>VZSZ01009495.1:235872-285110 GCA_013398815.1 Ibidorhyncha struthersii | reverse complement strand
AAAAAAAAAGATTTTATCTGATTTGAATGAAGAAAAAAAAAAGTTTCATTAGCAAATAGGCGAAAGCATTGTAAGAATGTTCAAAACTGCTTATGTTCCCACAGTACTCACAGCCGCACACAGAACTTCTCAAACTACCAGATCACTACACGACCAAGAAGTGAACCACTGAGTGCATAAGAAGGAAGTGACTCAGACTGAAATTCATAAAGGACAGCATGAATGGGACAGGATTTCCGCTTACGGCTCTTTTTTACGTGGCCAGGCTCCTTTATAAAAAAGAAACCAAACAAAAAACCAACCTCGATCCCTTCTTTCCCATTCAGATTTTAAAATATCTCTGCAGAAAATCTACAGTATGGATTTTAAATCAGAATCCTTGCAACATACCTCCAAGTCTTCTGCCTGTACAAGACAGCATCCATCCCACCACAGCAATAATTGCTAACTTTTCAGGCAATGATAAGCCATCATTTTCCCTTTTTTTTGGGGGGGGAGGGCTTAAAATGGCGTATTTCCAGCATAACTAGAAATCTTTATTTACAAGTGCACCTCCCAACATAAAGGCACACTACTGTCAATGGGAAAGGCCAGAGGAAATGTACTTAAATCCCCAATCTGAAACTGTAATTTCCCTACAGGTCCCGATGCTGTGCTACAGGGCCAGCTGGGATATGGCTGCATAACAGAAGTACCAACATTTTTTTAATGTACTATCGTGCTGTACAGAGCACAGAAAGACAGAGAGGAATACAGGTGGATCCGCAATTGAAGAGGTGACTGAACCAAAAGTACTCCAGAGTCATTTCCTCACTTTGTTCCAGTACCATTGATGGTGCTATCACCCCATTTCTTCCACCGGGGCTGAAACAGCTTTTTCAAAACCCCCTGGTTCTTTTAATATTAGAAGGACGCAGTAAATTATTGACACACAGCACAATTTTCCTTGAGTGCTTACTCAAGTGTCATGGGCATAATACATCCAATAAGTGTGTATTTTGATGAAAAAGTACATTCTTAACTTAAATATCTCATGTCGTGTGATCTGTGTCGCACCTTTTGAAGGAGAAAAGCGGAGTTGTCCTTGCGTTGTACACCAAACATTTTCTTCAATATTACTCGTACAGTACTTGGTAATAACCTCAGTGCAGTCGTAGCAGAGATCGTTTGTCTCCTATGAGGACAGGCTGAGAGAGTTGGGGCTGCTCAGCCCGGAGAAGAGAAGGCTCCGGGGAGACCTTATAGCGACCTGCAAGTATCTGAAGGGCGCCCGCAGGAGAGCTGGGGGGGACTCTTGATCAGGGAGTGGAGAGNCTGAGAAACAAGGAGCAGGACAAGCATTTACTTAAACACAGGCGTAGCAGATCCAAGAACAGAAACGCCTGTCTCCCACCTCCCCGTCACAAACGCCACTGTGCAGATCATATTCCTCTACCGATTTAAGCTGGCACTCAAATCGCCTTTCAAAGCATCGCCTTCGGATCGGCCGGGACTGCCAGTGCGTACACAGCAGCGCCCTCCTCCCCGCGCTCCCAGTGCCGGGACAGCTTCCAGCGCTTTGCTCCCGAAAAGCCCAGTCCCTAAGGAAAAGCCGCCAGGATTTNCTGGGGGGAGGTGTCCCTGCCCAGGGCAGGGGGGTGGAACTAACGATCTTGAACGTCCCTTCCAACCCAAACCATTCTATGATTCTATGAACACACCCCTCAGAGAAATTACTACTGAGAAACAAGGAGCAGGACAAGCATTTACTTAAACACAGGCGTAGCAGATCCAAGAACAGAAACGCCTGTCTCCCACCTCCCCGTCACAAACGCCACTGTGCAGATCATATTCCTCTACCGATTTAAGCTGGCACTCAAATCGCCTTTCACAGCATCGCCTTCGGATCGGCCGGGACTGCCAGTNGCCAGTGCGTACACAGCAGCGCCCTCCTCCCCGCGCTCCCAGTGCCGGGACAGCTTCCAGCGCTTTGCTCCCGAAAAGCCCAGTCCCTAAGGAAAAGCCGCCAGGATTTCAGCTGTGCCAGCGTCGGCTCCGGCGGCGTACAGGGCTCCCAACACCCTGCTCCCCAGCAGGCAGCGTGGCCGCGTCGGTGACAGCAGCTTGCCAGGAGCTGGCTCACTGGGTCGCGCCGACAGCNTACGAAATGACAGGCTATAAAACACATCGCCATCTCGATTAAGAAATTCGTGCAAACGAACCCATCAGGTCCCCTTCTCCCTCACTTGAAGTTTTACTCTAAATTCATGCATTCCTACTCATCTCAAGAGTTTTTTGGCTAAGCGGTTTTCTAAATAAAGACTCTCATTCTCTACGTATTATATATATATTTTTATAGTTTTTTCCAGGCTATTCGACAATTTTGGAAGCAGTCACAGAGCACCATCACATTTTTAACTATTAGCAGGCTTGAATTGATACACATCCACAAAACGTGCAAGTTTAAACAGCTTTGCTGCTTGTTGCTTCTGACACATTCTTTTTCTCGGCTATTCTAAACACGTTGTCAGTTTAGCAGCATGAATCGAAATTATCAGCTGTTCCCAGATTGCTTTTAATTCTCACCCAGTTACCTGTATGGCCATGTCAGTCACGTATCAGTCATAAAAAATCCCCAAATAATTCAAGAAGAAACAGAAAAGGTAAATATAAAGCAGCAGATATGGTTAGAAGCTTATAAATATCAAGTGGAAACTTATTTTAGGGTGTTGTTTGGTGGGAGCCATTATAAAACTTCTGTGGCAACCTTTCTGCAGAAATTTGTGTATTGCTACACATGTATGACTATAACAATAGATTTTGATGTAAAAAAGCTCACGTTTGACTCCACAGTTGCAGGGGTTTGGGGTTTTTTGGGGTTTGGGTTTTGTTTTTTTTTTTTCCTTTCACGCAGGTGCTTCTACGCACCTCATGTATTCCACCACAGAATAAAAAAAAAATAACCAAACCATAAATAAGAATATTAAAGGTCGTATAAGCTGACTGACAAGAAATAATTAGGAAGTCTAATATAGTGATTCATTTTCTTGGATTAAAGCACTCCCAAATACAGCTAATTCTAAAGACCCCAAAGCACAGCTGCAACTCCTCATTCTTTACCAAGTCAGCAGCATTTTTTTTCCCCCTTTGGGCTATCAGTTAAGTTACTTTTCATGAGTATTTATTTCAGTTACGTCTCACAAAAGTAAGAGTACACAGCCAAATAAATATACACAATATAGAGATAATGGAAAAACTATGTTGTATGGATAAATTCACATGAGAGATTTCAAAGTGCGCTACATCATAAAAATCCTAGACCGTGCCGGATAGAAGCTTGCTTACTGCGTGGAAGTTTGTTCAGCCAGCTGCAGTAGTAGCAGTCAGCAAAGAGAGAGGCAGAGAACAGAACGGCGGAAAGGTATAATCGATTATAACAAGTTATTGAGCTAAATTTAGGTAGAACTGGCTATGCGTAGAACGGCTTGTGATAAACGAGAGTTGATGAGATGAATGACCTGACGTTTTACAGTAGACTTTCAATTTCTTAACGATAAGCCTACAAAATTGTTGAGGAAAATTATTTTAAAAGTTACAAGATTTACTTAACCACTAATTCCAATGGCTAAGATTAAACATTTTCTTCTCAAATTTCTTCTGTTTCAACTAATTGCTCTTTCATTGAACTTTCACATATGAAAACTTGGTTTTTCAGCAATTGTCTCTAAACGTTCTATTAAGTTTACTACCTTTACCCAGGAGACGCAAAGTAGTGCTACCTAGCAGTCAGGTTTTGGTTATAGCTCAATTGTCCGTAAGGATTTTTGCGCAGTATCAAGATCCCTGTATGAAAACCAAAATAAACCCCCAAATGTGCCCATAAAATGCATTCCTGTTTCCAATAGATAGAAAGAGAATGATGCTGCATCTACCAGGGAGTAGTCATCAAAGATGGGGAGGCAACCGGTTCCTCTTACAAAACAAATATAGTATAGCAAGCTCAACGTTTATATTTAAGTTCACACTGTATTAACACTGTCTTTATGTGTGGGTGGCAGTGTTTTTTGGCGCAGTTAACTAGATCCATATACAAGCGGTCATAAGCCGGAAAGGTGCAATAAAAAAAGAATTAAAAATAAATAAAGCTGTCTTTACCGTGCGGGTCTTGTTCATTTGACTTTGGGCTGCTTCTCGCTCTGCGCTCCGGTTTCTTTACCACTGGAGCCCCCCCGCCGCCACCGCCGCTGCTTGCTCCATTGTGGCTCTTTGCGTAACCGTTGTATACAGTTGTGCAGTTGCCTATATGGCTTTTGTAGATGGATGAAGGAGGACTATTCAGACGGTTTTGGCGATCAATCTGCCTGTCCTTGAGTTTTTTGTGCTGTGGTTTGCTGTACTGATCTTCCCTGGTAATGTAGCTGGACATCCCATATAGTGGTATGATTTCTGAAACGAAAGGATTCACCCGTGTTAACTCAGAACAACAAAATCACTGATTTTTTTCCGAAAACCAAATCCGTGGCCATCCCTAAATGAAACGGTGCCAGATTTTTCTGAAGATGGATTTTACAACAAACCAAAGTGTTGGTTTTTTGGTTGTTTTTTTTTTTTTTTTTTTTCCTTGAAAAAGCTCTTCTGCAGGACTGATCAATTTTTGGTGTTATATTAAGTGTGCTCATTTTCTGCTTGAGATTTTACGACTCTCTGGAAGAGCTCATATGAACAAGAAAAATACAGCAATTAGGGCAACAGTTTTTCCCCTCCTTTTCAGCCTTTGTTTTTCAGGGACACAGATTTCAAGGAAAAATCCAGGGAGACTGATATTTAGCAAAAAGCCTTCACGAATCCACAGCAATTTACCAGTTTCTTGCCCAGGGCCTGACTGGACAGAACAAGCTGGGATGCCCTGGTTTCAAGCTGCCATAGTGTGCAATATAATATCCCAGTGCAAATAGACTTCACGATCGTGTCAGCTGTGCCTGCCTAAGGAGAGGAGCGCAGCATGAAGTGGAAGCTTTGGGTAAGTAAAGCTGTCTAAAAAGAGCTTGAGAAATATCATAAAGATCGTATGTACGCTTCAGATACACTTCATCAAATACAATCCCTTCTTCCCTCCTCCAAGAATGACTATCTCTAACCTAAGGCAGGTCAGCTTGCAGGAATCAGACTATTTTCTGCTTTTCTCTATAGTTCAAGTCTCCTTTTTGCGCTCCACTTTGAGTCTGAAGCTTGAATAAATTCATGCCCAAAACAAGTTTTGCCTTTGTTAGCAAAATAATAATACATACTCGATTTATTCTTCGTATTTTTTTCTACATCCGTTCAGAAGTTATCGTACATACTTCTGAAGCAAACAAGCATCCTATCCAGCTCTTGGAAGCTTTGTAAGTTGAGATAGCCATGCATACTGTATTATAATTTTCCAAGTTGTTTCAACTAGCCACATTTTCTTTCCTTGCCGTTTCAATGTATCTTGGCCCTCATCTTTCCTTATCTAGCTACATGATCATATTTGCATGCTCGCAGCGATGAACTGCCTAAAATCAGCATGCCACAAATAAATGCATTTTTTTATAAGTCATTGTATAGCAAATGGGAAACAGTGGATTAATACTCATCAGTACAGTACTCACCACTTCAATTATGTTAGTATTACAGGTATGGGTTATTCCAGTAAAGCAACCAAGAATGTTATTTTATTTTATTATATTTTCCCTTTTCAAGAGAAAAATCCCTCCCCTATGTATCAGCCTGGCTACACCGTCCTACTGGTTTCCTGAGCTTCCTCGCTTCCTCCTTCCCAGTATAACGAAGTTAAATGTCAGCTGTAAGGGTCCTCATTAGAAAATGAGGTCTGTTGGTCAACAGAAACTTCAAGGGGTAGCATCGATAGATACCCGCCTCTCTCTTTCTGCCTCCCACTCCAGCAGAACCTCACTCACTTCTGGTGATACGGCTTAAACGTATTCTTTAAAAGGGGTCTGAACTCCAGGTAGTTCAGCAGTAACGTAAAACCATGAATCCCGAACCAATTTCCGCGTTAAACACCCCAAGTAGCTTTGCCGATTACTTTTTTTGGTCAACGCCCTCTTTCAGATTACACAGAGACTTATCTCCAGGGTGGCAGAGACACAACAGCGCATAGTTCAGACAAAAAAGATGCCCCTTTCACTCCTTTTCTTGCAACTATTTACTCATGGCCTGATTAGGGTTGCCACGCTACCCTTTGGTACTGAGCAATGCTTTTCAGTGACTTACTGCACAGTCCCAACCACAATAACAAACAGAAAACGCCTGCTATTTCTTGGAAAACCACTGTGGCCATGAACGGCTGGGGGGCAGAAAGCACATCACGGCCAACAGGAAGCGGTATCCGGCTTTTCCCACTGGAAACAACTGCAGCAAGCCGTGCTCGGACCCAGCCCTCCATATCCATCCTCATTCCCAAGCCAGGACCAACACATTCTGTCTCCCGGTTTGCTGCACAATGCTGCACCGTGACGCAGCAAGAGCAATCGGCATGACTCACGTCCCTAGTTTGGAGCACGGGATGAGACTTTTTTTCCCCACTATATTTACAAATGAAGTTAAAAATGATTTTGTTTCTGCAACCTAGGGTTGCGACACAGGATTGCCCTGCATTGCCGCACACTGGATGGCTACACTCCCCCACGCTTTCCTGCTCCGGACGTTAAAGCAGGAGGCACCATGCATGTGGGCAAAACCACTCTACAAGTTTTGCAATTAATTTCCAGCCTTGGTATCAGTTGTCCTTAAAACTTGGTGAACGCGGGTGCGAAACGCCAGTACCCTCCTTCCAGCTCACCTTGTTCTCCATATATTGTAGGGGGAAGATGATGCTGTGGGAAAAACTGTGGTGGCATGTCCCCGGGTCCAGTGACAGGAGGATAAAAAGCTGTGTGAGAGTTGTGAATAAAATGGGGATGGTGCGTCAGGTACGGAGGTAAGTGATGGGTTGGAGAGATGGCCGAAGGATAGCTGGGAGGGTAACACTCCGGAGACTGGGGGGTAACCACCACCCTCCGAACGCCGGTGTTGTCTTCTATCACCTGGAAGGGAAGGCAGGGAAACGAGCACGTTACGCAGCATCTGAACCAAACACCTTTTTAAAACAGCGCTGTTTACGGTTTGTTCTCCCATTAGAAAATGGTGGGTCCTCAGGTTTATTCATAAACACGTTTCTAAAATTAATATCAGCAGAAGTAATCATAGCGGTGCCATGGCTTTTCTTGGAGACTCGGAAAGCCACACTAATCCCTGGGAGACTTACGGCTGCTAGTGATAACTGTGTGGGTGGGAGACAAAATAAATAACCTGTATTTAGGGAGTAAAACAATTGAAAAGAGGAACACAAAGCACCAAAATAAGAATACTCATTGGGACCAGCCTTACATTCTGCCCGTAAAATTTCTACCACTGATTCTGACAGCACTCCGAGCGAGCACAGAGTCAGTAACGCTTGGACGTTAGCTGGCACTGCTCTGGCGGAGAAGCTGTGTGTGTGCACAGAGACATGTACTCTGCGGGAACCCGCTGCGCTGACACACGTTTTCAAAAGAATTGCTCTGTTCACAACAGGTATCTGTTCAAGACAAATCATAGGGCAGAAGGTTTTTTTTCTGCTACAGAGCTGGTCTATACGTCCATGCAAATCAGCTCTGGAATACTCATAACTTGGCCCCAAATGCCATAGTCAAAGCACATAAAAACAGATGTAGGAAGGTGGAAATGTGCTTAGGCTGAAAAAAGTTTTTCAGCTTATAATTTTTCCAGAGCTGTATTTCTGGAGAACAGTCAACCGGCCAAATTTCAGTCCAGACTTAGGTGCCAAGCTTTTCTTGAAGCTTATTCAAAAAACTTCTGCCATTTCTGGAACTTAAAAATACAACCGCGTAAGAACAATTACTATCCCTTCGATTCCATTTGTTGATGTGCATAAGGTAGAAAATCACGAAGGAAGCATAATTTTATTCCATACAACAAACAGGCTGTTAAAAATCTAATTTTTTTTTCTAAAATGACTGATGACACACAGGTGGAATAATACAGGTGATGAATGTGTCCTACAAGATAAGAGAATGTGCATCAAGGGCACCTGCCATAAGATGTTGCCGCTCTCAGCTGACCACCATCAGCACGAGCTGGAGTTATCTACCCCTATAGCAGCATCAGCAGAAGAGACCCTGCTACAGATCCCCACACTCCAGCGGCTCTCTAGCCTAAAACACAAAGAAAAATTGGTTTATGCTGGTGTACCCCGTGGGCACACGGTTGTTTCTGCTGACTCCACTGCAGAGGACCGAGCCCCGTCCAAGAGGCAATGCCCCAGCAAACTCTGGCATCAGCTCGGCAAGTTACCGCAGGGTGAAATTCAACTAATATTAGCTGACCCAGTTCATTCCTTAGGCCATCGATGTGTCCTAAGGTTATAAGCCTTACAAGGAGCGGCTGAGGGAACTGGGGGTGCTTAGCCTGGAGAAGAGGAGGCTGAGGGGAGACCTTATCACTCTCTACAAGTACCTGAAAGGAGGGTGTAGAGAGATGGGGACTGTCATCTTCTCCCTGGTGACAAGTGATAGGACGAGAAGAAAGGGGTTCAAGTTAAGCCAGGCGAGGTTTAGGTTGGATATTAGGAAATTTTTTTTCCCTGAAAGGGTTATCCAGCATTGGAATAGGCTGCCAAGGGAAGTGGTGGATTGGCCATCCCTGGAGGTGTGTAAAAAAAGGGCAGACGTGGTACTTGGGGATATGGTTTAGAAGTGGTTTTGTCAGGTTAGGTTAATGGTTGGACTTGAGGATCTTAAAGGTCCCTTCCGACCTTAACGATTCTATGATTCTATGAATTTACGCCCGTTTGCTATGGGCTGCAACCACAGACACAGACAATTTCTGCGGCTTGGCTGGCCTCCTATGGAAGAAAGGGTTCTATAGAAAGTTAACTCACTCACTTGTAATTGACATTTTACATTAAAAAAAAATGCCATGCTGAATAACCAGAACAGAAATTGCTTAGCTTAATGTACTCGACCCTAAGCTCTGAACTTAAAACCTCAGCTAGCAATTTGTCATGGGCTAGCTTCAGGCTTCCCATCTCTGCTACTGGTTCTCGACCTCCACTGCACCTCTTATCCTGGCACCAGGTCCGAAACCTGCACTCCAAAACCCAGAGAAGAGGAAAATCATGTTCCATTTAGCACATATTTGATAAACAGAACTACTTATTTAGGACCGTGTACAGAAATGGTTGGACTTAAATCTCTTAGACTTGGTTCATGCTCTAATTTGAGATAGCAAGTTCCTACATCTTCATGTGAAAAGTTTTCATCATGGCTTTAACTAGTCCAAGCCTCAAAGACAACTTTAGGCTTCCAGATGGGTATAAGCTCTTATATGTGCATCTAGACCAGACTATACATGCATTTTGCGCCCTAGCGAAAGATGAATATGTTAAAGAACAGATTTAGACAGAAAGCTTGTACTCTGCAGCAGCACACAACGTAAACACGTGTTAAAAATTATTAGGATTTCTCTTCCTGAACTATCTGCTACGGAGCCGGGAGGAAAGCTCAGAGTTCCTTCAAAGACCTTTTTGATGAAATTACCCTGCTAGATGAAACTATAAAATACCCGCGGGAGTGAGAGAAAAGACAGAGATCAGGGGACGAGTCAGCCTTCCAAATGACTTTCGTCAAAAAGCTAAGAGACTCCTATTAATATATTTGATTTGTTTCGTCCCAGGCCACAAACACTGACAGCATTCTCGTTACTTCACATGCACATGTTCCAAATAAACGCAGAAACACAGGGGACCTTGCAAAAAACTACTTTATTTCCCTATCCTACAGGGCATTTTCTCCCTAAACCAGGAAATATAGACTTCTATGTAAATTTCTGAAGCTGCACATACAATCTTTAAATATGATATTGTCCTTAACAGATCATAAAATTGGTAATCCGATGTATTATATATTATACGCATTAGGTAGCTATAAAAACAGCGCAGGTTAAGATTGTAAATATATCTGGATTTGTAAAACTTGCAGTGGGTAGATTACAGCAGTGCCATTCTGGGAGATGACACTCTTTCAGTACATCAGAAAGAGGAAATTAGTTTTGATCCATTAACGTAGCAGAGAGGTTAAACTTTGCTATTTGAAGGTGAAATCCACAAGTCTTTGTATCTGCTCAAAACCATTTGTCTTGAAGATCATCAATTCATCAGGAAACACGCTGTCTGCTAAACTGTCTCTACTTCAGTGCCCTGAAGCAACGAAACCCTAATCCCTCTTGAGGTCTCCAGATGCAACTGGAATATTAAAAGTAATTGATATTACTAATTTTAGCAGTTTATATTTACAGAAAACAAATTATGTCTGGTCATTTGGCACCTCGAGCTAAACTTTCATTATTTTGTGTTTTTCAAACAGTTACTAGGTAAGTTGTCTTTTGCTGTTACTTTTTGTGCTTGCTGGTGTAACTGGCCTGCCACCTCAATAACAGTATTATTATAGCATAGTTCTGTGTGTTTTTTTCCATATTTTAGGGAGCTTAATTGCTGAGTGAGGTAGATAGATGTTCTTTCAGGAGAATCTGGATGAACATTACTCATACACAACAAAATTGCCTCCCCCATCAGTTGCCACATTTTGAGACTACCATTTTAAATGCTGTTTGTTTTACATTAAAGATATCACTGTAACAACGAAAATTCAATCTAACTAGTAATTCACATATTCAAAGTACATCACTGCTCCACGTTCTCTTATTTTTCTCCACTGAAATTTAATATTACGCCCCTAGCAAAAAGACAGGCATGTTAATTTTGCACAGGTAAACTGTACCTGTATTTTGGCAGTTCCAGTTAACGGAATACAAATCACTGTCATTCTGTAACACACATTTACTGAATGGGTATACTATGGTAATACGGAATTAATTTCCATTTGCTTTCAAAAAATGTTTCTTATTCCACTTAAACTTCGTGTGCTAGGTTCAGCAAGGACATCTGGAGCATGGACACTGGGTGGACCATGACCAGTACTTCGGGAATTTCATAAACTAATTTGAAACTTCATTCATAAATCAATCTGTACCAGAAAACAGTACAGAATGAGCTCATCCACAAGGAACTTGGATGTCAACATTTTATTTATTCACTTAATTTATTAAGGATGCCAATCCAAGTTCATGCCAGCGCTGGCAAGTTTGCATCACTATCTTTGCCATCCATCACGTACAAACACCATCATTAAATCTGTACCTCGAACCTGGAAAATAGACAGATGAACATCTATAATGCTGGCAAGAATGCCAGGGTATTTTAAATCTAGGATGATACAGATCTTCAGGACCAATGCTCATGAACTTAAAAGGATTGTCTCTTTATAGCTCGCTCCATGTGAGCGTGAGATCTGCACAACCCTCCTTGTGTTCAGAGCGCTGGGGAGGATCATCCTGTTAAAGGACGACTCGATCGATCGCAGTCTACAAAACACACAGAGAAGCTCTGTGAGCAGTAAGCCATACCAAAGCAAAGAGTCCGTGGCTAAAAGCTTATGCTAGCCAAACCTGGGTTTGGAGAACACCTCTCAAGGTACAGGATGTACCCAGGACCAAAATCCTGATTGCCAAGGATGTGATGGATTTGCTACCGCTTTAAATGTCTCATAACGACTTTCCTCTTTCTAGAAGTTATGCTCTAGTTGTGTCAAATGCTATGTGCTTGATGCAGGAATACTAAATGGCAGGACCAAGGCTCAAGTTGCAGTTCAGACTACATGACCCCAACATTACCTCCTGCCAAAAGGAGTCTTATCAGTTCTAAGCATACTTCATGCTCCAACCAGTAAATTAGTCCTTTAGCCTTAAAATATCCGTGGCAGAGACCACATCTTAACAACTCTGTAAATAAAATCAAAAGTTGAGTTTCATGCCAAATTTTCACGTCCAACTACACGACTAATTCCTCAAACTCCAGTGGAATCGCTCCAGACTGACTTCAGAGAGAGCAGTCCTCAGCCAATAGCCCTAAGCAAAGGAGCTCACGATCGTGCTGTTTGATATTTCCATTGTTCTACTTCTCCCACCCCAAGAACACCCCAAATCCTACTTCCCTCCTTCCAAACATACACGGTGAAAAGCAGAAAAAACAACCTGTGAGGATTGTTTTACTAGCTTGGCATCCAAACCACGATCTTGAAGATTCAGATTATGCTAACACCAGGGAGCCACCGTGCTCTGGGAGCCAGAAGGAGGCACTGGGCCACAGACCCCAAGGGCACGTAGCCTCTGGTGGACATCCCAGAGGAGAGCATGGTCGCAGCCTGCCCGGCAGGACTCCAGCGTGCCCGGCAGGGCTCCATCCGCAGCTCAGAAGTGGAACGGGTGTTAACAGCTTGTGCCCAGCTCCTGACAACTCTCAGGAGCCGCTCCCTTCTTCTCTTTCGGCGTGCAACAGTCAAAACCAAAATTGTTGACTTTGCAAGCATCTAATACAAATTTCTCTACCATGTCACCTTCTGCAACTAACTTTCACAGTAGCAATATTGTCCACCAAGAGCACAGCAAAGAACTTTTCCTCTCTTTTATATTTAACTAACCCTCGGACAACAATGAACCGTGGAGTCATGAACTCTGATCTGATCCTTCAGATCTCCCGGAGGTGCACAGAGATTTGTCTGCTGAGAAGGAAATGCAAAATAACTGGCTGCATTGAACCCGTCTTTGAAAATAAAACCATACCATGAAAGATCTGAACTGGTGGTGTCTATTTGTCTTCTATTATTTCCTTGGATTTTTTCCCACCCTGGCTAAGCCTCAGCACTGGGAATATCTCCTTAGCATCAACAAACCTGGCTTCTAGTCACAACTAGAAATATAGAAATACAGAAGATAGAAATAACTATTTTTCCGCTGCTTCCAGTGGAGCTGATCTTGCACGGCACACAACCTCCTGCCATTTTTTTGCAGATCATTTTCACAATACCAAAGAGGTAACGAAGCATCATTTTAATGCAGGGTTGCAATCACTAGATAACTAATGTAATATTTAAGTCTAATACTCACAGCTCCAACAGGCCTGGCATAATAAAGTGGAAAAAAGATGTCGTGCCTTTNTTTTTTTTTTTTTTTGTTAAGAAACTACTTAAAAAATTCCTCTGTACGATATGGGCCAGTTTATTAAATTAAGTGAGCACATGAGGAGTATTAAGCAGCAAATGCTGTCTCAAAGCGTACCCCAACCACCCACCTCGGGATGCTCGAAGAGCAGGAGGATGCTGGACCACCCTGCTGTCCTGCCCTCTCTCCCGCACTGGCTAACAATGTCTCCCATACTTGAGGCATGTTTTCACTCTGTTCAGAAGTTAAAATACCACAGAGCAATTGCAGTATTTTGTGGGATTTAAGTATGACACCATCCACAATTTTTCAGAATTACACAAGCTCACATGTTTCCTGGGGAGGGGAAGGAATTCCAGGACATCATCTATTTTCTGCTTAACAAGATGCCAAAATATATGTATCAAAAGTTCTTATGCTATTCACCAAGGATATATGAAATACTTTGTGTACGCTTAACAAAGCTTTCAGTCCAGTCCAGTCCAAGTGTCAATGGAAGTGGTGAAATTATTTGGTTTATTGTTCACAGCTATTCTGCCTTACATCAACCTTTCTTTGTTTTCTTTTTCTTCGTGTTTTCCTTACTTCAGAAAGAGTCTAAGCTTTGCAGAAGATGGAAGGAGCACAAATAACCTGGTAACCTCAAGTGGTTAATTACAGAGATGAGCAGTAGCTGTTCAAGAATTCCAAAACCTAAACCTCTTTTCATTTTTCCATAAATAGATAATTAAATTACACTTACTCTTGAAAACAAACCCAAACCCACAGTTCTTGCTACGCTGCAGGATTTCTGCTGGGAAGATACTGAGGATCAACAACGTATTTTATAGCTACAGCAGTTCATTTTCTCACTTCCACCGGTCTCCTGCCCCTTCTGACTGTCACGCTAGAACTTAAGGCACCACCTAACAATGTGGACTCCTCTCCCTCTGACAAAGGGAGAGAAGTTGCACATCAAGGCTCAGTCTGTATGCACAGTTTTTGCTAGCGTTGAAAAAGCATACCGGTGTGTGAAGGTGCACGCGCATGCTTGCTTGGGCAAACGCGTGTGTACTGTCAGTGAAGAGGAGGAGTATGAAAATGGGTATTACCCTTTTCATTAATATTTCTAAATTAAACTTCAACCACGTAGACTTCTCTATACGGATCAATGCTATTGCTTTCATATACATTTTAACTCTTCAAGAAGCGTACCTGTGAGATATAACCGGGAGGCACGTGAATAGGGGGAATGGATCCATTGGGTGACATCATGGGAACCTCTGCTGGTCCTAATAGAAAGAGAGAAATAAGATATTATTTTTTCTTCAGTTAAAAAAAATTGCACAATCGCTCAGAAAAGGCTAAAAATAGCTTTATTTTTGAAGCCTGCAATAACAAAATGAGCAGCTCCACTAATTTCTGGTATATGGAAAATGCCTTGTGCCATCATTCTGAGAATAAGATCATTGTTCAATGACTTTACCATATATTCCGTTGAAATAATATTTTCATCATACACCAGCTAAAACACAGACTTTATGTTACCCACTGATCAACTTATACAGCATTAAGCAGTAACACAATCTGTCCTTTAGCAGCCCACAATTCCTATATTGAAATCTGGTTAAGTTATTCTTGTCGAAGGCATGGGAGCAGAGAACAAAGCAGAAACTGTGCAGCCTGGAATTAGGCAGCTCCCAAGGAAAGCGTCCAATTGTAGCAAGAAAAAAAAAAAATCACATATGTGAAAAACTATCTATTTAAGAATGCACAAAGACCAAATTCATTATCTTAGCTATTCAGACTAACCTTGGAATGTGGTTATACAAGCAAGAAGCTTATGGTTTCCACTCCGAAATCCAGCCCTGAACATGCAAGTTCCATTTTGAGGCACTGAGTACAAGTATAACAAAGCAAGTGCCATAAGCATTCGACTTTTGCAAACAGAGCCTCACAGCTAAAAGAAAGCGTCTAGGTAAAACGGAAACAGTTCACTCAATAGCTCATTGATTCAGCCATTAAAATTGGGATCATCACACAGAGCACTCAATAAAATGAACCCCCAAACATATCAGACGGCTGTGTGCAATGCGAGTTTACTACTTTGAAAAAGAAAAATTAATTTCATTACTTCCTTATTACATATTCAAATGTTTACACTCACCTGTTAGTGAGCCCGTTTGCCACGGGCTTAGAGAATACCCACGGCCAAACTCTTGAGCAGAGCTCAGAGAGAACTCTGCTCCTTGTTGTCACAAGCTGAATTTGGGCTTTGACTGCCAATACAAAAGATAACCTCATAACCACCTCTGATGGAGAAGCCATCTAACATCTCCAAACCATATCACGTTCTAGGTAAGGAACGAAACACCGAAACATGCGAGGGACTTCAGGCACAGATGGGTCGTAATGGCCTTTAGGAATGACTGCTCCTAAAGTTTAGACGAGTCTAATGAAATCCCCAACAACACAGTGAGCCACAGTCTTGACTGATAGCAGCAAAACCAGTCCACATTAAATCATCAGAAAGTCGTTCCCTAGCCGTCTACACGTTTGTAACTCCTCAGGCCGTTTATCATACAATGAGCAGGACTTCCCAACCCCTCAAAATCCAAGTTACACACAGGAATCCATCCGAGTTATTTATATCTCCTCTGATCTTGGTTCGTTTTCTCTATCCAGTTATTTATAGTCTAATCAGCACATACGGCTTTTACTAGCCACATCTAGATTTGAAATATGGTAATTTATCATCAGGTGTATTAAGCACATGGAAACTCTGAAGTTTAAATCAAAGAAGTCATTTTAGGCGTGTGGTTCTGTTGCTCTTCATAACTTCCCTCTGTAGGGAACTTTACCCATACTACATCCCCAATAAGAAAAAAAAAAAAAGTTGCCATGACTACTCCTTCTTATTCAGCTGATAGGGGTTCCCCACCGCCACCTTATTCTATAGCTCTTACGACATTATTTGTCTCCCCAGATAGTCAACAATTTTAGTGCGAATGGAAAAAAAAATCAGCATGAGGAGTAAGCAGTTTGGGGGGTGGGGAGCTGCCATCTAAACAGGTCTATTTAAACCCATCAAAAATACGAAGTGACAACTGGTTCAGAAGGAACTTTACAGAAATATTATTTGAGTCAATGTGTTTTCCCTATCTAAAGAATCTCTGCAAATTTCTTTTGGGGAATAGGGTTTTTTTTATTTCTCTCCGCATCTACTTTGGCGTCTATGCACTGCCAAGTTTCACTCCACAGCAAGTTGGAGAGTATATCTATACGTCATGGCCCATACCGGTACACACACAATGGCACTTTTTGGGGGGGATTTAATCCACAGTGGATTATCAAGTGTTGTTCAGTTCTTCAGGGTGGAACATGCCTGAGATTAGGTAAAATGAATAGATAACACTTATGTAACTCGTGCCTTGTCAGTGATTTCTCAAACCTGAAAAACTGCGAGAAAAAAAGGCATTGTAAAATCAGAAATCCTGAGCTCACCATAGACGATAATTTAAGTGTTACACGTAAATAGAATAATAGAATAAAGAATAACGTTTAACCTGTTCTGGCCGCTCACCAAAATGCTATCTACTTATATGTGTACTGGCCCTAGAAAGTATTTCTCAAAATTAGGTACTCTGACTTGGAAATAAGTTTAAAAACAGAAGAGTTTTGGAGTTTCTACATACAAACCCGACAGTCTCTATACAACAAACGAGAAACACTTTGCTCGGCAATCCTCGTATCTGTCCTTCTAAACCTCCTGCCAATTGCTCAGACGGAGCAGCGATCTACTTTGCAGCAAGAAATCAAACTCCCACACTGATACTATTGACTGTAACACTTCCATTCCAATAAAAAAAATAAAATTGTGTTTTATCATCAAAACGTGCACCGTGCAAGGTGATTCTTAACCTTGCGCGTGACCCACAAACTGTTAAAGTCGTTTGGATAACAGGCTTTAGAGGAATGACAGCCTAGTGATTTGCAGCTAGATTTTGTTTCCAGCGCTTTGATTTCACGGCTAGCCAAATGACTTTAGCATACATTATTTCAGCTCTCTCATCAATGGTATCAAAATAACTTCGGGCGGTAGTGGGTAATATACAGACCCCATCTCCACAGCACGATGAGTCCCAGGAATTATTAAAGACTTTTCTCGCAATGAAACCATTCCCCAGTTAGCACTACAACAAAACCATACCTTTTGGGGAGGTTTTGTTAGTATTTTTTGTTACGTCCAATATTTTCGAACGGTTAAAAGGTAGACATTTAGCGAAGGATGTTCCTCACTTGCTTGTATCCACAGGATGGGTATAAGTAATGTGTCCTTGAGGGAATTAAGAATTTTGTAAGTTTTAACTGACGCTTACAAAAAATTTAAAATTAAGATTTAATTTAAATGAGAAAAGGTCAGTCCATTCTAACACGGATGCCGTACACTGAAATGAGCTCGCTTTAATGCTTTTCAAACCTGTTAACAAACCGAGGCTGTCTCCCGAGTTCATAGTGAAATCGAGCCACAAGTGCTTTGGCCACCTCTGCTGACAATGCGGGAAGCCAAATTCCATCCCGAGCTCCGACACCGTAAACACAGAGCACCTCCATCAGCTTCTGGAGGGCTGCCCCAAAATGCTGGGGCCAGCTCCATCCAAAATGCAGGTGCAAGGAAATGATTCCACCTCCTCCGAAATGAGAGGATGAGCGGAGGAGGCACCAGGCTGAAGGCACCGAAGTCCGTCAGCCAGGCAGGTGACAGACCACACTTGTCCCTAGCTGCAAGAGCACAAAGTTTTTGTATTTCTAACACAAGTTAATAATTAAGAGACAGTAAAAGCAGCAGCTCAGTCTCATATTGTGGCAGAGCTAACCAACAGCTTGACACCCCAGTAAGAGGCTGTCCTCCTCTTCCAAGCCACATAGTCCCTCTCCTGTGCTGCTCTCACTCCTCTGACTGCGTGGAAGCTGATTACTTAAACCATTTTAGACGGCCAAAACGGTTTTGTAAATGTATTGCCTTTCTAAAGAACACCGGCACACGTAGTGTAACAAAAACGACAACAATTATTCCATTCCTTCTTGCATCGTGGATTATTGTGCGAAGCTGCAGACCAAAGCAAGTCTCCCATCTCGGTCTCACACGTCCTCTGCCAAGAGAGATGCTTCTGGCACGGAGAGATTGTCGGTTCTGCTGGCCATTTTTATTCTTCTGGAATCAAGTCACAAACTACTTGAAAAACTTCTGTCCCCAGGTTTTCAGGTTAATTGCAGCCTTGGTTGCAAACCATGACACTTTCAAAATTCTTGTATAAAACCAGTTTTGGAGTAAGTATGCTTTTTTGCCTTGGTCCTGAGTGACCTTTTATGCACGCATTAAGGATTCCTTTAGTGTAATATTTTTTTTCCCTTAAATTATAGAAGGCAAAATTTGGCATTTCAGTTCCTCCAGCTATAGCAACACGTCTTTCCTATTTCTTTCTATACTGCATTATAGGGCAAAGAGATCATTTTACTACACTATTTTCCCTTCCCTACTCCTATACATACAACACATTGCTCTTCTCTTTTTATTACTAAATTATTTCCACTGTAGAGTATTATTCAAATTCAGCTCCAGCACATGGCCATGTATTTTACTCCATGTTTTTACTGATCATTTTGCATCCCTCATTACTAAGAGCAAACTCTACCAGGCTTCATTATAGAGTTCCCATTCTGGGAGCAGTTACTGAAAACTCTCTGAAGTTCAGGAATTTCCCAGCCCTGCTTCTAGCAGACACGTACAACTTACCATTTCATACCACAGCACCTGCATTAGCAGAGAAACAATATGCAATTTAGTGATTTGGGCACTTTTACTTTGAAATTTAAGAATCCTGTACGTTTGAATAACAAGAACCTACTGCACTAACTAAGCAGAAAATTAAATCCAGCCACGCGAATGCATTGTATTTTATAAAGCTTAACATTTATAACCAATTCATGAAAAAATATTATGCCTTCCTCTGATTCACAACAAAACCAGTATCACATCTTTCACATAGTGCGCTTCTCAGGAAGTAAATCTATGGAGCAAGAGGTGTGACCGAACGAAAAGGAGAGATAATTAAAGGGCGAACTGGCCTGCTCTGCTAAAACAAATGACCCAGGGCTTGCTGACCTTGGCCGGGACCCAAGGGTTTGCATTTTCACATGGATGAGCAGCTGTTCCGGAACAATTTCCTCAATGCACTAAGCACAAACAGGCTCCCTGTCGCTGTCAGGCACACGTGTCTTCTCCCTCCACTTGGTTAGTCTCAAAGGAGCCTCTGGACCAAACAAGGTGGTGACAAGGAAAACAAAACCAAACCCGGTCCTGGAGTCTTCCATCCGTCTTCCCTCCCTTGCAGCAGAGCTGTGGCCAGTGTTTTCCCTCGCCTCCCAGCCACAGCCTGCAACGGTTTGTTAGCACGAGGTAACACGAGCGCATCGGACCCCTTTATAAAAAGCTTTAAAGTAGGATGTAAAGAGCTTTCACGTAGAAACGTCACCACAATTTTGAGGTGCAATCTCTCCTAGACGAGAGCTAATTCAGACGTTAACTTAACTCTGCAAAAGGCAGAGGAAGAGACAACTCCTGGGTGTCTACTTAAGTCACTAGGACACAGGGTCTTAAATTTGCTGCCGATCAAGATCCGAATACTTTGTCCTTAGATAAGTATAAATTTGTAGATTAAAGCAACTTCACATTAGAGAGAAAAGAAGGAGCAGCTTTTACAATATTAAGTGCTTGAGAGGGTAAAACGAGAGCTTTAAAAAATACCTTTGGAGAGGTCCGAAATGTCAGAAACCCCCATCTATGCTGCGTTCAGCCTGCCCAAGGTGGGGTCATGAAAGGTGCAAAAATAACATTATCAATACAGCTTATCAAGGCATGGGGTTAACGAAAGCATCCAGCACATGGCCATCCCCATGGGGATGGCACCAGCTCACGCCAGAAGAAGGCAACACATGGAGTTTTATACTGCTTATCCATTTTATACTGCTTATCCATACATATTTGTCAATTTTTTAAAGACAACCTCATCTACACATAAGGACGTGAATAAAAGGATGCTTACCACACATCCATTCACATTAAACCACGGCACCGCAACGCCTTATTGTCTATTCAGATCACAGTTTAGGAGGATGAAGTAATCCCTTCACCTTGTCAGAGCAGTACAAAAACATTACCAAAACCCTCCAGTTGAACAGAAATGGTTCCATGGATTTCAAATGATCTCGGATCCGGCATCAAATGACTACATAAATGCAAATTAAGCATCCAAAAAAGTATCAGTCTGAAGTCTCCTGCACCTGCACGGCTCAGCCATTGAACACAGTTATCTCAACCTGTATACCACCCAAACACGGGGTCTGAACGCGGAGAGCGAAGCACTTTTGATGGATGTAAAATGCGTTTCTCAAACTCCTTGGCAATTCCTCTAACTGCTTTATGTTTTTTTTTCAATATTCTTCCTAAATACTATGACTACACTAGAAGTCACAAATTATAACGGCCCTGTACCCTCCGTCCCATCCCAGTTTATCAAGTTAATTTGTCACAAACGTTTTAAAAAAAAAAATCATTAAAGTTATATAGAATACACTGGTCTCTCCGCATTCCAGTGCATTATTATTAAGATGAAACTGCAAACCACGTACACTTGTTCCATGTTTGGATCTCACGGCCACGGCCCCGACAATAATATCCCGGCCGGAGTCTGGGGTTGACTGATGTTTTCAACATGTGCAGACAAACTCACTCAACCAAACATCAAATCAAAATACTCCGAAATCTCTGCCAAATGCATCAAGCAGACAGCTCCTGGAGCATTTTCTGGCTTATTTACATGACAGCACCTTTGCTGTTTACACTAGGGACCCTTGAAAAGGGTTTATTTTACCTGTGTTTGCTACTTGACCTGCTACCCGCAGCAGGAGGCTCAAGTACATTCAGTTTGTAGTTAAACAGCAGCACTCTACGCTTTCACGTAAGAACCAAGAGATCCCTACTCAGCAGCAGGCTCTTTCGCAATGCGTGTCTCCCGCATGTTGGATTCTGGTTTGGGGCATATTCTAGAAATAATGCAGTAACCCACAAAACCAGGAAATGAGCTACAATATATCCGCTGCACCGAACGTGCCCTGCCCAAAGCTATCAGGGTACGACGAGCTGTGACACCGACGCACTACTGCATCTGAATATGAAGAGGAATTTTATCCCCTACGGAACTATGAATTAATACATTTTCAGACATCAAACGTTTGACATCTCAAACATTAAGCGCGTTGCGCTTTGAGATACTTATCCTGAGAGAGTGAAGAGTTGTCCCACACCTCACCTGCCATCCTGCACCTTGGATTTTGGGTTCAATCACACTTCACTAATTTAATAAGCGGAGGAGAGACCAGGCGGGGTGGAACGGCGGCTGCAACAGCCTGGGACATCGTCCCCTTGTGCACGGACAGCTTCTCCTCCTGCCGCAGGGCCGGGAGGGAAGAGGAAGCACCTGGGGACAAGGACCTCGTGCTGCAGCGTAGGGCCACCCTACCCTGGGGACAGAGCACTACTAACTGCCATCTGCAGCGGTGATGATTAAGCTTACACGTTACAAGAAATTTTGGCCATCTAAAGCTCACTGAAGTCTTTAGAAAAGGTTAGACGAATGTACTTGTTCAGCCACAGAGAACGGAGATGGACGAGATGGATTCTTCAGGTCTCCTGCTGTTGTTCTGCCTTCCCAGGTGAGTTTTCTTTCTCATATATTATTATTCTAGAGTTTCAATTTACAGGCAATATTTTGGAGTGGAACATTTTGGTTTTGTTGTTTTGAATAGAAATGGAGTGTTTTGCTGCCCTAATCTGAACAAACAAGTTGGATTCTTTTGCTAAAATAAACCTTTTCTGATGGTTGGCTCATCAGGCGCTACTGCAAAAACACTTGCAAGGAGTATGTTGCAATACTTCAAGCATTGAAAATAAGCATACTCCCATGGCAATTCACCAGATGGGCTACAGATTGTAAATCATAGATGTCTAGACTAAAACACAAGAGACAAACATCTGTCTAAAATCAGTTGACTTGAATGGCAAGTACTGCTAAATAAATTAGGACTACACTGGAAACAAAGAGAACAACCAACTATGTTGAAAACATCTGAAATTAATCCATTAACACACAAGCCGCTACACAAGAACCTGAAACTGGAGAGACATTAATTTTGTGATGAACATTAGCCCAAGATGACACCCTGACATCTGAAGCAGGAGCACAAAAGCATGTCTATGACCCAGCACCACGTCACCCCACAAGGACTCACGAATCCATCCCCAGAACATCTGGCTGGAGTGGGGTTGTTATTCTCCTCGCTTCACAAGTAAAACTGAGACAAAGAAATGAAATGCCTGCTGCAGGGTCACACAGGAAGCTTGTGGGAACGTAACTGGACACAAACCCAGAAGAGGGTTTAGGTCATAAGACAATACTTAAGCCTGAGTAAATCTTTGGACGGTTAAAGACCAGTAGGGCAACACGTAGAAAAATACTCTATTTTGAAAAAAAAAAAAAATTAATCCTCCTTCTATCTACTAACTTTTTTTCCTTTGTGTAACTCTTTGTTTTATGATTGAAATATGTCAGAAAGCCCGCGGATGAACAGAGAGACCAGCACTACCAAGAGAGGTGAGACAGAAGAGATGCTGCACAGAAAACCGCAGCCTGCCCTTCGCAGGAGGCTCTGAGAGAAAAAAAAGAGACTGCAGAGCTGAATCAGAAATGGAAGAAACTCATCAAGTAACTATTGCCAGCCCATGCAAACAATGGGAGATCTCTGTCAGCATCAGGCTTCATTTTTGAATCAAAAAAACTTCGTGTATCAAGTTTTTACACTGCTAAAGCTTTGAAGAGCAACAGGATTAGCATCCTCCCGCTGCGCCTACAGCTCTGCAACTGAGCTTCCCACCAGACCTATATAACCACCGCACTAACTTCTAGGGGAAACAGACGCCATCAAATGAGGATTGTTTGGGGTTTGCACCAGTTATTACACTTACATACGATACAACACTAATTGTCTGATACCAATAGAGGTTATTTATTTGAGGAAAGACAAACAAGCAGCCACAAGAACGTCATAAGGATGGGAGTTCATCTATGGACATTATTTCTCCTTTGCAATTTTGAGACTTCAACACAATCTAATGATGACAGTGCTTTCGGTTCACGTGCATGTGTTAGCTTTCTGGCACATTTATAAAATAACATTCACTTGCACAAAGTTTTGTTCTCTGCAACAGGTTTATACAAATGCTAAACAACTGCCGTGAAAGGTAGCGGTAATTATACAACACCAGTTTTCCGCAGCAGCAAAAGAAAATGCTCCCATTATTCATAATGTAATTATTGCATTCCCATAGCAACACCAAAAGGACCAAACAATCAGCAACAGACCCAAAACCTAGCCAACAATAAAGTTACACACTACGTTCTCTTCCGCCTGCCCCAAACGGGGCAGCACTGAGGTGATGGCTATTCTTTACCTGTCCACCCACAGCAAGAAAATCATCAGCCAGCGAAAACTAAAGCAAACTTTCAATCCTGTCGCCCGCCTGGCGCTGACACAGTGCCACCACTCATCGTGACAGGGGCTGACGAGTGTTGTTCCTGATATGTTTGGATCCCAGACTTGAGTGAATCATCTAAAATTCTCTATTTGAATGCGCTCATCAAAAGCATAGCAATTAATATCCACCTGCCACAAACACGCACTCTTCATCACGTGGGGGCAGGGAGGGAAGGAGAATCATCAACACTGCTGATAGTCAGGTACATGTCGGGATATTTTGTGAGGCAGAAATAGTCATTAGAAGTTGTATTTGCTGCTTACCACCAAGAAACAACCTATAGAGCCATGGTGGTAAATTGCCATCTCTCTAGGGTAGAAGCACATTTATTTATATATCTATACTTGTTTATATATATATTTATAGAGCTATATCTATTACTGAATAGATATTACTATATCTGTATTACTACATAGACAGATCTATATGGTATTACTATATAAATATAGATCAATAGATATAGAAAAAAGTCTATATAGACGTATATTCAGTAAGTATTAAAAGCAAATTTCAAGATAATATTTTCTATATCTCTGTTGGGAGTTTTATTACAGTATCGCATTTACACCAGAATAACCTGGAAAAAACCCGCAAGCTAAAATTCCAAGTGTGACAATCAGTGCAGTGCTCGGAGATGCCCTCGGCGAGCCCAGTGGTTTCCCAGCTGAGCTTCGCTCACACCACAGGGAGAGACATCTCCTCCTTCCTTCACAGTGGTTCGGTAATGCTGAAGCAGATCGTTAAGAATTTAAAAATAAGAAGCTGCATCTTAATTAGAGAAGCCTCAAACAGAACATCGTTCTTCTGGGTCGCCAAGTGCGGCATACAAATTAAGTATCTCCCTGAAACAGGGAGCTGCCGGAGCACAGCTCTCCCCTCCCCAGGGAGAACCAGCTCTACCTGAGCCTTTCCCAACTGATGTTGCCCAGTTTCTGCTTCGGCATCTCCAGTGACCGAAGCTCCAGAAAGTCCACGCCTAGTGTCTGCCATTGCCCACCTGCATTTGTGTTGGAAGTCTGTCCAACTTCAATTTCTTTCCCCTAAAATTTTTGCTTGGTAATTCTCCATCCACAATAGTGGATGAAGGAACGTTCCATTATTTTCTTTCCCACAACCTTTTATGAAAGCCCTCCTGGTCCCTCTTCGCTTTGCCCTACCTCCCTTGAGCCTGCCCTTCCATAAACCAAACCAAACCCATTTTTCAAGTTTTTCTCATAGCTCATGTTTACAGCCCCCCGATTCTCTTTGCTGCTGTGCTCAGACCCTCTTGCAGTCAGGCCAAACCAAAAGGACGGTGCTCGAATCCCACCGCAAAGCCCAGCAGAGTCACCTGAATCCCAGCGAGGCACAGAAGGCTGCTTGCGTTGACTTTGGTTCCTCCTCACCTCTTCTACTCCGGCAGACTCCTCCTGTAGCTCTCGGCTGCACGGTGGCTGCCCCAGAGAAGGCACTAACCGGATTTTTCCCCCAGTCTGCTTTCCTTTATAAACACTAAAGGTGATGGGGAAGGCTGTGACTCACCAGGTTATGTCTGAAGGGCCCCGTCATCCTCCCCTCATTTTCACTTCATTTCTCATATTTCTAAGCTGAGCCACTGCAAGGAGCACATTAGTCGAGTTGTGTTTTAAAACATGCCTCTCTGCCAATGACAGCATTACGTCCTTCAAAAAACAAACCATAAATTCTTATTTTCCGTTGTCCCCAGATAAATAATCCTAATCACATAGCATGACACAGCGGGAAGAATTAGACTCTTACCTTTCTAGAGAGATTAACTGCTGATAAGAAACAAATACCGCATCGTTAACTAAATTCTTCTAATTATTAAAACAACACTTCTAACTTAAAAAGAACGGCTCTAGGACAGTTTCTCCATAGCACATCTGAAATATATATTCTGATTCTTCAAATGCAATAAAGGGAGTTTCTTGTTGGCTATAGCCACTGTGAAATTAATTTACTATCCAGAACGTTAATCGTGCAGCCTGACAGAGATTAAAAACTCCTGTCCTGCAGGAAGTAGGCATTTCAACTGGCCATCACTCTCCGGATTTTTATCTCTGAGGAGTTTTTAGGGGAACAACCTACAATTTGGTATAGCACAGAGGTTTTTAATAAAGTCTTCAAACATATGTGCAAAAAAGTCATCCTTCCAGTGGCTCCCAGGTCTTCAGCGTGTCCGTCCCAGCAGAGGAGGTAAAGCCCTGCCGGGCTGCTGCCTCCGCTCGGGAGCCTTCATGGCTGCAGTTGCGTTGGAATAATCCCATTGCTGTGGCCCCGACGAAGTTCCCAGAGGGATTTACCCGCCAGGACAACTCCACCCGCACGCAGGGTCGGGAATTTGCAGAAAGCGAGCGGGGTGCAGGGAGAAGGGATTTAGCCACTTTGCAACTATTCAAGGAATGCTCTTGACTTCCTCTCAACAACCTTAGGTTGAAAAAACTATCTTCTGAATTAGTTGAATTTCTTGGCACTTCAACTCTATTGCCGGGCTCTAACATCTCAGTTAGTAAAGGAAGTGAAGAGTCCAAATGCAGTATTATACTATTTCCCCTTACAAAGCAAGGGGAAGGAGGGGAAGTGACAGCTAAAAAAATATATATAGTGAGTTATTTAAAAAAAAAAAAATAGAATTTTACCTTTTGAAAATTGTATACGAGTCGTAACTTTGGTGCCTGTGCTGCAGGAGTCATGTGCTAACAAGGGCAAGGACTGTGTGTGCCCAGACAGAAACAGGGAGCACAGTAGCCTTGAATTAAACTAACTAATTAAAACACTAATCTCACCCACCTTGTTTCATTTGAATTGGTTTTGAGCATTAAAAAAATAAAGAAGGAAAATCACTCTTCCTAGTGTTTCTGCACCTAAACAATTATCAAATGTTCACGTTGTAGGGTAGAAACCAGCATTTCTGTTCAAAACCTCTCTGGAAGTTTGAATGGTATTTCTATGCCCCAACAACTGTGCGACTTGTGTGTTGCACCCACAATCAAAACGCTTCTCTATCAAAAGGAGGAAGAAACCCACAAGTATTTTCTTCCTTTTCTTTCCCCTCACTTCCACCCAAGCCATCTCTGGAAAGCTCCTCCAGCTTAGTGAAAGGATAAAAGGATGACAAGCTAAAACAAATACAATGCATCTGTCAGATCTCGACAGTATATACTGCCCCAACTCCCAGCCAGGGAGAGGCTGCCGTCGCCCAGCCTCCACGCTAGCCCCTGGGACTCTCGAACCATGGTCCCCCCTTCCCCATGGTCCCCCCTTCCCCAGCCTTTCAGCTGCTCCAAACCAAATTGCTTTATGAGGTCAAGCAGTGAACGTCACATATTTTTATTCCTAACCCATTTCAGCGATTCAGTCACTGCCGATACCAGTGGTGGAAACGAAGGGACAGCAATACCTGGAGTCGGAAGTCCTGCACATCCAACAGTATTTGTCTAAGAGCGAGGAAAATAACTCACTGGGTCATGTGAGTTTGTGCATTAGCCCTCCCAGCACACGATTTAAAAAAAAAATAATGAAAACAATTTGTCCTGGTGACTCAGAATCTCCACCGCTCGAAGAAAGCCCTACTTCTGTAACACTGCATCACGCTGCCCTCAGATCTATTCTCATGGGTCTCAGGCTCGTGACTCAACCGTTCTCCCCTGTATTTGCTCATGCAGTTACCCATCAAGAAATTACTGAAATTCTCATGCATTGCAGGGTCTGGCTAAAAAGCAAATAATCTAGAGCAATTAACATTACTGGAGAAGATATAAAAAAAAAAAAAAAAATAATTAACATTGTTGTTTTCCTTGGAAGTCTACAGAAATTACAACTCATCAACCCTTCTGGTTAAAGACTGCATTGTTTACCGCAAGACTTTCTAATGTTAAGATTGCAACGATGCTCGGCAACTGTTTTGGAGGTATCAGAAAAAAGCATCCCAGAGAAACACACCTCATGCACTGGCTACTTATTTGCTCGGACTGTTTAACAGGCTAACTTCATTACATTAAACTCAGAGCAGTTCTACTCAACTTTTATCTCGCTTCTAAGACTGCTGCTTTTATTTCAGACCTAGGAATGGGTTTCTGTCCCAGAAAGACGTTGCATTCAGAAAAAAATCCTTCATGCCACAGACATGTCTTTTTTTCGATAAGCTTCTTGTCCTTATGGGCATCATCCCTGAAGACCTAACGCAGCAATTTTTTCAAAAGCAAAGAATTCAAGTATTGACCATGAGCTCCTCACTTCCTTTCCTTTCTGCTGAAAAACCAGGCAGGCACTGAAGGTTTTGGTCCGTACTCTCTGTATCACTGCTGGACTCTGAATTTTACGCCCAGGTTACCCCAGCCTTAGAAGGCGAGTTGGCCTTTGATTCACAGGCAGTAACACCACCTGCCGCTATTTTGAGCCAGAAAAACTAACCTGCAACGTTAAATATTTTATGTTGAACCCCAGACATGAGCTAGCGGGACAGCCTAGCACAACAGAATTAGTCACCTCGTTTATTTGCCAGGAGAAAGCTTATCATCAAAAATTACATCTAGCACATAACAGCATTAAATGACATCTAAATGGTGTTGTACATTATCTTGTAATCTGTAATACCCCTTTTATAGATGGGCACAACAAAGAAGAGATACTATCCGCTATTGCCACATCAACAGCAAGAGAAAGAATCAGGAAAAGAAACCGTAGTGATGCTCAGCTCTAACCACCCACACACTCCCTCAATACCCAAGATTCAGTAAGTCCAAGAACAATCCAGAGCCACGGCGAAAGAAAACAACTTAAAAGAATTCTCTGAAAAATGTGGTTTGTCACTCTGCGTTTTGCCCTACATCTGAGTTACATTAAATCAATATAGTTTTCATTAGGGAAATTATCTTTTCTAAAAACTTTGCTGTGTCAGCATAATAGGAAAATTGTTCCACACCATATGTTTCAAGGATTTACCTCCTTTCTCTGTCTCATGGCTATATGTGTGTGCACAGATATACAAGTACTTATATACACTTATGTTGGCGTACGTGAGATAAAATAAATAATTCTGAAAAAATCAAGAACACTGACATTTTAACGCATAAACTTGTGATCACGGAAGATTTTAAGCTATTCCATGTGCCAGTACACTAGCCACACCCAAATGAAGTTCTGAAGGATGTAAAATGCCCTACAATGATACATATAGAAAAATAACGTTTACAGTGATTGGATGCGCAGCGAAATGTTCAACATTCATCCAAAACAAAGGATATCGCTATGCCAAATCAGTAAGCCACAACTTCCAACCAAGTCGAAAGTTTTCCAACAAAGGTATTCCTATAGAAAACACAAGTTGGCCAGAATCAAAATATTTCACTTGAAAACTCTGATGAGACTGATGAAGACTAGGCTGGCTTTCAAGTCACACTCACTACTAGCCATGCCAGCTCTCCCACTGGCTACCGGGACTTAGACAAACTTAGACAAACAAAAAAGACCTGACAAACAAAAGACACTTTCCAGGATCCTCTTGCATCTACTACAGCAAACACGCGGCCAACCGACAGGAACCAGTGGCCTTCCGGACGTTAGTCTGGGCTGCACTGCCCGTGGCTACCAGTCCTCTGAAAAAAAAACAGATTATGTTCTGAACTGCCAAATGAAGAAACTCACACCTTTGCACAACACGCGACATTACAGTCTGCAGCGCTGGCAGTACCGCCAGGCACGGCAGGAGCCACAGCCGGAGTCCCCAGGTCTGGCTCTGTAGGAGCTGGCGGTACAAGATCTACGGGACGACTCGTAAACCCGCACGCTCGGGTTTCCTACAAAGGCCAGGTTCAAATGAGATTTGGGTCAGATGTGGCCATAACTAAATACTTCCTTACAGGCTACTCTGCTTTAAAAATCGGGCTCCCCAATTATCGAGAAATATATGATAAAAGATGATCTGGTAAAAATTGCTACCACATTTTAACTCTTTCCACTTTAAGATAAACAGAAGTTTCTTAACATCATGCACTTAAAGATATTTTTATATTGCAATATACTACACCGAATCCATTAACCAGGGCCATTTGTAGGTATTTTATAGAACTGCGCACCATATCAGGGTATTTTGTCAGCATCGTACAGTACAGTAAGCTATGCAAACCTCAGAGAGTGAATTAACTTCCACCTACAATTTATAGTACACTTATAAACACTCAGACTCAGTTAATTTTTTCTTTTTTCTCGTTATAAATTATTGACTACAGTTTATGTCAATACTGTTGTGAGACTGAGCTGTCACTATAGAAACAGTGACAGCAGCGAAGTCCTTCCTCCCCCTCCTGCACACTAAAGTCTAAGAACAAACACATTCTTGTTATTTCTTAGACAGTGCGTGCACACTGGAAAGTCCTGAGCAGAACTCAGCAAGGTCAAGGTTTTTCATTTAGTTTTAAATCACATTTTTACTTCCAGCAACTTGCACTCTTCACATCAGCTTTTCCTTGCATGCAAAAAGCTCTCTAACTTTGGAATTGCAAAGTTGCTTGTGAAGCATTTTGAAAACAAAAATAGATGAGCAGTGCACTTAAAGGAATTATAATCCATGTTTATTTAAGTTAGATATAAATATAGTTAGGGAAGGGGAGAATGGCTCCTGGGGGAGGGAAAGGAACGAGGATGCAATTTTACTCGTGCTGCAAAGAGCCTCAAGTTACTATACTACTTATTACAATTTTCAGACTGATTCACTAAAATCAGATCAATTTGTCTGTACTATACAACTGAATATCAGATGCAGAGAGTTGAGCTTGCATAAAATCCTCTAATCTCAGATGAACTTGCAGAGATAATGGAGCAGTTCATGTAAATGCTGCTATAGAATCAAGCATTACTATGGTAATTTTCCAATATAGAAGTATGTTTACAAACTACAACCAAAGGCTTAAAAGATGAAAAGAATTATTTTACAGGCACTATTTTAGTCTCTTAGAGAAGAGTCATGATGAACTTGTTAGTGAGAGCAAACTTCTTTCCAAAATAAACTGAATGGTATTTTAAAAATGTACATTTACAATTTTTTTTTTTCCCAAGAAGTAGATACAGCAACCTTTTATCGTAAAAAGAGTTTAAAAATATAGCAACAAACGGTAAAAATCCCATCCCTTCTTTTTAAACTTCCTTCCCTTTCTGAACCCCTGCATGAAGGCAATGCTCCCATACGGTCACTAAAGGTTTTTTGACATTGCAGAAGGCTGAAAGGAGCATTTCTCTCTCTCTCTCGCATTCAGAAAGCCTGAGCACAAGAGGAGCTATTCAAGCCGTGATGGAGTGCCTCACAGAGACTGCAATATGTTCCCAGTTGGCAAGCAGAGATCTGTTTGGACAGTGAGCCCAGCCATCCCCTCCGCAAACACCAGCATTCCTGCGACTCCGTGGCAAGGAGCACCACGGGCCCTTGTCGAGGGCTCTCGCAACCCATCAGGTTTGGGCTCCAGAACAAACACCTCTTTGTGCCCTGCTTACAATTCAATAGGCTTCACAAAAAAAAAAGAAAAAGAAAAAAAAAAAAAAAGAGCTGTCTCCCTCCGCTCAGCATTAGGTTTGGATCCAAAAAAATATTCAAAAGCTGAAAATCAGAGAGGAAATACCATGGAATTATATTTAAGTGTATCTTTAGTAGCTTAAACTTTGGGACAATATTACGAATCTGTCTTTGGATACTTATCTGGCTCCTAATGCTATGGCTTTTTGAAGGTTTCCAAAGCAACAAATGAAAATCACTGAGCGACAGACAGACTGGAAAGTACTCGTGTAACTGCAAGTCAGCAGTGGATATTAAAAAATAAAGTATCACCCTGTGCCAAAGCAACAGCGAGCTGCAGCTTTTCGACAGTACCACGAGCCCGCGGTGGGAGCCTCCCCCAGACCTGCAAACGTGCGCAGAGCTTCTGCCTCTCCTCATCACATCTGCTTTGCAATCAAGCACGAAGGTATTTGTACACACTTGGAAGCCTCCTGTCGGCTGGGGGTTCGGAGCCCCCCAGGATGAGGACCGCTTCTTCACAGCTGCTCTCCCTTCTCCACCTCGCTGCATGCCGGCGGGGAGGAACCAGGGCTTCATCCCGATCCATGGTTATAGCGTCAGCTCCGGCCACGGGGAGCTGAGAAGTCTCTCTAACTCAAAAAGACTCTGACATATGGCACCAGGCCTCCAAGCAATCAATGGAAGTAATTAGCTTTCTCTGCCCGACGTGTGCTCCATCCTAACTATTGCTATTTTGCACTCGTGGAATTCATTAACACAACCCTAACAAAGAGACCTGCACCTTCTACATACTTCTCAAAAATCCTACTTCAAATAGAGTCGTATAGCGGCAGATTCAGTAAGAGACAAAAAACCCGAACTACAAAATTACAGGAGAAACGTACTGTTTGAACACCTAGGTCATGCTACAAAGCCAAGCGGGCCCAGTCCTTGCCTCACCGTACTCCAACCTCCTGTCCCGAGCCTGATGCTCGTCCCCAGTGCATTTAGTAGCCGGGCTGGGAGGTGAGTTTTTCAGTTTTGTGGTTTGTTGTTGGGATTTGAGGAGGGGAGAAGTGCAGAGATTAAAACCAGGAGAGGTTTTCTACTGTGATATGCCCCAGTTCAAGAACGTCCACTGGGCTTGACACAACTACATTTGGTCCTGTGGCCAGCGTCACGTGGCATCAGATTAATCAATCAAAATTATCCTTTGAAATCTCTGAGTTTATACATCTCTAGCTTTCCTCCTCCGTTCTACCTGGGCAGCATTAAATCAGACCTCTGCTTCTGCTTCCAGGTCATAGCCCACTGTTGGCTTCCATCAACCATGAACAGCAAAGTCCACTCATCTTTCGCAGTCTTCAGCTGGAGCACGTTCAGCGTGCACAGTCTTTGGAGAATGGCGCTGTCAGAAGTACAAATCCCTCGAGCTCAGAAACGGTTAACGATTCCACCTCACCCGGGTTGAGTGATATACAGCCTCTCTGCAAGTGTGACGGACATAGACGGGGAGAAGGGACCGCAAGGACCTGACGAGGGGATGGAGGCTGTGCTCCACAAGGGAGGAGGAGAGCTTGGGGAGGGGAAACAAAGACCCCGCAGAGGCTGAGAGGACTCGAAGGCACGCACACGCAGTCTGAGGCGCCTTCTAATGAACTCCTTGACACACTCATTCAGTGAAGAGGGGTAAATTTCTTCTCTGAAGCTTTAAAAGGCATTGTGCAGAGTAAGGAGGAGCAGGGGGAAAAGGGTAAGTGGGAACCCTGAAACCCATGGGATTTTTTTAATTTCCTCCCAGTTTCCAAGCTTGCTCGCTGGCAGCACTGCGTCTCTCAGGTACAGCCCTCCACCCCTCAGCAGAGCTCCATAAATGTTAGGAGAGCTTGTATGTATGGAAAAAGTCTGTATTTACACTGCAATAATACACCACTCACCATAAGCCTAAGAACGAAGCCCAACCAAAGGGCTCTCTCTAAATGAGGGGAGTGGAGGTCCCTTTAAACATAAAGCGCAACAAAATTATACCACGGAAACTCTGGGACATTATTCAAACCATCCACATGAATAAAACATCCCACTTTTGCCAAGTTTTGTTCGAGCTGACTTCAGCTTTCTGCTTAAACAAACCTCAGGCAATACTGACATCATTTGTAGCAGAGGCAGCATTTTATTTAAGCTTGAAATCTGAGGGTGTTGGGTAGATTACCAAATAAAGAGTTGATTTTTCTTCTAAAGAATCTCAAAATGACCTGACTTCAAAGCCTGGATTTAGACTTACTAAGCCAATGGAAAACAAACATCTTTAATCTCCGTACTGACATTAAACTCAAACAGAAAATAACTCCGGGAAAAGCCCTTTGTCATCAGACATAGAAATAGGGGAAAAGTGTGTGTGGGGGGTAATAATTATCCAAATTATTCTACACGAATAGCCTGCCTCACAGGGAAGGTTACCTAGTTCCTCTCTTCCTGTTATCTTTTTCCATTCCATTTTATCACCTCTTCTTCAAACGTTACGTTATGCTACGCATTGAACCTAGATTAACACACCTGAACACCGAACGCTAAGAATTTACTCTAGGGCAAACACAGACATTCAGATACATACGCAAACACCTAAATTATCCGTGTTCTGCACCTAGGTGCTACTGCACTTTAAGAAAGAAGCTTTGCATATGAAAGAAGAGAAGTCTGGCAGCACAAAGTGATCATTTTTGGCCCCGGAGATGTCAGGTTATTAGACCCGAAGCCTTATTTCTAGTACAGGATTCAACACTGCTTGTTCTTCATCTTTGAAAATACACCATAGACCACGTGCCTGACTAAAAGGGATGTGCTAAGATCAATTATCTTCTTCCCCATCTCCAAAACAACAGCTTTCAAAAACCACCCAGAAACTCAAAATACGTAATACCCCCCCAAAAAAAAAGCGAGAGAGTAGAGGAGGCAACCCCGTCCTTTACCGTCGGAATACTGCCACCAAATGATGTGTGGTCCAGGCACAGATAGGTGACCATGTGCCACTGAGGTGAAACAGGCTCTGGGTTTAAAGGCAGGAGCTGTTTAACAATGAACAATAGGAAAACAACATTCAAAGCAGGAAAGATACCATAAATTGTTTGAAATTACTAGACGAAGCTCATTTGGGGGAATTCCAATACAGAACCCAAGACAGCATATACATCCTTTATTCAGGCACTAGAAGGTAAGCGATCTAAAGAAAGCAGTTGCAAGCTCCACAACTCAGACTTAGAAAAACATACCCACAAGTAAAAACGCGCCATCGCATTTCTTATTTAAACAAAATCATTGCCCTTCTTTGGAAAAGGAATATCAGGTTTCCTGCTGAATAAATTGAGGGAGCCTCATTATTTTTAGCATGCTAAGTGAACCTGTCAATCTACTTACACAAATACATACACTCACTCTGATCCGGCGAGATGCTTAACACATGTAACTCTCAGACTTCGGAAACCTGAGCCACTCACAAGGGCGCACATAGTATCTCCCAAGTACGGAGTTTATACTGTGTGTAGCTTAAAAATACAAAGCGACAGAAATATAGCATTAAATCGGGAAGTCCAAGCGCTGCCTTTGGATGTAGGCACTGATGCATTCATCCAAGTTGGGTTTTACCACTGCAGCGCTGTGGAGTTGCATACGTGAAGTCGCGCACACGTTCTGCACGCTGATGTGCAAAACTCGACCACCTCCAAAGACTGGAGCATATGGCTGTGCCCTTGACACACCATTTTCTACCAGTAACCCAGACCTCAAAGCAAAGCTGTGTCCACAAGCCAGGTTTTACACATCCAGAGAAAGGTACTCCAATGCAGAAGATGCGAACAAGCCCTGGGGAGTCAAGTGGCACACAGGGCGGGATTCCACCCCCAGGGCTACATCGATGAGATGTAAACCGTAAACCAGCTCAGACTAAGAGAACTGTATGTCCTCTTGAAATGCACGTGACATTCGGTGAAACTTTGGAAACTTTCTTCCAATTCACCTTCCAACGGTAACAGCAAAGAGCACCAGTCTCCGCGGGCAGAAGATGACGGAGAAGCCATTACTTACCAAACGCAACTTGCTCATCGAAGTGACCGAGCAACGCACTGGGAAGGTGCTTGCGGACAACTCTGGGTAGATGTCTGAATTTGACTCGCCAAATTAAGAGTTTGAGAACACAAAGCACACAATGCTGCTAGGTGGAAAGCACTTAAAAATATTATCGAATGGAATTTTTGAATATTTCTGGACAGAAGTAGATCAGCTGTGACTGGAACGGAAAGCCACCCACACTCCAACCCCCTCCTTCAAAACATCAAGCTGGGAATTTGTGATGTGTACCTTCAGAAAGGCCTTCAACGAAATATAGCCCAGGGTTTAATTACAAACTGTGCCTTTCTCCAGATATATAAAATAGCTTTTGTAACTAAAAGGAAAACCCATTACTACAAAGAATATTGAGGCTATGGAGTAGACGGAACCAGACTCTTTTCAGCAGTGCATACCAATACGGTGAGAAGCAACAGACACGAATTGGAACGTGGGAAATTGCAACCAGATATAAGAGAGAATTTTTATTTATTTATTTTTTCTTATTAAAATACACTGTGAGGGTGATCAAATGCTAGAGCAGGTTGCTCAAAGAGGTTGTGGAATCTCCATCCTTGGAAGTGTTCAAGACTCAGGCTGGAGATGACACTGAGCAACCTGCTGTATTTGACTGGCTTTATGCAGCTGGTTGGACTGGATGGCCTTTGGAGACCCACCAGTAAAAATCATTTAGTTCTAATGCTGAACATAAGCCCTGGAAGTTCCATCTCTAACGGCTTCTTAAAAATACGAAAATTAAAAAACAAAGACATCCAAAGAGTATGAAATGTGTCATAATAATCATGAAAGTTTACATAATATAAGGTTTCTGCTCATGTCTGTTAAGTGAGTTATGGTCTGCTAATTACTCCACTTCATGGCAGCCCGTTTCTTACGAATCCACCAAGCATGAAAAGAATGCGAAGAATATCAGGTAGAAAACACCTGGAAATTTCTTTTGCCATGATTTGTTTCAACACTTGCTAATACTGTGTGAATTATTTATACAAAAAAAAAAAAAAAAAAAAAAGAAATGCACTAGAGTACCAAGCAAAGTCTTGTAAGACTTTTTGAGGCATTTCATTTTTGGAAGCTTAATCCTGCTACCATTAGTTTTCCTCCGATGTAGGCAATACTGAGGGTAAAGCAGCTTTTCTCTTGAAAGCGCTGCTTTTAAATACTCGATGTCATTAACAAGAGCTCCTAAACCTGGCAGGTCACTGTTGATACGATCAAACAGCGCACAATTATTTAATGAAGTCCATTGGATAAAAATTACCCGGCCTGCATTCATCTTTGAACAGTGAAATTGTTTTTGCTTTATTAAATTTTAAGACTGCCGCTAAGAAAGCCTATTAAGAAAGATCTTTTTAAGCTCTCAACAGTATAGCTGGATACTTTGTACCACTGCTACTCATGATCAGCATTAAAATCATTATAATCAGATAATTTCAGGGCTTTAGGGAGCCATGCTCTACCATCTGGGGACTGACCGTGCTGGAGTAAATCAGGTGCAACTCCACTGATGTTGAAGGAGTCAGTATTATAAAATGATCGAAACCAATCTTACAGGCCATATTTTGCTATGTACTAATTTGAAAACATACCAGATGTCTTTATTTTCAGTAACGAGTAGGGGCCAAACTATGAAAGAGCTGGTAACAACCACCAGATGCTAACTAGAACCGGTTTGCAGGCAGCAGCAGCACAAGAGGAGTGGGACGGGCTCCGGCAGGGGCTGGAAGCCTTCCCGAGGACCCTCGGCTGCGTCCATCCTCCCCTGCCCGAGCATCGCTGGGAACACTCACGCTCCAGGCAGAGAAACTAGCCTGCAAGACCAGGGAGGAGCGAAACCTTTAAGGGGTTTGTTAATTCATTTCTGCAGCCCCTAAAGGAAGGGGATTTTCTCTGCCGGCTTCGCACAAATAATTCTCGTTCCTCAGAAACACTTTGCTGTTTATAGAGGTCCTCAACAACTGCATGAACCAAGAAGTCCAACAATCTGTACTACAAGAAAAATGAGATTTCACGAGATGGAGTAGAGCCCGGACTAAGAAGATCCAGAAGGTTTAAGAGTTTACCAAGTATCTGTAAACCAACCACCTGGAGATGGATCCAAATACCATTTGGTCAATTACTCCTGTATATAAAGTAGTATTTTTCTATACCCAAGTTTTCTAATGCCTGGGACTGGTTCCAACACAAGCAATGCAAGTTCATCCCAGTGGAATAATGCACTAATTACCCTCAACTTAATTTCCTCCAAATTGGCTTCGGTGATAACACTGTGAGGACTATAACTCTCGAAGAAGAGGCGCTCTAGGCGACGATTCCAGGCTTCAGAAATCCAACCTCCAACTTAGAAAGCGTGCTGACTGGACCGAGGCATCTTCTACTCAGAAGAAAAGGTTACAGCCCCAGCGGTATAAGGTAGGGCAGGCGCGCACAGGTTAAGCCAGAAGAAGAGGCATGCATGTGCTCCATTTGAGCATTGGGAATGTTAAATAGGTCAGTGGTTACTAAATAAACGAGGCATTCAGACTTCCAGCCACACCGACGAACCAACCCCCTTCTCAAGTGTCAGGATACAAGCGCGGCTCAGAAACAAACTTGGAAATCAGTCTTTCATCAGCAGTTTCTCTCCAAGTTCAAGATTATCCTGGTTTGTGTCTGTAGCTAGCACAAGACGACTTTTTTTTTTTGCGCGTGTGTTAAGCAAAAGCTCCATCAGAGCAATGTTTTAAAAGGTAACACTCTGTCTTTTAATGACGCATCACTAGTGTATGAAGTTACCAACAATTGTCTGCACTGGGTTAGCACTATTCGGTGCTAACTATGTGCATCCCTATCCCAGCCAGGAGAGCCGCACAAACGATAGTTACTTCGCTCAGCGAGTCTATTTAACGCACGTGAAAAATATTCAAGTTCTTATAAACCGCTTCTATTAGTTTCCTGGTTTTACTGAGACACGGGAGAGAATGATTTGCAATCATCTGTGCGCATGCAGCAGCAGGCACGTTTCCAAAGCAAACTGGCAGAGCACGATAGGAGAAGAGAGGGGAATCGCAGGAGCTGCGGAAGCTGTAAGCCGCCGGAGTGATGTCTGGGATCAAGCCGCCTGCACTGGGCAAAACAGAAGGGCTGAGGATCTGGCAGGGGCAGGTCTACAGCAGGGGTGCGGGTTGTCTCCATCCTGCCACCGGCCCCCACAAAGGGCTTTTTTAGCAGGGAGGAAAAAAAATAATAATAATAATAAATAATAATAAAAAAAAGTAAAAACCCCACCAACAATGAAAATAAATGGCCCAAGGAGCTACCCACAGAGAGTAGTTAGAACTGATTATGCTTTTTTCAAACACACACACAAAAAAAAAAAAAAAATCCAACAAATAACAAAACCAGCTGAATTTTCAGTCCTCTCCTCCTAAGCAGTACTCTTCCTACAAGGGGTACCAAAGAATCTATAAACTGTATTTTCATGTAGGAATATGATTTAAACCTAAATTATTCCCCTGAATTATATTTATAGTAAATCACTGTTGCTTTGTAAAAACAGGAATAAGTGTACAAACACTTTCAAGACACAACCATTTACTTTTGTATGTACGCACACTGGAAAGAAAACTATCTACACATTTTTAAAAAATAACTAAAGGCTTTTCCTCTGGTATTTAAAAATTAACCCTGTTTATTAATTGTTGCCTTTTGAATGAGCAAAGCTTTTAGTTGTGTCAAAGCCATTAACAGTGACAGTTGCACATTAAACATATTAAATATTCAGCAGTTTCATTCCAGTGCCCTCCTGTAACTCTGCAGGACATTTACCAAGCACCTTGTCTCTTTTGCAAATAAAAAGAGTATTTTTGCATTTATTTTAAAAGCTAGCTAATTTCAGTTTTCAGCAGAGATTTTATGCAAATATTTATAGTTATGTAAATATCCAGGGAATTTTTGCTGTTACAGAAAATCATGGCAAGAGTACGCAGTTCCTCTGAACCGTCCCCACTCCATGTTTAGAATTCCTCGGATGCTTGAGCACCATCATTTCAGCATCGGGGCAACAGTAACTAAAGTCCCAGTTAGGGCTGTCTAAAACGTCCTGCAAGAATAATGGTATGTGCCATTTTGTAGATAAAATGTTATGAAATAAGGATGGTCTGAACAGCTGTGAAATAAACAGATGCCATTTCACAGCAAAATAACAGAGAACACTAGGTGGAAAGGTCTCCTCTATTAATAAAAGCTTGAATGTGCATTTAATTCTCACATTTGCTATTAATTATGGGGAAAGACTGCACGTATCTTGTTTTCCACTGCGACCAGTGACCCATCTGGGCACAGAAATGAGCAACAATTTCTCTGCCATTCACTTTCTTGCTATGGCGGAGCATAATCTCTGACCAGCCACCGGCTCCACCCATTTCACCTACTTTCTTGAATAAAGCTGGCTCAGTCATTACAGACCTGCTCCCAGGCAGGAGGCCGGTGGCATCGTACCCTTTCCGACAAGTTATTCGCTCACACTCTCGGGAAGCAAAACACTTGAGGTCAGCTCTGTGCCAGGAGGGGGACCGAGAGCTCCCATCAGCTCAGACCCACCTTACACAAACCTCCCCTGGAGATTAGTCTCAAATACCACATGCCGGTGAACACTAGGTAAAACACTTCTGCTCTCTATATTACGTTTAAAAGGTCTGCGAGACACAGAGAAAATTATAATAGAGAAATCAAGGGCTGCTCTGGGCAGCAGTGAAGCTCTCATATAGCTACAATATTTTGATAGTCTCGTGGAAAACCAGAAATTGCTGATTTTCATCCATTCTTCCTTCAGTTCAGGGTGGAGATTTTAATTTTGGCCTTTTCCAGCACAGGTCAATTGCCCAAAGACGACTCCACAGACCTACGGACCACCAGCACAGCCTATGGTGTGTTGCATCCCCAGCCGAAGCAGTCGGTGGGGTGTGATACCTAACTGGAGAGCGATGGAAATAGCCCCGCTGGTCCCAGTTTGTATTTGGTACGCGCTGTTTGCAAGTGAGGTTTACCGATCTACCAAGGGGGAAAAGAAATAATCCATAAACATACACAAGCTGTTCTAAGGCATAATGCGTCATATTTTACACGTTATTACTTACAGGAAGGAGTGTTTAATGGAAGAGAAAAATGTAAAGTCTTCAGAGTTCAACCGGTGTTCAAGCCCCCTTTTGTGTTAATTAGGACAGTGTAGTATTTTCATGGCGTTCTAAATACATGCTGTGCATACATACACACACACACTCAATATGTATTGTAATTATATACGCGCATTTCATACGATGCGCGGAGTGAGAAAATTAAAAGCACTGCCCCAAAAATCAAAAACGCGATGAGATAGAGAAAAGCTACAGAAACAGAATTACAAAGACAATATGGAAAAGCACAAGGAGTTTGTGATTTCAGAGAGCGTTTCTGGGTTACCCACTGTTACAGCAGCAGCTAAAATTGTACTTTAACCTGACCTGTCTTGCAGTATCTAATAATCAGCTCCAATTCAGGTAACGTGAACCAGGCTGCTGAGATACCTTCACAATATGTCATTCAAGACAACGCACCCATTGACTCGGGTGCAGTTAAGACTTTTTTTTTTTGTTTGGCTTCACGGGCTCACGAAAGGTGAACTGCAAGACCAATTTCCAGCAGCATCTCCCACCCTGGCGCTGCACAGACATGCAAATCGGTACATTAGCATGCAGATGGGATGCGCATGCTATTTTTGGAGTCATCCTAAGTAGATATAAATAAGTTTCTAAGAATTTTATAAACAATCCCCCCAGTGATCACACAGATGAAGAGCAGATATCCTTAATTCTCACTACTCACCCAAAACAGACCGGAAAGTGAGAACATATTCCTATACAGTGCTGTCACAAAACTCAAAGAACAGCCCGAGGTTTTTAAGCAGATTTGAAGATTAAAAATTAACAGGATTAATACATAAAGGAAGTGGAGGAGAAGCCATTAAAACTGTTAGTACTATTTCTAGTATTTTTTTTTTTTTTTTTAAATTGCAGGAGGCTGAACGTTACTGTGGATTATTCCTCCAGGAGCTTGCACATGAATCTAGCAACTTCTCATTCAACTAAACGACGCATTACTGAAGATAGAAGGGTTTAATACACAAGTAACGTCTGTCAATCTTTTACTTCCACAAATAAAGGATACCAAAAACTCGCACTGCCCCCTTCACCGGGAGGGTGAATCCCCGCAGGCATCAAACCCACTTGGCACAAGTCTTGCTAAGCAAACAGGTCATGTTTTTTAGATACAATGGTTAAGGCCTATGATATTGAAATATTCGTTAGCATAATATATACTATGCTAATATATATGCACATATATGGAGAGTCTATACATCAAGTTGTATAATAGAAAGATACCTGTCTTTTGCCAAAGACATTATGATGAAGCATCTCAACACTCCATCCATCTCCTGCTCTATCAACTGTTCCAGTGAAAATGGAGCTCTCGCCCCAAGACCTCTTACAACTCTATTACACCAAATGGTTTATTAAAAAGAGGTTTTATATGTTGTCTCAAACGTATGGAACTGACCTTGTGGCATGCTCATCCACCCCACCGTACCGCACGCAAAACAGTACAAACGTTGCTATATTCTTTCTTTTAAGCTTTAGGTCACAAAACTCAAGAAATCTTGAGCCTAGCAAAGGATAAACTGAGGAGCTCTGCCAATGAGTTCATTTTCTAGCCTATTGGTCTAACGGTTTAGGTCGGTCTCCAACAAAGTATTTGTTGGTGCGCAGCTATGAGATTTTTTTCATTTTTTTGTAAGGTTATGACAAGCTTCCTGAAGGAAAAAAAAAACAACCCAAAGGTGTAAACAAATCCACAAATGTTAACTGAATGTCTGGTATTCTGAAGTTGGACTTGACAGAATGCGTTTTTCTTCAATCTAAACCATGATCCTTGATTTTTAACACTTGCAAGAATCTATAAACATGCATTTGAAGCTTCCACTCTGTGTTCTGCACCGATTACACATCAGAGACACAGATCACAATTCACTACCAGGATATAGTCTCACGAAGGCGTGAAGGGAGTCATAGAAACCAACCCCATTGAACTTTTTTGAAAGAAGAAAGTAATTTCAGAAATGTATTTAAGGAATCCTGCATTCTTTACGTGAGGAAACAACACAAGTAATAATGTAAAAGGAGTTAAATGCTGCTGTGCAGTTTCCTTAATTTTTAATATTAGTCATTAAACAATTTCATTACCAGCTTATACTCCATGTCAAGCAACTGTTATTGTTTAAATTTTTATGTTATACTTAAAAGGAAACACACATAAATTTTGGCAGAATAACAAAGCGCAATCTGAAATTTCTGGTTCTTATCTGTATATATTAAGAACACCAAATTTTTTTCTTTTTTTTTTTTTTTTAGAATAATGATTTTAGAACAAAATCTGAAACAATTAAAACATCAAAGCTAAATAATCTTATTAGTAAGGCTGAAACAAAACACAGGCAGTAAACAAAACCCTAACAAATTTTGAGAAGGCATATGCAAGAAACAGCTATGCTTTCAAGGAAAAATAAAGGCTCCAAGCTCCCAAGGACGCTCACGGATAAGAAGTTAACAGTGAGACAGCCACGGCTCTGCGTTTATTTGCACCAGCTACACGTCAGAAGAAGGCTAGAGCATCACAGACATGCTGCTTTCCAGCTGTATGCACCGTTAACATTTTCTATACATTCAGAATGTCGCCAACGCTGCCAAGGAGGTGAGCTCCAAGTGAACCGGGGTACTCCCAGCACCTCGGCGAATGCCGGGTATTGCCTGCAGGACGTCTTTTCCAGGACAGCTGGTCCAGCTTACTCATACTCCTTCTTGAAAACAGACGTCTCCAAACCAAAACATGAAAGACCACCTGCAGACATTCCCTACTTTCTTCCCTAACTTCAAACTGAAGGGTTTGTTTGATATTGTCCTGTTTTGAAACAGCATACTTTTGTCTCCCCAGTCGTGTTTATGAAGCCTAGGTTCAGTTAACAAGTTTGAAGGACGCATTTTTATTGCATTACTGATGGAACGCAGCAAGTTATCCTGGCAACCTGAACACTAAAAAAAGAATTTAAATTGTAAAACCTGCAAGCAGGAATAACCAGAAAAATATTTTCACATAATTTTGCTTCCAAGGATCAAGTCGAGTTTTTTTTATTAACAAATATTTGCATTATTAAAACTTTATTAACATCTGCTGAAAAAGTTCAAGCTGAGGGAAAAATGACCATGCTGAAAGATGGTTTCTTTCACCCTCCCTTCTGAGAAGGCTGTCGGCATTCCTGTGCCAACTGCACGTCTGGCTAACGATAGCTATCTTGGCTGCCGCGATGAAAGCAGGCATCGCATTTGATCTGCTGAGAGCTCTGCCTGGGTATTGTCCTATTGATCCCATCGGAGTCACTGAAGTCGCTGCCCGGGGAGTTCCCCAGCATCCCACCAGCGCTTTCCCATGCATCGCTTGTAGGCTGCAACACGACTCCAGACCTCGGCTGCCTGAAACTGCCACCTTTGTAACCAGAATACATGTGTTCCAGCAAGAGCTGGGCTACCAGAAAGTCCATCTTAGAGAGCTCTTTGTTTTTCTTCTGTTTAGTACCCTCAAGATTTTATAAGCTACTAACAGGAGGTACTTTTTAGAATACATGCCACCAAAGACCCCCAAAATTATTAGCCTGTGAAAAAAAAAAACAAACGTTCTTTACACCATAACTGTATCGTATGCAACTGATGGGAATATCATGGCTATACCCTTACCACTCTAGGCGATGAGGTGCCTATTTCTGAAGCAGACCATCGGAGCCGCAGCTACACGTGCCCACCCTCTCCGTAACACTCGCCGAGGCAGCGCTCCCCAGCTCGCACCAAGAGACCTCCTGTTAGATGAGCTGCACAAGGACTGAGCATCTCGACCAGCTTCACACAAACCCGGTCTTTGCAAAACCTTTAATCCAGATCCATCCCATCAAACTTTCGGCTGCTGAGGTGCCCGAGAACACCCTCCATCCATGTCTCCGGCTGTCTAACGCACCCTTTGGGATGCCCTTATTGTTACGGAGGAAACCAAGGTGGCTGGGTGTCCACCTTGGCCAACTCAACTAAGTGCCTGAAGTTACACGAAATGCTAAAAGCCTTTGGTCATTCATCAGATTAACAAGTGCACTGAGTACAAACTGTCTCACAGTCATTTCATTTTAGGCTTCCTGGAGCCCACGGGATTCTTCAGATTCTTGGAATGTCTTACCTTCTGTGTTCTTCATTTCTTTCCCACAAATACACTTCCAGTGAAATGTTTAGTGACAATTAATTGGTAGCCTAATACAAAAACAGGGTCTTAAACTTATTTGCTTCTAAGGCGTGGAGACAAAATATCTGCAAAATCTCTCCAAAAAATGAAAAATCTGAAAAATTGAGCAAGTCTCAGCGTGTTAGTCAGCTGAGAAAAACATTACAGCAGGGACACTGGAGAGGAAATTACTGTCTCTGTGCTTTGATGTGCAGAGAGAAGTATCCTTCTGTCTTCTAAAAAAGTAACTATGATGACATTCTGCTATCAAATACCTTGCATTTCAACAAGGAGGACTGCTTGTTATTTTTAACAAATAACAGAAATAAATCAAAGCTCTATTTCCGAAGTGTCTGAAGACATGTGCCTCCCCTGGCGCCCTGCACAGTCCCCGCTGCTCTCCCTCTTCCCGTCCTCTCACGTCAAAGGAGACTCCTCTTTCGGAGTCTATTTAACATATTTAGGTGGCCTCTATTATAGACTAGTTTAATTGTAAGGAACTTATTGTATTCACAGGTGCTTCTACCAAGAACTTAAACATGGAATAACAAATTGACTCATGTAGGTGGAGAAAGAAGGGAAACGCACTCTCACTGGCCAGAACCGCTATTTTACTGTAACATACGTATTTTCCCATATGCAAGTTAAGCAACGGTTACACTGCTCTCAGGGCGAACCCGGGAGGGGTATAGCGAACTATGAATTCTTTATCGCCTGTTTAACAGCTGACGGCAAGAAAAGAAGGGAGTTTAGATGTGCTTGGCCTGCGTTGGGAAGCCAAGATACATTAGCATCCACAAAACATTATTATTAAGTAATAAGTAATAACAAGGCAGAAACATTTTCTTCCAATTTGTTAAACTTTTCCAGCCAATGGATCCCAGTTAGTCACAACATAACTATGTCATCATACAGTTAAAATAAATGCATCCATTCTGGCAGGCGATACGGCAATGCCGCACCTAGGAGCATGACATGACGCACAGATGCTGGCAATGTGGGGAGGGGGGTGGCAGCGTGCTCCACACATCTGTTATTGTGGGAAAAATCCATGTTGGTGCTTTGTCAAATTGCTCTATTAGTAATGAATACAGCTGTTTCGCGTCGGATAATCTGTGTTGCAACACTTCACTAAGTGACTCCGCACAGAACTATGCCCTGCTATTCACGCTCAGCTGTAATTCTGATTATCCAGGGAGATGCCACTGCGCTTTTAAAAAAAAAAAAAAATTAATAATAATAATAATGTTGAATGCAGCTGTTTCTGCTTCAAGGAATGTCAAAAGAAATCGTTTCTCCCTGCCATGTATGTATTTTTCACTGTAAATCAAAACGTGTTTTGGCATTAAGGCAACTGCCCACTGGCAAAACACAAGAGTTTACTCAGCCTAAGCTGAGCGCAAGGCTAGTGCTGACCGAGGTTTTAGGATAAAGACATGCGAAGCTGAGAAGTTATCACCACTGCATGCCTCAACTTAAGCCCTAGGTAAAGGAAAATATGATCATCCTCCCCCACTCCCCTTTACAGATCCCTGCATGGAAATAAACAATCATCTGTGCTCACAGACTCCAACTGCACATCAATGCAACACATCAGTGCCTGAGGTTATAGTTTTTCCTTCCTACCCTCTTGTCGCATCCAAGAGTGACATTACACCAAATACATGACTTAGGAAGTCATTTCGGACACAAAATACTAAGCCCTAAGCCTACCGAGATGGTACCTATACGATAACGTCTAAAGCCAGGTGCACTGCTGCTCCCCTTTGAAACGCCTGACTTGCAATCCGAATGCGGAATTTGCGCCCGTTTTCCCCACAGAGCTCAGCTTTCAGGCTTTGTAAAGCCACAGAAAAACCTGAGGACAGAGACCCTTTGTACGCAAGCCCAGGTGGGGAGCGGGGTCCCGCTGCTGGCATCGCCTCGAAGGAGCCTCGCTTTGTCCCCAGGTAACAGGAGCCTCAGCCTCCAGCAGCCACAGCACAGCCGTTAACGGGACAGTAACATGTGCGCCAGGGAAATGAAGCTGATGGTGATACTTTATACTGAAAAAAAAACCATTAGCTTCAAGAAGACACTTAGAGGCCAACGAGAAGATTCCCCGCTTTCAAGCAGTAGCAGAAATGTAAGAAGGGGAAAGGGAAAACAGCCAACCAGAAAGGAAAATTAATTCACAGATATGCAAAACTTCTATTTGCATGTTTATTTTTGAGGCTCTCTCATTCAAGGACAAATAGAAACATCTGATGGACAAATGTGCACCTTTACAAATGCAAATGAAGCTCTTGGGCTAAAATTCATATGTGCACACATAGCATGCATGTTTCTACTTAATCACCAACTTAGTTGCTTCTCTGCCTCTCGTACTAACCAAGCAAAAAGCAGATTTACGGTCCTCGGATCCATCTAGCATCCTCAGCCGTGGTGTGGGGCACAAGACACCCACCGCAGCTTCAGCGCAGGCAGCACGTGTAGCCGGGAGTCCCGTGGGGCTGTAGTACCCCAGTGCCACCAACAAGCCACCGTCTCTCCTGCTCCTCAGCAGTCAACCGGCTCCTCCGGACAGGAGAACGTGCCCTGGCACTGCTCTGCTAAAGGAACACTGGCAGGTGAATAATTAAGGCGGCCATTAGAAATTATCCTGCTAGCTTTAAGAAAATAAGAGCACAAATAAGGGTGCAAAGCTTGTCTTTGTTTTAATGGGACTGCCAGACAGGATGCTTCAAGGTAAGAAAGGTTTTGTGAACACGCATGCAGAACCAACATTAGCATCAGACTGAGCCATTAATGATCTAATAGACTAATGACCTACCAATTAGAGATAATTCAAGTCAGCCTGCATACAATAAATCAATGTCTTTCCTCAGATGAATCCACTAGCAAAGACTTTTTCACAGCTCTTAAAGCCATGGCAACACAGGTAACACTTGGTAAATGTGCTGAAAAGAACATGCAAGAAAAAAAAATATCTTATTTTACCAATCTAAATATTTGGATTCCCTGCCTTAACATACAATGAGTGAAGACAGATATTTATTTCCACTCCGGAAACAAAAGTGAAGCTGAAGACAGACATAAGTCTTTAGCTCCTTTACCCATTTAAGACACCAGGATTTATCAAGGTCCCCTGTAGCAATAAAGAACAGGGCACGAATACTCACCGAGGCTGTACGGCACACAACAGTTCACTTTCTGCAAGCGATTTGGTTACAGACATTTCATTTCTGACAACTCCAGCATTAACAGGGTAACAGATGGATGCTCACAGTCACCTGAACAAGAGCTACAACCCATCCCTGACAAACCACGCACTAGACACAGATAATTCTCTAAAGGAAATGTTTGAAAGATTAAGTTATGGTCATTAAAGATGTATGCTGATAACCAAGAAGCAGATTTCGAGTATCTTGATTCTTGAACTTACAGAACGAATGACCTCAAAAGCATTTGGCAGAATTAGATCAAATTTGCTCAAAGCTCAAGCAGGCTAACTGGCAATGCAACTTAACAGGAAAGCTGTACGGATGACCCGTTGTCATCTCATTCTTTAGCAAAAACACATTTTGAAGAACAATTAAGAAGCTTGATCTTGATAGAAGCTTGTATCTTGATAAAGCATCGATTCAGGAAGATGATGCCAAGTACCACTTTGGTGAAAACTGGCTATTTCAAGCGCCTTTGGAGGCTGTCTAGAAACAACCATATCTTTAGGAAAAGTAGTACATGGTCAGTTGTGTTTGCCTGCAACTCCACCCACCACATGGGTGCAGACAACCACATTAGAAAATACAAAACAAACAAAATCCCAAAACAAAACAAAAAAAAACCAAACCCCACACTACTCAGTATTATGGCATCTCAGGAATCCTAAAAATTCTAGTTATTTGAGTTGATTGGAAGAATTTTCTGCTTGTTGAACTTCAGCCGCAGCATGGTGAAGAGCTCAGAAATTAAAAACATGCCACCTGAAATGTTGAGGATGAAGTTCTCCTAAACTAATCGGGCAACTCTCAGTTACAACTGCCAAAGCAGCAAAGCTGACTTTTAGTGTGGAAAAATGCTGCAGGTACAAAAGTCACAAGTGTTTTCCCATGGAGTGGGTGCACTGAAGCAACAAAACACGGAACACGCAGATCAAGTTCCAAGCAAGTCAGGAAGATCTAGAGCAGGGCAAACTGATGTTCCTCTTCTGAATTTGAAATAAGATGTGCCAAGCTCTCCTAAGTCCAAAAGATGCTGTTATTCTCCTGGTACTTGGACAGAAGAGCGAGACAAATTGCTAGCTGAGGTTTTAAGTTCAGAGGTTAGGGTCGAGTACGTTAAGCTAAGCAATTTCTGTTCTGGTTATTCAAATGTCAATTACAAGTGAGTGAATTAACTTTCTATAGAACCCTTTCTTCCATAGGAGGCCAGCCAAGCCGCAGAAATTGTCTGTGTCTGTGGTTGCAGCCCATAGCAAATGGGCGTAAATTCATAGAATCATAGAATCGTTAAGGTTGGAAGGGACCTTTAAGATCATCGAGTCCAACCATTAACCTAACCTGACAAAAC
>VZSZ01009495.1:222534-235677 GCA_013398815.1 Ibidorhyncha struthersii | reverse complement strand
TCAGTCGTTCCTCATAAGACTTGTCCCCCAGACCCCTCACCAGCTTCGTTGCCCTTCTCTGGACACGCTCGAGCACCTCAATGTCTTTCTTGTAGTGAGGGGCCCAGAACTGAACACAGCACTTTAGGTGGGGTCTCACCAGTGCCGAGTACAGGGGATGATCACTTCCCGAGTCCTGCTCACCACGCTATTCCTCATACAGACCAGGATGCCATTGGCCTTCTTGGCCACCTGGGCACACTGCTGGCTCATACTCAGCCAACTGTCCATCAACACCCCCAGGTCCTTCTCCGCTGGGCAGCTTTCCAGCCACTCCTCCCCAAGCCTGTAGCGCTGCACGGGGTTGGTGTGACCCAATGCGGGGCAAATGCTCAATGCAGTTCACAGTAGAAAGAAGCCTAAGGCAACCTGAAGTATAATGGGTGGTTTCTTTACAGGCAGGGTTTCAGAAGCCCCACAGTACAAGCAGACGCAGCAGAAATAATAAAAAGGATTTGTAAGACAGGAGGGTCCCAGACTGCTCTTCTGGGTGGCCACGTGCTGATGCCCCACCGCTGGCCAGAGCCTGCAGGCCACGCACCCAACAAGCAGTGTAAGCAGGCGCTTAAAAGCATACTAAGCTGAAAAAAATAATTCAACAAGTAGCTCTCTTGCATTCAAACCTCTGTAACACCTTTGTAACTCACATTATTTTCCTACCAGGGTGCATAATGAGTGACCGGGTAAACAGGATTGTGAGCTTGTGCTACTGAAGTGGCAGTCTCACTCTCCTGTCTTCCTCTTCTTTTCTGCTCCTGAACTGTGGGAGCTGAGACTAAATGGCAGAAGAAATATTCACTTTTGTTGTGTTTTTGTTTCCAAATAGCATCAGTTTTCCCTCCTGACCAGGCGAACGGGTCAGGCAAATGCCAGCGTCAGGCGAAGGAAACAGTGGGAGATGACGCGAGGGGTGGAGAGGACATCATGAGGTCATGTCTTCAGCAGCGGCCATCCGTCAGGTCAGGTCAGGTCGCTTGTATCAAACCGCAACTTTTCCAAAGTCCAAAACAACTGCCATTTATCAGTAAAGGCTTGCTCTCTTCCACTCGTACAAAAAGGACAAGGAAGAGAACTGCTTTAGAGGAGGAGAAACCAGAGTAGCCATGAAACTGAGCTGAAACCTGTGTGAGTAGCACCGCATCCACAACCACAGCAAGACAGAAGAATCATCACCCAGCTTTTAAGATACCCTTAAAGAAAAGGTTTGAACGTAGGTTAGAGTTCCTGGAAGATCTGGTAAATTGCAGGTAAAATATGAAAGAAAAAGAATGACAGAGGGACAGAAAGGGTTTACATTTTCTTTTGTACAATGAAACACTGTTGGTGGATGCCAGCAAACCAAATACAATGAAGATAGGGAATAAAATACTATTTTCACTGTTATCTATCTCCAGAAATTCAGCATAGGAAAATACAATTAAAAATTTCAAGCATGATCCTCTACAGCCTCTCATCTTTAAGCAAGTTACTTCGGCCGACAAACGGCTGAAGCTCTCTAAGCTTTGTAGCATCTAGTATCCCCCATTTACTCAAAAATACTCTTATTTAAAAAAATTTTTAAAAAAGCGCAATGATTCAGAGCAAGAACTTCCCTTACGTGCTGTGAAACTCCTTCTGAAGAGGGCAAGTTTGCACCACCGGCTGTTCTGAAATTTGCGGAGCGTTTGGCCTCGCTGAGGCTGGGCACAGGCTCTCGCCCCGCTGAGCCCACGGCCCTTCTGGCCACAGCTGACAGACGCTTCTCAGGAGGGAGAAGCATTGCCTGTCTCCAGAGGGACTCTACATGTCAGCTCTGCACGCAGCAACTAAAAGAGTCATTTTTTCACTTGGGGAGAACAACCTCTGCTACAGGCTGCTGAGAACACGAAGAGCTCTGCTGACAGCAACGTGGAAGTGGGCACGGCTTAAAAAACCCCCACGTTCCTTATCAGCAGCATTGCATGCTGTCAGCTTTTAAGGGCTATCTGGTTTGAAAGGCAGTTTTTCAGGCTCTAACTGCATTTGTACTTAGAACAGAATTACTACTGCTTTAACGGCTCTCATTACATTTTTAATTCCAAAAAGTTCCATTGAAAATTGTCCAGACATTTGCACGCACCGTATTTAGCAACTCACCAAACCTGGGCAGATAAGACTAACCACTGGCACATCCATCTCAAAGTAAAAATAAAGCAAGACAAATAACGCTCCCACATCGGATAGTCAAAATGGTCCTTGCAACGTACCTCCTAAAATGATGAAACAAGGGCTTTAAAAAGCTGCAAGCAGAGGAGACACAGTAGTATTGAAGGAATATTGCAACTACACAGTTTGGGGTTAGAAAACAGCTACAGTTCTATTTCTAGCACAGCAGCTGGCTCAAATAACTGCCTAATTCACTTAATTTTGTGCATAAGCTTTTTTGGCAATATATAGAATGGAAATAACTATGTGAATGAGCAGCAGTTGGGAAATGCCACATATCAGCCTGTGAACCTCTATTTCTTTTGTGTGTGTTACGTAATACAAAACAGAGCACCCAAATTTGCTGCTCAGGTACCTGGGATGGCCTTAAAACTGAAATTCAGTCTGATTCACTTCGTTTGCTGTGCTTGTCAACAAAACAACTTCAGTGTGAGGCGCGCCCTGAGGAAAATGTAAGCTTATGCTATTTGAACATATAAAAGGCCACAGATCAAATAAAGACAGCAGTACCGAGACTTTACAGGTGGTGGGGTTTTTTTTTTGTGGTTTTCAGGTATTGCTTGTTTTTAAAACACAGGGCTTACACTGAAACACACTCAGGATGCTTCCATATGTTCTGCAGGACAAATATTTCTGCTTGATTGGAACCTCTCTAACACTATCAGCATTTACAGCCATAATTATGAAGTTTACCGCTTCCACGTGCCTCGCCGCCACAAGTTCTTTCAACTGAATAACTTACCACGTTCCGAGAGACAGCTAAGTTTCCAAAGACAACTTTAAACTTAAGAGTTTGCTTAGGAGTTCTGCCATTGCTCATACGCTCACCAAAAGCAGCCCACTGCAGTAATACCCAGCAGAGTGTAAAGTTTCTCTTTACACCCTCCCGGTCACAAACAAAACCCCCTCGTTGGCACAGCATCGTCACCCCCCCACAAACATTCACAGCCTCAATTGGAGAGACTGCTCTCAGAGGCGTTTGTCGTTACAACTGGCTCCAAAATAGCACCAGGTTAGGTGTTCAGCGTGGTACCTACACGCCGCATCACGAATTGGGGCTACAGCTGGAATCCGCAGTCAGCATTGCACTACCAGCTACGGAACGAGGCAGAGAGTTTGTGTAAATGAAACCTTAACTAGCTTACTAATTCAACAGTTAAAACCATTTGAAGGAAACATATCAAATACCCTAAATGCAGGAAGGGGAGAAGCCCTTTACATAGTAACTGCACCCTCCCCAAAGGCATTCTGTAAGCCAAGAACTCTTGGCTGGGAAACTATCAGGAAAACATTCAATTCCTGTACTAAATAATGTCACCGCTGAGCCGGGGGCATCGGCACCTGCCAGCCGGGCTGCACGCTGCTCACACCTTCTGTAAGCACCAAATCCCAATAAAACCCAAAGTGAACTCTAGTACCCTGGCAGAGCAGACAGTTTCTGGAAACACAGGTAATACAAAAGAAGATCCTGAATATCCCTTACAAGTATTCTGGGGTGGGTGAACTTTTACAGAGACACGAAGACTTTTAAATATCGTACAGCTATTTCTTCTACTGTTTTCTGCAGGCTCCGGGCAGTTCCACTGGGCATGCTGATACATTTAAAAAAAATACACAAAGAAAGTCTCTTTAAAAAACCATAAGTGTACAGAATGAAAATAAATAGAAAAAAGGATCAAGAGAATCAGACTGTACAGTTTCCCCTACTGCTTTCCAAGTACATCATATAATCATAGAACGGTTAGAGTTCGAAGGGACCGTAAAAACCATCTCGTCCCACCCCCCTGCCCTGGGCAGGGACACCTCCCCCCAGCCCAGGTTGCTCCAAGCCCCGTCCAGCCTGGCCTTGGACACCTCCAGGGATGGGGAAGCCACAGCTTCCCTGGATATATATTGAGAGATACCAATATATACGGAAGCTGTGGGTGTGCTCGAGAACAGCCCCCCAGCTCAAAGGGGGCTGGGACGTCCCTCTGCAGAGACGCAGACGGGCAGAGCCCGGCACAGCTGCCCACAGCCCCCGGCAGCGCTCATGGATGCATCTGCTCCATCTCCAGCCCGCCGGTACCCTCGGCGCGGCGTTATCCAGGGACAGTCCTCAGCCATCCTTTTGGAGAGAGGTCAAACCTCACACCTGGAGCTAGCGCAGTAACTCGAAACTGTTAAAGCATTTCACAAAGTACAGAAAAATGTATACTGGTATTTCTATCCACAAAGGAGAGACACCCGGATGACCCCGGAATAACAGCCTGCATCATTAACACGCGCATTCATTTTCCAATTGACAAATTCGTTTTGTCTCTTACCTAGTCTATTCTGAGTTATTTGAGCAGCTCATAAGAACACAGAATATCCCAAAAGAGAACTTCAGGAGAAGCTTAATTAAATAACCGATTATTCTTAATCTTCAAAAAATAAATACATGCACATACACTTCCATGCGACGAGCTCCCAAGGGAAAATTTTGTAAAATAAGCATAAAGTGTTTATTTAACTCAGAGAAGCAATTAAACCATTAAGAAGAGCTCAAAGTAGGCATTATGCTGATTACCCCTTAATTGCATGCATTCACAGCAGTGACATACAGACTGCAACAATAACAACTATGCTACGTACCAATTTTTTTCTGACCTGGGCACATCGCACAACAAATCCTTCAGCAATATGTATTCAACAAAAAGCTAATTTAAGAATGCCGGTCCATAACTGCTCAAGTTTTTCCCTACCAGCATTGAGATATCTATGATTACTGCTCCTAAGACCAATTTAAACATGCTTAAGTTTACTTAAATACAAATAGATTAAGTAATTTATTTTATCTGCTTTTCATGACGTGGTATGTAATGTTAATGAGAATCTAATTGCAATACTCATCTATTCTATTCCTCTGCCCTAATTGCAATCACTTGCCGATGTGGCAGCACCTGATGGTGTCTCCTGCCCCGTCCTCTCCTCTACTGGGGGCGTCAGAACCTCCAAGATACCACCACAGGATGGAGTACAGAAGTTAATGCGTGCTGTTGAGGCGGAACTGGCAGCCGTCGGTAGGGAAACTGAAGCCTTAGGAGCTCCTTCAGTGGAACCCCAGTTAGCAATCTGAATATTTAAGAAACACCACTGAGAAGCCCCAAACCTTCAATTTTCCTTAGCTTGCAGCCAAGGCTTCCAGCTGCACCTACCACATACAAACACAGTCTGCAAAATTAGACGGCGACCGCAGAGTAGCTGAAATGCAGGAGGTTGAACACTTTTTCCGCTCACCAGCAGTCGCATCTCCTGCATCCCGCGACAGGGGTAAACAAAGTAATTTCGTAATTCCCTTGGCAGCGGCGGCAGAAGGCACCGCCGAGAGGAACGCGCTCCGCTCCAACCCCACTGGAAGAGGAAAGCGGCTGCCAAAGCATCTAGTCGCCAAGAAAATTACAATATGATAGTCTTAATTATACTAATTGCATTTCCTGGTATTGAGGCAGGATTAATATAGTATTTCTTATGCTAGACTTCATAAACACAATCGGTTTCAGCTTAACTCTTCATAATTGTATTTCACAGTTCTTGCAAACAATTAGCCACCAATTATGTTCATTCCGTTTTGCAGATGACTGATAAACACTCCAAATATCAGAATTCTCCCTCAAGGGAGGCAAATTACTTCTGACTTGTTAAGTAATCTTAATGAACCCTCAGTGCAAATCCTGCAGGCAAATCACCCAACAGCACCTGCTTGCCATTCCCATGCTGTTCCCAAAGACTAGAAAAACTTTCACCAAGATGCTTGGACCAGCTTTGGAGAGCCGAGTAATAGTTTTAAGGTGATGAAATGACCATATATACATCATTTTTTAAAAAGAGAAATATGGAAGTAATTTATGATCTATCATATATAAAAATCATTTATGATCTATCATATATATATGTAACCATTTTTATATAAATATATGTATCAATATAAACACACACAGACACAGTCATGAACAAAATTTTCGAAATTAGCAAAGTGAGCTCGTAAGCCTCAAAGCAACAAGTGCTGGGAACTCGAAAGGACAGAAGTTACCATTTTCTCTCTCCCACCCTACTGGCCACAGTCTGGTCTCCAAACTCAAAGGCTCTGGCTCACACAATTGAGAATGACGGGCATTGTGTTTCGGTCCCCTCTCCAGGCACAGCTCCAACATTCGAAACAATTCAGCTGGAAATGTTAAAAAATGTTATGATGAGATAATATCGTCTGCTGCGATAAAAATAGGATTTTATACAGTTACGCCGAGGTCAGCTGTAGCGACCTGGCCAAGATGGCATTTGAAGAGACTGACCCTTTGCAGCAGCAGGAGTGATAACCAAAAGCATGAGAATTTCTAGGAATTTTAGGCTGGATTTTTATAAATAACACGGCACAGCCTCACTTAACACGTACATCACGTAAAAGGTGATGTTTGGATAATCAGGACACAGATAGTTATAGGCCACATGGTTACTTATGCAACTTCATTTGAAAGGTGTACGGACAAAAAACCCACGTACTGTGAGCTAAATTAAAATGAAGACTCCTGGTCAGCCAGCACTGGCAATGGTGAAGCCTCCCCACAACACAACAAGACAAAGCCTTCCACCAGGGTTTCTGCAGGGGTTACTCAGCTTCCTTCTTCCATACCTGTGGGGTGACGAGCCCTTCACTTGCCAGGAGGAGAAAAAATAAGCCTTGCTGATGAATAACTTGCCACACTTCACCAGCACACTGAGATGATTTTTCTTCTGTGTTACTAAATATTTTTTAAAACCTCCTATGGAAGGTACTGTCAGAGAATTAAGAGGAATGCAGAGGAGAAGGCTCTGCTTCTGACAAGCCATCTACACTCAAAATGTTCCCCCATCCCACCCTCAAGAGAAACAAGAGGGATAAGCTTACAGCAGAACAGCAGCAAGAAAAAAAAGCCCAAACACACCACGAAAACGGTTGTTAATAATATAATCAAGAAGTCATGAAGATGGAAGCAATAATCAAACACAGCTTATAAACAAAGCATTTGCAGAATGCTGCAGCTTTCCATTGTAACACACAGGGGGTACCTGAATTAAAAAAAAAAAAAAAATCAAATTGCACAAAATATGACAGAGAATTTGGGCTTGTGCTGAACATTTTTAAAAAAAAAAAACAACCACCCACTCATCCCCAGGAGTAGCTTGATTTTTAAAAGTAGTATTTGATGCTCTCTGACCCATAAAGAAAGAAAAAATTAAGTTTTGTGGTGTTTAAATGCGTAAATCACAGTATAGGTTCATTTGGTATGGTTATATTGGCCTTAAATATTTTAGAATACAAACTCAGATTCTAGATTTACTTTTTAGATAACTATTACCAATATTACTGGATGGCAGACTCCAGCCTTCGAGGTTTTCCCAAGTTATGCAATTTCAAACTGGGTAAAATGTGGTTGAGTGGGCTTTTTTCTTTCTTTTTCGTTTTGAAGCCACTGACGCTTTCACTACAAAGCTGACTCAGCAACTTGTTTCTGTTAACGTCTACTCTTCAAACCTGTATTAATGAAAATACTCATGATACTGAAAATCATCGATTGACATCACAGGCACAGAACCCACCAAATTGCAGTAACTACAGGAAAACGCTGGTGCAGAAAGAACAAACAAGACCCCTAAGGATAGGATCACACATAACTATCTCTAAATATAGAAGAGGTTAGACTTTCAGAGAGCAAAAGCTACCCAACCCAAGAAATCTGACAATAGCAGAACCAACAGCTGATTCAAATTCAGCATCCAACAACCACTACTGACTTCTTTTCTATGGCGGGAATAAATACAATTTAAAACTCTGCAAAACCAACAAACAATTCCATTTCATTTCCTTACCATCAAGACATTTAAAGTCAATTAATTAATATTACTTATCCAAGTTAAGATTTGTTTTAAAATTAGAAATAAGTAACATAACACTAATAAAATTATTATTATTATAAGTGACAATGTGCTTCATCCACATCTTCTACCTTAGTTTCACCACAAATTGATAGCCAATCTGCCTTGCTGCCACAGAAGTGAACACAGCGTATCTTCAGGCTCCCTCGGGGAGGGACTGTCATTTGCAGTTCCCTAAGTGAAGCTCCAGGTACAGATATCTGGAAATTGCCACCAAGCTTCTTTCCATTTCCCCCCCTTCAGCCCTCAAATGGGCAACTCAAAAAAAGCCTGTGCTTAGAGCCGGCTGCTTAATGGCTGTTTTCCTGGGTTAACAGCCTGACTCCACAGACGGAAATGCCCGCCCTAGCCTTTTTATAAATACCGCTAAAATATTCGCTATGCCAATTGCAGGCAGTCACAATGAAGCATATGAAATTAATAAAAACGATATAAAACTGGCAGAACCTGCTTGGTGGAGAATATAGTATTTCGAAATTAATAAAAACGATATAAAACTGGCAGAACCTGCTTGGTGGAGAATACAGTATTTCTTTCCTCCAAGGACATAGTTCTTGATATGCTAAAATACAGAGAGCATCTCATTAGAGGCAGGAGAACCACTGTTCTGTACAGCACAATGGTTTCCCAGCCTCAGACACTCGTGTTTGAAGAACTCACCTGCCAAACATAAACCTCGAGTCCTTGCAGGGCAGCAAAATGTGGGAAAAAACACAGTCGAACAGAGATAACGTTTTTCCACTGGAAAGTCTGAACTGAAGAATAGGTTAAACACAAGAAGTTTATAGCGCTCCAGCTTGAGGTCCTTCCTGGAAGTGATCTGAGGGTGTTCGGTCTACTCACACGCACAGCCAGCAACGCGACGCACAAGCTTTGTAGAAGGAGCCCATGGCAGAACTGACCTGGAGGGTTAGTTGTTCCTCTCATTTGGAAAACATTTGGAAAACGTTTCTCATTTGGAAACAATTTTGGTTAACAAAGGTTAACGCCAATTGCCACAACAGTTTCTTCTGGTTTTGGCAGAAGGAACAGGCAGGACTTCAGTTACCAGAATTCACTCTGCATCCTCTGAAGAGGAGTCTCCCACTGCATGTCACGCCAAACTCTCGAGGACTCGTCAGATCTGGTATCTGAGACAAATCTCCCACTAAAACAAAGCCAGGATACCTGTACATTTGCCATCCTTCTTGGTATCCTACTCCCTTGTATTTTTTTCCTCTCCAGGAGACTGAAGTTCTGGATAAGACTTTTCCAATAAAATTATACAAAGAGCAATTTCTGGTTGTAACAGATCATGCTGGCTTTATTTTGTAAATGCTAACCTTTACCTAACACTGCAAATCATATTGCACCATGAGGAGCTTTCATTGCATATTCAGAACAAACATGAACTAAAATCAAAGAGGATAAAGAATAAAAAGGAAAGGAAATCAAACACTTGCCTGCAAGGAAGAGTAATGGAATTTAATAAGGCTGATGGAATAGTTTCTTGACTCTTCTGGCCAACAAATATAATTGCTTCAGATTAAGAAAGATGAATATAATTGCTTTACTAACTTAGAACTATAGCTGCACTAATACACTTTAAAAAGACTAAAAGCACTGATTACTGTTTTGCAATGTCTGTAGTCCGAGTAGACTGGGTGAAGAACGTGGATCTTGGATTTTAAAATCCCGACACTGTTGACTGGAATGTACTGGGTCTGCACTTGAAGGCTTATTTGCATGTGAGCAGGACCGACACTGACAACTCCGGCATTCCTGCAGAGCTGGGCTTGTTCTTACTGATATACTCCCATAGTCTCTCCGTGCTTTGGGGAGAGATCTGTATATATTGGGAGACATTTAAAAACTGATAGCATGCTGGGGTGAGACACTGCCTTTCCAAGTGCCCTTCAAATTAGTTTGAATGTACTACACTAACTGATCCTTTCAGACATATAGATGTGTGTGTGTATACGCATATATATGTGTGTGTGTATATACACGTAAACCAAGGACAGACACAAACCCCAAATAGAAGTCCTGCATATTTACAAAACCAAAAAAAGTTTGAAATTATAGCCCAGGCCATATGTTCTAGCATTTGTCTTTGAAGTCTGCTGCCCTAATTCTAGAGACAAACGCATTTCCCAGCAGCAGATTCTCAGGCATTCAAAAAAAAAAAAAAAAAAAAGAAAAAAAACATACAAAAATCTTCATTTTACCAAACAGCAAACTTCATGAACTACTACTCTGCTCATTTATGCATTTATGTGTTATTCTGCAGTGAAGCGGGGGCGCTTCGCTTTTATACACTTGCAAACTGGCATAGCCGGAGTCTGAATTTATTTCTCCTCCCGCTGCTGATTCAGCCCCTGGCTCTCGCCGGCCGGGAGCCACGTCGGCGGGACGGGACAGGACGAGGGCTGCCAGGTCCCAGCCGGGACGGCTGGAGCAGAGGCACGCAGCAGCACGGCCCGGCTCCCGCAGGGAAGGGGGGCTGCAGGGTCAGGAGAGGCTAAGGCTTATCCCTCCAAGAGTCCCTTCAAACTTTCGGATACGGAAAAATTAAGCCAAATCAAAAATTCAGTTACGTGTCAAGTTTCTTCTTTTTTCTTTTTCTTCTTTTTCTTTTTTCTTTTGCCTTGTATCAGAGGAGTTATATTAATTAATAGCTACCAATTCACTAGATTTTAATCAAAAGGGATTTTTAAAGGACAGGATATTCTATAAAGCGAATCTGCTAGTGCAGGTACATCTTATTCAACATTTAATCCACACACACGCAGAAAAGTTTCCATGATTATTCTTAGCGTTATCAGATGTAAAATGGAGAAGCTAAGATTATTCACACAGTAAACAAAGCATCCTATTGTTTACTTTTGGCTTCTTACATGGTTTCCTATACTTCATCCTAGGGTGCTAAAAACAAAACCTATGAGATGAAAGAGGTTGGTGTTATTTACAGTTACGAGGCAAAAATAAATCTACTCTGAGTTAACAGCTCTTTGCTCGCTCTTCTCATCAAAGATTTCAGCACAAGTTTCACAAGGGTATGGAAGCGTGAAAGTTACTTATTTCACATGGGAGGAATAAACGATGCACAATCAGGACTTTATTTTTCCAAGGTGACCAAACACTGAAAGGCCAAAGGGTCCTTATCTGAAATACAGGTGGAGTCACCACAAAGAGCATAGAGGATAGAAGGCTCCACTGCAAATTCTGCTATTTTCTGTTCAATAATGGGACAACAATGAGAAAATACACAGTAAATACTAAGCTAACAATATCTGTTGTTATGATTATATGGTTAGGTATTAAGAACTGGTAGTTTCAAGCTATACCTTTGAAAAACTACGGAGGGCACCACGGATAACATCCCAACAGGAGGGGCAGGACCGAACCCCGATGTGGGGACATGTCAGTGCCAGAGAGCTGAGCTTGCCAACACGCTGAAGCGACCAAAGCTAGAAGATGGTGACAATGCCTCTAAAGGATGATACTGACTCTGTTGATGAAAGAAAGAAATATTTTGGCCAATACAGCAAAGGTTGATTAGACAGGAATTACAAACAGTGACATGGGATTCTTCCAGCTTATCCATTAATAGAAAGAACTTGAATAAATCAAAATCTTATTGAAATGTGTTGATATACCAAGGAGGCCAATGGCTATTGGAGGCCTGACTTTTCCATCAAGTATTCTAAACACCCAGTACCACAAGACAAGCAAGATGATGTAAATGAGTAGTAAGAATTATGTTTTAAAACATTCTAGGATGAAAAAGGCCCTTACTGTAAAACGAAGAAACTGAACCAAAAATTAATAAAAAAAAATGTAAACAAAAGCTATTTAACACCAAGAGAAAAGCTGTATTTTAAAGCACCACCACACACAGATCATTTTGCTCCAAATCCTAATGACCAAAACAGTCTGAAGTGAAACTCCATTTCCTACAGAAAGCTCTCCATACCGTGTACCCTCTCTGCACACCAGCGCCTCGGTGCAGAGCGCCAGAACACAGTGGAGAAACCAGCAGAAAAAAAACAGAGCTCAGCCTGCACGTCACCCCTCCCTTCCCTGACACAGCCAAAGCACGTCCGCCCCATCCCACTCCCCTGCATCCCTGAAGCATCCCCCCAAAATGCACCGTCCCCCCAAAGATTCCACCAGTTGCTCTTTGATTAAAGTGTATTTCCAGCCTTCTGGAAACCTCTCCAAAGCAACGTGATTTCTGGTGCTGCTGCTATTTCATGGAATGGTTTGGGTTGGAAGGGATCTTAAAGATCATCTCGTTCCACCCCCCTGCCCTGGGAAGGGACACCTCCCCCCAGCCCAGGTTGCTCCAAGCCCCGTCCAACCTGGCCTTGGACACCTCCAGGGATGGGGCAGCCACAGCTGCTCGGGGCAACCTGCGCCAGGGGCTCACCGCCCTCACAGGGAAACATTTCTTCCTGATACCTAATCTAAATCTCCCCTCTTCCAGTTTGAAGCCATTATCCTTTGTCCTGTCACTACATGCCCTTGTAAGAAGTCCCTCTCCAGCTTTCTTGTATGTGCCCTTCAGATACTGGAAGGCTGCTATAAGGTCTCCCCAGAGCCTTCTCTTCTCCAGGCTGAACAACCCCAACCCTCTCAGCCTGTCCTCACAGCAGAGCTGCTCCAGCCCTCAGATCATCTTCTTTCATCTCAGACAGAAAGAAGTCAGGTGCACGGTGAGCGACCCACCAGTGCCTGTGCCCCCGCAGGGCCATGGAGGGAGGTGCTCTCAGCAGCTGGTACAACAGGTAAGCTTGCAGCTACCTGAACCTCTATTTTTTTGTTCCATCCATCTCCTTGGGCTTTTTTCATCCCCAATCTCTGATCCAACATCCCCCGACCGGTTCCCTCGCGTGTGCCCTTCACCACTCTCATCTTGGTGCCTCCATCCCCACCCAGTAACCCGCCACACTTATCACTCATTTGCTTCCACCGCATCCCATCTATTTTCAACTCTTTCCTTCC
>VZSZ01009495.1:168487-222509 GCA_013398815.1 Ibidorhyncha struthersii | reverse complement strand
AAACTGAACGGCCTTATTTCCCTGACACACACACTCTCCCTACATAAACCTACAGCTATATAGCCTTCACCGCGATCCGTTCCTCCACCACGATCTGTTCCTCTGCATTACCACACCAAACCACACCCGCCCACCCAATTAAAGGAATAATACTTCCAGGAAATCTTTCATTTGAGAAACCACTGCTAGATTTTCAGCATACTTCTGGCCTTTTTCTGGAGTTACTCGCCTTCAGAGCCACAGAAAAAGCAGCACTGAAATTTAATTCACGCACTCTTTGTTTTTCAAGATAAGAACAAGCAAGGGCCCTGCAGGGCTTCAAGTCCAGGGTCGATGGCAAAACACTTTAAAATGTCACTCAAAACAAATGTCAGTATTAGTAAACTGTGTATGTTTATTATCCTGTTGTCATTTCAAAATGCAGCCACCCGAAGACAGTTTAGGTCCTTGTCTACACATGCTTAAACGTAGCTACAATGCCTCCATGCCATTGCACGTCTAACTTGTCCTCGAAAAACAAAACAAAAGCCCATTTCACACAGAGCCCTGTTCACCAGTGCAATGCTAGAATTAAACCATAGGTTCTTTTCGTTAGCACGTTTGTTTTCTTTGCACGCAAATCTTGCACTTTGCTGTTCCAAACCTAGCGCTGCGATACCGAACAAACAGGAGAGAGAAGTTTCAAGAGGGTATTTTCAACAGCACGGGCTACACAGAATGCACCCGGGAGTTTCAAATTTTATCACGCCAGGTGCTTTCCTGCTACCTGCGCTTTCTTCTGTCTTTGTTACAGGCTTTTCACGTGCTACGCATACACACCATACAGAAAATTACAGAACAGAAAACTCAGTCTGGTTTGCTTGTGGCAGAAAATGAGAGCCAGCTTGGGTGTCGTTGAGATGGACAGCAACAGAAAGTGCAGTTAGCGATAATTGAGAAATCCGGTGTCATCAATGGATACAAGTGTTACGGCCTCTGCAGCAAGGGCTCTGTACATATGTTTTTTTAACATGTGGGTGACAAGCAAGTTCAAGTAGCATCAGAATAGTCCTTTTGTCCCTGTTATTCATATTATTCATACGGCAGTGCACATGACAGCTTGGCATTATTCCCTTCCAGGATGAAAGAGCACTGAACAGATACGTGGGTACAGCTTCACTGCCCCAAACTATGCACAAACTGCTGTATTTTAAAGTCATTTAGTATATGACATGATTTTCATGCAGCAATAGAAGTTCCTACTTAAGATCTTAAGCTATTAGCTAAAAACACCAGCCTTCAATCAGTCACTAGGGAAAGGGGAATTCCCTGAACACGTCAGATTCACCCAGAATCTATTTCTTCTGGAATTCAGAAAGCAGAATTTTTTATTCCCAACCTCCCCGCCCAATACAGGGGGGCTGTTTTGGTTCCATTCTGCATGTGGCCAGATCCACGTTCTCCCCCTCTCCCATATTTCGTTTAGTGTGGTTACCCCAAAGCACTAGCTAGAAGCAAACTTCCATATAAAGGAAATACAAGGTTTATAGTCATAGCTGAGCAAAGAAACTGGTGAGGATATGCCTTGCCCTTGTCCTTTCCTTGCAGAGCAAGTCATGTCCTGAGTTTGCAAAAAATTAAGTGGAAAAACACAAAAAGGAAATGAAGTATTTAAAGTATTGACATATTTATGAAGTATTTATAACCTGTCAAAACTATATAAAAAGAGCAGCTTTTAAAATACTGATGCTATGGCATATATACACATTTCATCTCTCAAAAAAACTGAATTAAGATTCTAAATCAGCCTCCCTTTAACTGCCCACAGAGGTCCCGTTTTGCAGTCAGAGCCCAAAGGTCGGGCAGGGCAGGCAGCAGCAGAGGACGAGCGGGGCTCTCCTCCCCTGCGCCCCAGGGACACCGTCACTCTCAGAGGAAGTATACTAATACCGTGTCATTAATACGCACACGGCTTAAAAGGAACAAAGATTGGTCACCCCATGGCACACAAATAAAGGATGTGCTTTGTGTTTCCATTCCGTAACGCTGGCCAAGTGGCCAGCCTCCATGTTCCGCAAGCACCCGAGGGTTTAGCAGCCCAGGCAGGCAGAAGAGCAGCAGGTCCCTGCCCCATTCAGCTTCCAGCAGCTATTAAAAAAAAAAAAATTCTTCTCAATTAACCCCAAACATCCCCTCCTCTCTTTATTCCTTTATTTGGTGGTGGTTATAAAAACTACAAAAGTCACATACCACAGCAGCTCTTCCTTTAGGGACATGGTTTAGTGGTGGTTTTGGCAGTGCTCAGTTGATGGTTGGACTCCATGATCTTAAAGGTCCCTTCCAACTGAGACAATTCTATTCTATGATTCTGTTACATGGGTTGGAGGAGGCAAACCCCTTAGGAAGTCAGCCGGTAACACCAGTGCTGGTGAGAGCACCTGGAAGCGCTCAGACACTTCCCTGGATAACCCCACGTCTGGACTGTGCCGTACAGACGTGTGCTCAAGGGCTGGATTTCTGCAGAAGACCCAATTTACCCATCTCTTTCGATCTGTCCTCTAAAGGAAACCTTTTCACGCCCACCGACCAGTTAAACTTCTCCCAGCCACCCTCACCTCTGTGAGCTGCTCAATCCAGCCCCCCACCGTGATCTTATCAACCAACGTCTCCAACAAGTCACCTCTGGCTACGTGCAAACAAACAACAGGGATGAAGACAGCACTTGCTGTGGCACAGTGCATGTTCAATTAAAAGTACACATTTATTCCAGTTGTATAGAATTTCAGGGGGGGGAGAGTTTCTCAGTTGGAGGTATTTTTATTTTTAAACTTTTCACTGATTACTGGTACTGGTGAAACCCTGAGGAACTGGAAAAAGTTTTTGTATTTAGTATTTCTCCACTATTCCAAAATTTCAAATTTGCATCTATTCTTTCTTTCACAAAGCTAAAACAGTAAGACTCTGCACGCGGCTCCTGCAGAATGTATGCATGCCAAAGGAAAGAGATGCTTTCGTATGTCCTGAACAATTTAGTGTTACCAAGTCTTGGCATCGCAAATTTTTAAGAACAGTGTTCACTCCCAGAACTCAGGAGAACCACACAATGTATAATAAAGTAGTCCTTTATATCGTGAATTCGAATGAATCCTATTTCCAAGCACACCTTACGTCCTAACACTGAATACGTGGCAGTCAGGAAAAAGTGAAGGCGTACACACATGCATACAAAAGAGACTTTCATGCTGCCTTAACACAGCACTAAAATTATTCCCTAGCTTGCTAATCATAGCGCCATGTGGGAGCAAAGGAAAATCCATCATTATTGTCTGAGTGCTGCCATACGTATAGGGAACATATTAACCTTTAAACATACAGAATGCTCTATCACAGGAGGAAAAAAAAAGACCTAAGTTTTGTGGCACAAGGGGGGGTGTGTGTCTGATTGTCAGAAACACTGCACAAAAAATAAGCCTGTCTTTTACAATAATGTCAGAGCACAGGAAAAACAGAACCGTTACGAAAACTAATCTTAGTATATTTGCTGGCTGACCACAGTTTCTTCCACGATAGATCACTATTAACATTATTTAAGTTCCACAGTTGCACTGTGAGCACAGCTTTACCAAAAGAAAAGAAAAAAAGCAACAACAATATAGCCAGGTGCTCTTCCGTGTTTGAAGCACGTACTTATTTCAGCAATATAAGTATTCCACAATAAAGGAGGAATTGAAGTTTTAGCATGAAAAGAATATCAGAATTTTCAGACTGAACGTAAAGAGTGTATACAAATAAAAGAGTGGTACTTTCGCAGTCAATACTGCAGCTCTACAAAAAAAAAANTAAAAAAAAAAAAAAAAAAGACACAATTTTCTGCTACAAATTCTCAATTAATTTTGTGAAAGACTGCTGATGAGTACCAAACAAACCTCATTGGCACAAACATGTTAAATGGCCGGGAACACAGAACCAGGAGGTTTCAAGTTGCATTCATTTAGATACACTGTCTGAACAACACTTTAAGCATGAAAAAATAATAAATAAATGGTGTCATAATTGTATTTGTAATGGAAATTTTTAATGTACTAGCCAATATAAAGCACTCGCTTCAAATAAAAGGGCTAGCCAGCTTTATTCCTCTGTTAATTGCCACATGGACCAATTTCTTACCACACAGCATGTTGGCTATAAATCTTAACAAGCAGTCTTAAATTGCGGCTATTATTGCTCATCAAGACTGAATAATCCTGGATGGTGTTCAGGGCAGCTTCTGTAACATCTATCTCAAGCAACTATTAATTCCTCATTTCCATGGGGATGAAATTTCAAGCAACAACCGCCACCAACTCTACTGCTTAAACAGGGGGCCACAGAAAAGATGCAAAAAGACTGCAAGATGGGAAATTTCAAATATTTGAAAGGACAAACTCTTCCCTATGGAGCAGTGCAGCACTGGAGCAGTTTGCCCAGGGAGCAACCTCCATCCTCAGCAAGCTTCACAACTCGGGAGGTGGTGGACAACCTGATCCACCTCTGACTCCATCCCTGCTTTCAGCAGAAGGTTGGATAAGGCGACCTCCATAGGTCCCTTCTAATCCAAGTTTTAATAAAAAGCGTAGTTATCCTTAAGCAGTATGATTTTAGTATTTGACGCAGTTTAAGAAACAGTCTTTCTTGACTAGATTTGAAATTCACAGTCAAAATACAGGGGCAGTTCACTAGCTAGACAAGTATTAAACTGACTTCCCCCCCCCCGCCCCCATTACTATTGCTTTTTTAGGGAAGGCTTTGGAATGAATAGCCCACTGAGATTGCTGCTTAATGGGATAAGAACTGGAAAGGACGGAGGACACTACACCACTGACACTCCCTTCTCAAAAATATAAGATAATGGCATAAGCTCAAAAAATATCACTGAAAATAGTATCAGCGGTACAGCCACACAAAGTCTATTCCCTTTAAATTTTGATTTAACCTTCCTGTATTTACTGTAGACAGCGTTATACCTAGGGAAATATCTACTTCACTTCAAAGCCGTATTTGCTACTAGCTAGGAACCCTCTTCACAGTATTTAATATACAATCTGAAAGGTCTTCTGTTGCTTCTCCCTTCGGACCTGTTAAAAGATTTTGTGTGGGCTCTCTCTTATAAAAAACACAAGCACCATTTATCATATTTGCACAATTTTACCAGGAGATAAAACAGAAGTCAAAAGACTGCTTAGGCGCTTTTATTCAATACTACATAATTAACTGGCTCTGCTTCTAAAGGACCAATTTAAATTTCCGCTCAATCCCAATCCAACTTCTCCAAGCACTCTGCAATGTCTGTACTTCTCTGCTCATTTTCTATCCCTTCTGATGCCTGTATGAAAACAAAATAGTTTTTCCATAGATATCCACTTAATTTGTTACTAGTTTTCAATCTAACTTGGGATCTCTCATTTGTATTTACTATTTGGCTATAAGGAAATATGCACACATATATACATAAAAATAAAAAATGTTGATTTACAAGTGAACAGAGAGAAAACTCCAGGATTTGCAAGAAATTAATGACTCATTCTGAGATATTAAGGTCCCATAACACATACAGCAGCCATGTCTGCAAATTCTCACTCTTAAGTGCTTCACTGTACTTCCAGAACTGCGTATCATGTTTTGGTAGAGATGAGAGAACAAGTTTTCCGTCATTTAAGCAATGCTCATCCGCACATTCGTGTATCCTCTTACCTTGGATGCACTGCAGGGTTCCATCCTCAGCCCTTATTGTAAAGGTTTCACCTGGATTAACTTGAACCAAAAAGACCTGCCGAAAGAAAAACATATTTGTTTCACTGTCATCTTCAAAAATTAAATTTCCCCAACCCAACAATTGTGTTACCCATACTTTGGAAGAGATACAGGGGCAGGGAGGGAACAGAGCCATATACTAAGTCTTTGGGTACCAGCAGCAGGGTCCAAGAGCCAGCAGTGATTTAAAGCCTACCTGCTCATCTAAATTTTCAGAGCTGAAATAAAGACATAATTCCGTTGTGTGCAGGTGAGAATTATGGCTTCGGGTTCCACCACTAAACTACTGACAGTGTGTTTAACTTGGCCAAATGCTGATAGCTTCGGACATAAATCTTTAGACCCCTGGCACATGAGAGCAGACAGCACATAACCAGCTCCAGCACGCAGCACCAAGCCATGCTGGGGTTTCAAGCTCACAGGAATAAAAGTTTTTTGCAGTATAAAGGAAGTTGACCCGTTGCATTTTTAAAAATTTTTCCTTCAGTCCTACACATAACAGCTCTCAGTTAAGCAAAATCTATAGACACACACACAGTTCAATAGTTGCACACAGAACCAGTAATAAACAATTTATTTAGTAACAAATATCATACTTTTTTTTTTAATAATCCAAATATCACCCCAGTCTCCCATTGCTCAATTCTGCAGATGATGGGAATACTACACAGACCGGGAAGCACCAAAACGCATCCCAGTTCAGTGTATGTTGTACTCATCTTCGTTAATTTCCACGTGTCTAAAAATCATGTTTTTAAAACTTATGATTTAGATTTATTTCTTTAACAGAGAGTTTCATTTATCACATGCTCTTGCTGCTTGTGAAACTTTTACCTGAATATTTTAAACACGTCTGTCAACTTTGCATTGTCAGACGTTCAATCAAAACCTGGATTAATCTTGGTATAAACTGAAAATTTAGATTTATATCTTCTCATGAAAATGCTCTCTAAATTTAGGTCTGGTCTTTATACTCTGGAGCACCTGCATGCAGAATTTAATCATTCGATCTGGAAAGACAGCATTTGAGTTAATGTTGTGTTTCTGAAGTCCTTAGACTAAATGCATAAGATAATTATTGCCTAGATGACCTTCTGAATTACAGTAATCCTACAGAAACCCATTATTCCAGCAACATTTTTAAAGCACAAGCTGGAAATCAGAAAAAATGACATATGAAAGCCATTATTTTGTCTGCAACGATAATTTCTCCGGGAGCACTGATCAGGGTGGATCTGATCCAGCATAGAGAGCACAATAAACGGTTCAGGAAACACAAGAGGCACAAAGCCATCCCACCCCTAATCTCCAAACAATCAACATTTAAGTGACAGTATTTAAGCGCTCTTTTGCTATGAATAGGCGTGGATTATCCACAACAGAATACGGGCATCAGGTCAAAAGAAGCGCAGAGCAAAGCAGTGTCATTCAGCTTAAAAAATAAACCAGAAACCTGAACACAAAGAGACAAAGAATCATAAAAATATTTCATCAGCTCATTTGCATTATACGCCTAAACCAACTGCTCTAAAGCTGGTTATTTATTAACACGCTTGATTAACGTAAACCAGATGCTCTAGCACACCGTCACACCTTTGGAAGAACTTAGTCCAACTCCTCAAAATACATACCCCTAACTAGATTGATTTCTCCTGTGAAAAACTATCTTCTCCCTAAAGCAGGGCGTTGAGCTTAATGGCAGAGATAAGACCGATAGAGAGAGAGGGGGATTTCTCTTACTACATGAGGCACCTGTCTACCCCAGAGTTATCAGAAGGGTATGATTTACAAATTGCTTTTCAAGGAGTCACTGCGAAGGGTCCATCGCCAGCTCAAGCATCTGCGTTAGCATGTTTGAAAATAATTCCTTGGGTTTCCACATTAAAAACCCTTTCTCAAGATTACACCCCCAGTAACAGCTGTTGCTTACGATGGTGGAAATAAAGCAGCGTTATCCTTGCCTAATTACGCAGGTTTTTAATAAAAACAAATTGTTCCATCGACAAATTAGTTTCCCAAAGGGCAGCGGCCACCATGGCTTTGTCCCCCCATCACGAGCCCGCTGGGAGAGCCTGGGACTTCTATGTAGTAGCTTCTATTAAAATGTTATATATATATATGGAAATAATTCCTTACCGACAGTTCCCAGAGTACAACAGCTTAAAGATGTCATATTTACTTTATAAAAACCCTCAGCACTAGTTACTGTCAGACAACATGGCATTAGGTTGGTCAGAAAGCAAAGTTCCCCATCGTGTGCTGCAGGATAACAACGGTCAACTCCACTTGGCCTGTCTGGAGTAGGGACTATACTATTTTGCCCAAATTTTAAGTACAGACCAATAAAGTCAAGAGACCACAGAATATTTTCACCCAGGATCTTGTTTTGAGGTTAACTATCAATTACATTGAAAGGATAACATTTTTCAACTATTAGCTGTGCAATTATGCCACAGGCCTTTGCAAAATTATATTGCTGCTGGGGAAAAAGTGCTTTATTCTGTCAGTCAGCAATTTGCAGCGAGTTCCACCATGGTTTTCACCTAAAATCCAGTAAAACCCATCCTGGTTTCCCAGACTCTCGAGTAAGTTTTTCAGCCTCAGCATTTATAAAATCATATTTGTGAAACGTGTACGATTTGTACCATCTCATCTCTTAACACTTTACAAGGCTGAAAGCCATAACCGATCTGGTTTTATTGATATTTGGACATTTAAATATATACACAGGCACAAAGATTTTTCAAAGGAGGTCAGTGAGCTTGACTGCTATTAAACCAAGCAGGTCTTCTGCACCTAATGACAGCAGCCCCACCAGATCTGCACTTTCAGAGTAGTGGGTTTTAATGTGCTACAGAAGAAGGAACACCAACATTTGTGAAATTCATTCACTTCAGCAAAAATTCAGAAAAATTAAGAGCCAAAGAGCAGGAAGAGAACCTGAGGCCCTGACTCGCCAAGCCTTTGCATACAGCTGAAAAGGCCACCTCCAGCTACGCAGGGTCTCTCAGAACCACCTCCAGCTATGGTGGTACAGAAGAGCACATGCTAAAACCAGTAACCGTCAGTGCACACGACAGACTTAAAAGTTACACTGTAGGCAAGAACTGCATTGGAATAAAGTACTGTAGCTGCCATTTCCTATAATGTATAAAAAAAAAATAATGAAGTTCTTAAGATCATAAAAGACATTCTTCTGCATTGATGCTCCAATTAGCCACATTTGGAGCAGCGGAAAACACTTACGGGCTGTTGCTGGGGAAAGGCAGCTATATCAAGAGCAAACGGGAACAGCCGACGTGTGACTGATGTGGGTCAACACTGGAGCAAGGGCTGGACGCAAAGGGAGGGCGGTCAGCACATGAGCACACATACCCGAGGCGGCCTCAGACCCAGGAGGAGCGATCAGGATGCTCCCGGGGCAAGACCCTCGGCTTGCCCCCCACCCCAGGCTGCAGCCCAGCCCCAGCCTCTCCTCTGCACCCAAAGCTGGGGTATGGGGCACCCCACCCCCCTAACCCCTCTGGGCTCACCCCATGCCGCACAGAGCCCCCTGAGAGCCCGCCATTGCAAAGCACCTACTAACGAGCTGCAGAGTCGAGGTCAAACCGTTAAAGCCAGCCCACATGGAGTATTAGATACTGGGCATTTTCCAGCCACCGCCCCCGATTTGATCCAATTGCCTGGGACAATTAATAGAGGCACACTGCGACTTCTTTTGTTTATACACACTAAGTATGTCAAACTAATTCGAAGATTTATTTTTCCCATGTCCTCCTAAACTGCAAAAGCATATTCCACAGCCTGGAGCGCAGCTTTTCTGCTTCCTTTCTACACAAGGGATCTGCACAAGAACGCTTTGTTTCTGAAGCTTTTAATTAAAAATCTGAGGAAAGCAATAAAAAAAGTCTAAAGATAACGTCTTTATTTTAATGAAAACAAACACAGATGATCTTTAATTGCCCTATGTATCTTCCAATATTCATCATCCCGAGTATGCACATTTAGGAGATGGCAGCAAGACGAGAGAGAGCTTGAAAAGTCACTTTGAGGCCATGCTGCTGCCCTGCAGCATCACAAGGATGTGGTCCAAGGACGCTCCAGCCCCACAATCAGGGGCTGTCAGCAGCACAATCTCAAAGGCTTTCCCCCCCCAAAAAAAAAAGTACTCGGGTGTTCGCTTTAGCAATTTAATCCAGTCTATGTTGAAGGCCAGCCTTACCTGCTGCATCCTCAGGGAGAGCTTGCTATCTCCAAAACGCACTTTTTTTTTTGCATTTATTTTGCATTTAAGAATGTTATTATATCTTATTTAAACAACCATGTTTGTTAAGACTGATTAACGTTACTAAGTTGCATAGTTACTATAAATATTTGTAATCTCACACACAGACACCATTTGGCAATAATTGCTTGTGTCCGGACTAAGTTCTCATGACAAGCCAAATGAGTGTCACGAGTGTCCCCCTCATTCCCATTATCCGACTCTGGTATCTACCGGGAGCAGGGAAGAGTCTAACGAAGTTGTCAGCAATGTCTAACACAGGCTTAAAGCTCAGGTTCCGGAATATAAAACCATATACATTGTGGGTAACAGTCTCGTACAAAGACAGAAAATGCTGCCTGATAAGGACCAAGGGCGTGTGCTATTATCCATTTTGTACAGCGTTGGTTTACTTATACAAGCGCTTTTTAAGCACACAGAAGAAAATCCATGTTCAAAACAGGTCGTCATCTCCGAACTGCTTTGCCGCAGGTCACCTGTGAGCGCAGGGGCAGCCGCAAGGAGGAAGACGCTCACTTGCATCCATGTGACGCAATACAATCCAATGCTAGCTTTAAAATATTTCCACTTTATGAGAACCTTTTCCTTGCTGCGGTCAAACGGCCGCTTGCACTGCTTTGGGATACTAAAACCCTGCCCTCAGTTTTTTCCAGTGCGGTGAATTTTCCCTTCCCTGTTTAGATACACCAGGCTTCATACCGCTGAGGGGCACGGCACCATAGGCACCACCTGCGATCCAGCCACAGGTTCCTCACAAATGCCTTAAATTATTAAAGTCTACTGTATTTACAATTTCTACAGTGCATAAATTTTGGAATATATTGTATCTTTGGGGAAAAAAAAACCCAACAAAACAAACAAAAAAACCCAACCACCACCAAAACCCAGAATAATCATTTGGGTCCATTCTCTATTCTGCTTTAAAAGCCTGTGCCCCAGAGCCTGATGAATTTCCAGCTCCATCCCGCAGGAAGGACCAAAGAGTTCACATCATTCTGCGTGCAATGTTCTTCTTGGGAATGCATTCCTCTTCAGTCACACAGGAGCAGGGAGGATAAAGACTTTCAACCTCTCTTCAGTAAGAAAAATCAGGGAACATGCTACATCTTAAACAATAAAACAGTGACTTTTAAAAATTAATGCTTTGATAATGGTGTTCTGGACTTAACTATCCTTTTTTCCATCAGACGGAAAATAGAGGCATGAGGCAATTCAGTCAGTTACGATGAGCACTATCGATAATGAAGCCCACGAGCAACAGATCCTGAACCCCCTAATTTATCACAAGTTAAACAATCTCCCAAACAAGCAGTAAAAAAAAAACAAAAATTAAAAAAAAAAAATAAAATCAGTATGCCTGTGTAACAAATTGCTCTGATAAACAAGAAATTTTAAGACTCACGAAGTTTTAGCAAATTTTGCGTTTCATTGCATTCACAAAGGAAAGTATTTGTGAGAACAGCTTTCAAGCTTGCCCATCCACATCCTCCAGTTAAAATGCCTTCAAAAAAGTTCATTCTAGAGACTTCCTAGACGGCAAATGCTGCCTACGGGTTAACTTCACTAATGTTATTGTCTGCCATCTGTTCTAGTCTAAACGCCTTCTCTAAGACTACTGATTCTGCTTTAAAAGTCAGTATATTTAAACAGAAGGAAATTTCATCATCCTTTATGTGATAGCCTTTTTTCACAGACTGATGCTTCTCAACTCGGGTATCTTAGATGTGTACCAGCTATAAACCTCTTTCTTCTTGAAACAAGCCTCCCATGTGCAAGTATCCCCCCTCACCCCCTCCCGTAAAAGGCCATTTCTGCAAGTACCCGTAAAAAAATTTCAAGAAAACACGAAGCAACTCGAAGTTTTGGCACAAAGTTCACTGGCTCAGCTCCGCTGCTGTGCAGGTGCTGTACAAACCCCAGCCGGCTCAACGCTTCCAAGCTCTTGCGAGGTGCACAGACTTATTGTGCTCCAGGAAGGTACCAAACCCCGTTCCTCCTTCAGACGGACTCTCGTCTCCCTCATTCAAAGCGTGTGACCCTAAAAGAGAAGAACTCGCACACACGGCACTGCGCAGAGTGCCTGGGCGCCAGCTAAAGAGGGAAAAGAGCGGGCAAGCACAAAACTCGCTACACCATTGCAGGTGCAGCGAGCGAACCATGCCAAAAGAAAATTTCCCCAACTAAATTGTCCAGCATTCTGGACAGACACGCTACGGCACAGCTAGCTGCCCCTCCACTTTATACTCCAAGCTTTTTAGAGCTTGCTGTGGAGTACCTACAGGAAACCACTGAAATTCTTGGACCAAAAGGTTAATTATCACTCCCTGAACCCCCACAGGAGTTACAAGTGGATTAGAAGCAGAAACAGAGTAAGCAGCAGCTCTGAAAGGGACATGAAAGCACTTAATACAATCAGCAGTAGTGGAAATTAAGTGTGGGAAACTACAAAAAAAAAAAAAAAAAAAAAAAAAAAAAAAAGCCAGTGCTAGAAATGCCATTTTGGGTAGTCTAGAGAAGAGGGATTACTGTCAAGCCAGCAGAGACATTCCTAGCTCTGCCCTGTACAGCTCTGCAGCACTTATCCCCAGGAAGATAAAACATCAAATGTTCGTTCCCATGCCTGTCTGTCTGACAGTACAGGACTGTTTCCCGGCAGAATTGCGTTTTGCATCGCTCTCCATCTGCCTGCTGGTACAAGCTAAGGTGTTTTATCAGCTCCACTCTGCTCTTTTCTATATGTATAAAAACTGGTCCTTTGAGAAAACAACCGTTTCTCTGAAGCTCAGGTACAGCTCATAGCACAGCTCTGCCGTGCTGGCACGGCTGAGGCTTCCCATACCCAGGAACACGTAAGGGCAAGACACAGCAAGTGCCCCCAGAGCATCTCATCAGCTGCTCCAAAGCATGAGGCACCGATCTGCATCTGGGCACGCTGCAGTCAGGAAAACTCCACGTGCCTCGTGTCTCACCAGCTGAGCTGCGACGCTTTCTTACTGCCAGCTTCTAATAGAGACTGTAATTACACCCTGGAAAAGCACATGTCTGTATAAAACTCGCACCCATTTATGGAGTAATATAAACCACCTTTATTAAGGAAGTCATTCTTAAGTGAATCAAATCTGAAGGCTGTTCCTGCCTTACAAGTAACTAAGATAAATCTCTTTCAACAAACATGTAACGTTTGCTTCTACGTTATGTAAGAAATCATGTTCAGAGTAATTAACATAGTCCATTTGCTACTACTATACGCAAAGATCCAACAAAGCATTTATTCCACCTTACTGCATTTTAGAACTGTACTTTTAGAAAGTGAAGACATCAACTAAAGCATCGGGAAGAGGATGAAAATGCTAATGCATAAAGGCAGCTAAGCTTTGCAACATATGAGGGCACATCCAGACTAGAGGCCAAAATATCTCACAGAAAACTGGTATTCCAGCTGCAAGTATTTAAAGAGACAAGGCGATGAGCTCTACAAGCATCATCCAACAAACATTTATTTTAGAAAAGGAACCGGCCCAGAACTGTTCTGCTGAGTCATATTTGCACCGCACAGCAAAAGCAAGAAGTAATGCGCTTCCAGTACGTCCGCAATTCTTTTTACTCCAAAACATTAGATGAGAAGCTAGTTTAAAGGCAACAGAGGCATCCGCCAAGCAAGGCTGCTGAATCACCACTGATGGGGAAATTCAAAGATTGGACTGAGCCCCATCTCAAAGGAGGGCTCAGAAGACTTCATTTATTCTTTCTGTAACACAGAAGGATCCACTGAACAGTCTAACCTGATAAAAGGTTTTCAGCAAGGAGGAAAAGGCATATTTAAGGAACAATTATCCTATCCAATATCAATAAGATAGTTTCTTCACTTAAGCATATTAATATTGGACTTGAATATAGAGCCATTAAAAGCTTTCTTTTCTATTTTTTCAAGTTGAAGCACACTGCGCAGAAATGACGTTAAAAAAAAATAATAATAATCACAGCATTGAAAACCTGTATCGTACTGAGAACCCAGACAAGCAGACAGACTAAGAAGCTTACAAGAAAAGCGGAAATTATCGTTCCTCTCAAGGTTGATGTAGCTCAAAACACAGCTTGGTGGGAGGAACAAATGATCAAGGGAATGAGAAGTAACAGAATGACATCTTATATTGATTCATGAATTTTATTTCTACCTTGGTTAAAATACTTTGCAGAAATGTCTCAAATCCGGAAGGAACCAAATTGAGTAACACAGAAAAATTGCTATGGTAGATGTTCTGCAACGAGAAACATTAACCCAAGATGGCAGGTTTGGGAATCTACCAGCTATCAGCTTGAACCTCCAGGCTGTATTCCGACATGAAGGCATCGCTGTGGTCTTGTATTCATTCTACCTACTTCTGATCAAGCTTATTAGAGAGCATCTCCTAGAACAATATGAAAACAACTATAAACTTGCCTTCCTTCAAACGCCCACTCAAAACTCACTTCTGCTCCTCTAAGGTTTATAATGAAGCACGGGGTAACACACAGGACTGCCAGGATCAGCACACTTAGATAAGGAAAGGAGAGCAGACGTCACAGGACTCATCTTCAATTCCCCATTTCCTTCCTTCTTCCCCTTTTTTACAATCTCAGCATTTTTGTTCGAAGTTTTTAAAATCTTATCACTGATACTGGCAAGATGTCTGGAGAACAGCTACCACAAGTAAATCATGAGACTGCCTTTCTGCAAAGCCCCCAAATATGTAGCGTTTATAGCCATTATTTCAATCCCATTACTTTAACTTCAATGAACACGCATGCAAATAATCACATTACATTTAATGGGCCAGTTAAAGCATTGCTTTTAATGTCTTTCCAGCGTAAGGGCAGATTTCTGCCTTCCGGGAAATACTCTGCCCTCCCTGGTGTTGGGGAAAACCATCTTCCCCACCTTCAAAATCCCTTGGTGGCCAAGAGGTCGTTTCTTTAAACCAGCCATTTTCTGCAGAGCTCACTGACCTGCTGTGATCCATCGCCGTTCACGATGTGAGGCATCATGGCTACCTCCCCGTTCAGCAACGGTGGCAGCTCCAGCGGAATTTGGTCGGTCATCATCATTGTGACGTACATTCATGGAGAATTTTCCTCAACGGGCTTCCTGCAAGAGAAGCATCAGTTAAAAGCCCTGGAAAACCCACTTGTACTTTAGAAGGTTGCTGGCATCCGCGTGGATTTTGCTGTGGTGGCAGCAACCTAAGCAGGACACCTGCTTTTTGATAGGATGCATACGGGAACTTCATGCACTGAACGGAACTTTTAACTGTTAGATCAAGAGCATGGAAAGTCAGGTTTCCATGCAAAACTCCCAAAACCCAACTAGCCAGATTTCCACTCTTTCCCACGATTATAATCCCCAGTCCTCATCACAAGAGGCAAGTTCTGTGACACTTCAAGTGAGATTTGCTCTGGTCCTAAAATTCAGCATCCTGCTTGCTATCACAGCTCTTGGAACTACATCACCCGTGTGGTTAACACATCACCTCAGTTTCACTCGATATCCACAGTTCAAAGCCAAACACCTTTATTTTCTTCTCAGGGCCCTGTAAACAGCGTGAACTGCCACCTGAAGCACAAAGAGCAGGCACCTGACTTCCACATAATCATGATCCGAAGGAGAAAGTTTACTGCGGGAGCAGGAGGGCCAGCACATCCCCGCGCTCTGAGCGCCGTGCGCTGTATAGGGGACAACAGAAGATGATCTCACAGATTTGTGAAGAATCGCACATCACTTCCAGCACACCCTCCCCCTTCACAGCTAACTGATGTGATAGGTAAACATCACTACTAAAACCACAGGGAGATTGCTTTGTAAAAACAAGTCTTAATTCAGCGTTAAGGGTACCATCATAATGTTCTATGGGGCAATAATCCATTTTTTTAGTAAATAAGATGGGTGACCTAATCACATCACTTATCTAGGCTTCTGCACAAGAACTCCTAAGCAAAGCAGCCTTACAGGTCCGGCGCTGAACAGGCAGCTTCCTTAGTACGCCTTTAGTATCCCAAAGTCCTCCCAAAGAATTTCACATACATCACAAATTCAATTAAAAAAAAAAAATAATAAAAATGCCGTGACTTAGGTGGCCGGTAACAGCCAGGTAATCAGCTGGCATGAGACCACCAGAGTATAAAGACAGTAATTTTTGGCAAAGAGCAACAGGGAAATCCCTGCTCACGAGGAAAGTGTTGTGGGATGTAGTATTTACACGGAGCATTTGACTACAGAGCCATAAACCAGGAGCTGAATTCATCTGCTCGGGAGCGGATGAAGGGCTGAGCCAATCTCCCCAGGGTTGGAGCACGCGGTTCCACGGATGCTGCAAACCTAACACCCCCGCACATGCTCTGCCCCCAGGTGCTGCTAGGCTTTAAATTTAGATTATTTTTTTCTTGTTTAACTAAAACCAACTAAACCGACAGTTTAGTTGAAATCTGCTGTCTTCATTTTCGTCGACCTCTTCCAGAGTTTGTCGCAATCCCACCACCTGCAGAGTGACCTGCTGATCAGAAACATCAGCCTGAGCAGCAGCTGGTACTCCGGCTCCGGAAGAGGACCACTTGTGTGATTTAAAAGCGATGGCGGCGCCCACACCGATTGAATCACATCTGTCTTTTCATTCTTATCACACAGGCCCCCTTCACATCTAAGTAGTACCGGAAGACTATAAGTGCATTTGTTTTTCAGAAGACATGCAAACTTAGCCCTGTTACCTCCAGCCATACATCTCAAGACCAGATTTTTAATTTAACTCAGTACCAAAATTAGCACAACTCTCACAGCTCTTTCTGATGTTCTTATCTGTGTGAAAACACCACTTTTGTAATCATCACTTCATTGAGATATAACCAGAGGCAATCCATTTTCACCTGCCTTTAAATGAAATCCCTCCCTTTATTTGAGACTCAGTTACAGGACAGAAGCTCTCAGAAAGCTCGAGACACAGTTGTCAAGAGGACGGTACGCCCACAGCCAGGTTTCAAGTCCCATCTCCTGCCAGCATCAACTGCTTTGTCCCAGAGTCCCAGTGGTTTAGTCCCACCACCACCCCAAATAACCTGCCCTGCAGTGCACACACCCGTGGAGTAAGGAGTAAGGACACTTGGTAAACTCTCCTGTAGCCCACAGGATGAAGCTCTCTGATCCAGCACAGGTCTATCGGTGACCAAAGCCTCCCTGGCTTAGTCATTCAAAGCTCTCAGACCCAGCCGTTACATGGGCTACGGAAAGGGATAGACCAGAAGCTTTGCTCAATGCATTTTCCCCCTAAAGTTTTGCAATATTTGGAGCTTCTTCCTAAACTTTTCGCTTCTCATTATTTCACAGTCTCAGGTTTTAATTTTGAGAAAGATCCAAGCGCACAACCAATATTCAGAGGTGTTGGGTTTTGGGGATGGAGAGGAAGGAGTAAGGCAGCGTGGTTTGGGTTTTGTGGGGTTTTGTTTGTTTGTTTAAAATTATGAGGAAGAAGAGAACATGGGAGTTTTTGAACCACTTCTTGAATGTTTGGGATTAACAAAAGGACTGAAAAAGCCTAACAGTGAACACCAGTGAGAACATCGGAGTTAGCAGCTTTTAATGGCAACAGATTTAGTCAATGGTCAGTTGTACCTCAAACTACATTGGTTATACACGTAGTTATGTTTCTACAGTTTCTGTGGGTGGTTTATGTGCGGTTTGTATTATCTATTAATATATAAATACGGTTATTTTAGAAGAATGCAATGTTCATGAGAACTATTTTAAACCTATGTAAAGCAATACACCCCTCCTCCAAATAAATGACATGTTCATCTTGTCTGAATTTGAAAGCCCCAGCTTTAACGGAGTTTAAGCGTCACGCCGATGCTATTTTCTTAAGGAAAAAAAGCCAGACTGTAGCTTGAAGCTACATATTTTCCTAATACTATTTCCATTCCAGGCACAACCACCAATATGTTGAAATTTATTTGCTACATGTCATTATTTAAAGTTTTACAGCTGCATTCCTTTTGCTTTATTAATGGTTTGTCACTACAGCCATGTCTACGCTTGCCTCACTTTAAAGGGGGGAAAAAAAAAAGAAAAAAAAAGAAAAATAAAAAAGGCTTCCTTTGTCAGGTCTGGTATGACCCCACCAGAGGTAACACCAACAACAGTACTGGCTACAAAGCACAGCTGGCCACTGGCATCTTTTTAAAGTGGTAGTTCACATAGATATAGTCCACGCACAGTTAGATGAGACGGGGTTAAAACATCTACCGTGAGACTGGCAGACTTCACACGAGAGCCAAAACCTTTAGAAACTGTCTTAATGCGCTTTTTTAGCTTATTTGCTCATCCATCCTCCTTAAAACAGATTTATTCACCGTGCATTCACACCCCTCCTAAAACCTAGCGTTCCTCCTACCTCAGGGGATGCTGATATAACCATACTTGATTAATACAAAGAAGGTGAGGTCTGAACATAAGCACTTTCTTTTTCCTGTAAATTCAGGAACATCGATGGAAGAAAACACCAGACTTCAAGGACTCAAAGAACCAGGTCACATTTCAGGATATGAGAACTCTTCCTTAGCTAAAATATGAACTGCCAAGTACTAACCCACAGCTTTTTTTTCAGGTACTAACTCAAGTTTGGGGTTTTGTCTAGAAAGCTGACTATATTTAAATTTAAAAAAAGATATTTCCTGTGCGTCTACATTCCCTAGGTTTGGCTGGGATGGACCACGGCAATGCCAACATGGAGCGAGAGGCTGCATCTCCCTGTCTAGCTACCTCCAGGAATACGGGAAATCACAGCTTCCCATCTTACTGTAGAGCAAGGAAGAAGAAAAAAACATCCAAGTTGGATGTTCCTCTCCCCAAACCAAGCAGCCAAACCTTTTGATGTTTTCAAGTTACTGTTACAAACCCGATTTTCAATTTGGTACTGCAGTCTTCTACTGATCACCAACATGACTCTGTTTCCTTAAATTAATTCAATATGTGAATTAGTAATACATAAATTAGTTGCACGTGGCCCTAGAGAGAAAATTAAAACACACAGAAGAACAAAGTGTAACTATCTAAAACCCAATGTCCATTTATGGAGAATTAATATGACCCAACAGGTTACGTCAGAGTTCTCCTGAAATTCCAAAAGCAGCCTGAACCACATCAAGATACCAAAGTCCTGCTTTTCCTAGAAAGTTTTACCCATGCTATTAATGGGGCTACAAGCCAAGAACATTTTTCTTTTTGTGCCTTTTTCTACCTTCTGTCTTCTACGAAGCCCAAGAACCTTTTCCAGCTATGGCAGACAAACTCAGTGAACCTGGCAAAAGCAAGAGGAGTTCTGAATATTCAGTCCTGTGACCGCTCTCTGCAAAGGCTCAATTTTTATTTCCCTGCAGCAGACGTTAAAAGCTACTGAACAAAGTGTTCTGCCTTTTTATCAGAATCATCTGGAATTACAACAGTTGTACTACAAAGATGACAGACAGCTTTCCAATAGCTAGGAGACCCACAGATCCTGGTTTATGTAATATACAACAAAAATACAGTACTAAACACACATTTGCACTCATGCAGAGCTTACTTAAGGTTATTCCATCTGATTAGAAAAGAACCTACTGCATAAAGAGTAAGAAGCTATACCACCTTCAATCCTAGCGTCCTATAGAAAACATTTGAAACACACACAGTATAAAACTTTAAAAGGAAGAATTCTCTCTTTCCAGCATAAAAAAAAAACGAGAAACCCCCCCCAAAAAAAACCCTTACAATTTCAGCATGATGAAGTTCATACATAGACATGCATTCACACACACACACAGATGCCCAGTGCATACAGCAATTAATAAACAAGCAAACAAACTCCTCAGATTTTCCATGAAATTTGTCCTCAGGCATGAGGAGCAATTTGTCCATGGCCCAGCCACCTCCCAAGCCCAGCTGTGACCACAGCCCCCCCGGCCACCAGCCACATCACTGGACAAGACCATCCATTTCTCAAACTGATTTCCACAAGATTAACCTCAAACGCTACTCGGCAATGGCAACCATCAGAGACAGCCAGAGGCGCACTGGTGCTCAACCTTCCCTTCCTAAATTGAGGATAAATGTCTAATTGTCATCATCAGTAACCACAAGCCATCCTGCCTTCGTAACAAACCCCAGAAATTACATCTTACTGGCATGTATGGTACACGTCTCCCAGTCCCCCCTGAAGAAAATCAACCCAGAGCACTCCTTGTAAAGACACCTCAGACATTGAGAGTGGCTTCAAATATAACAGAATCTATTACTCAACAAAAACATAGTTTTCTTGAAATAGAAGTTTTCTCCACTAATTCTTCAAAACCATAAAAGACACCCCATTGAGGCTGGGGAGAGAAGCAGAGGCTTGTGTCAGAACCGTATATTTTAATTTTTTTTTTTTAAACATCAGATTATATAGTCTAATATGAGCTCCCTTCTCAAGTATTTTTTATAGACGCGTATGTATGTATTCGATAAGCCTCTCTTCTACTGTTCTGCATGCAATGGGTGATCTCCTCTTGCTCAGCCGTTGATGCACTGATCGAAGAAGTAATCCAACCCATCAGGAAATTCCTTGGTAGTTTACAGAGGCGGGAGAAGCTGGCTGAGGCATGACATCAAAAGTCAAAGGTTTCGATGTTTTTTTTTGGTGCCCATTGATAGGACGAGGGGTAATGGGCACAAGCTTGAACATAGGAAGTTCCATCTTAACATGAGGAGGAACTTCTTTACTTTGAGGGTGGTGGAGCACTGGAACAGGCTGCCCAGAGAGGTTGTGGAGTCTCCCACTCTGGAGACATTCAAGACCCGCCTGGACGCTGTCCTGTGCAACCTGTTGTAGGTGACCCTGCTCTGGCGGGGGGGTTGGACTAGATGATCTCCAGAGGTCCCTTCCAACCCTGACCATTCTGTGATTCTGTGGTATAACTGATGTAATGGCCAGCAGTCACTTAAAAAGCGACTGTTTCTCCCCTCGACCAGCCGTTTAGCCCTGGCTTGCCCTGGGGCAAACCAGGTTCTGCAAGGAGCACGTTCAGCTGTCAGCAGTTCTCTGACCACAGAAGGAAAGTACGGGTGATATCTCATCTGCGTCCTCCAGACCACATCCTAATAGCACCACCAGCCCAAGCCCTCCACCGTCATCTGCACTATTAGTCTGAATGTAGATGGGTTCCCCCATCCACTGGGCTATATCACCCCTCAAATACTCATGTTGTTATAACCGGGACAAGAGGAAGTAGGAGTTGCTGAAAATGGTTTTGCCATGGTTAAAAAATATGCATGGAATCACAGACTAATGTCAGAGGGAGTCCCACTTAGCGGCAAGAAGTCAAACACAGCTTTAGAAACAGAGGCCCCAAAACAGGGAAGACTCAAGTATTTCTAGAAGAAACCTCACTTAAGGAAAGAAATACAGTGAAATGCAATGAGAATAAGAAAATCCTTTAGCATTCGCTACAGCCATTACCTGCAGCAGATTATTATTCCATAACACGAAATACTCTTGGAACCATTTGCTGTTTTCCAGCAGTTCGTAAGTCAACTTGAAGAATCATATCAAAGTCTGGTACGTCAAATCACGCCACTGCTGGTCATTACACAGTTGAAGAAATGGGGGCTTTCTCCAGAGATATTTTGATGCATATCCAACCAGAAAATATAACTAGGGAAAAAACTGCATGTACGTACAAACAGGATATGTATAGACACACCCACAAACTTACTGTACACACACATACTCAGAGACCAAGAATTTAAAAGGAGTACATGACCCACTCAGAAGGCTCTGAATGAAAAGTGCTTCTTCTGCACGTTGCTGTCGATGCTGGTGTTTGCACGCAAGAGATGAAAGAGCCTACACAGAGCCCCGCTTTCCTATTGTATTTGGTGCAGTACATATTGAAATTAAGATTAATTAAAACATACATAACGCAATTTTATTTTCACTGAAAAGCAGAGCGGTAAATATAGCTGCTTTCAAGAGACTCCTGCCATGGCTTGCCACTTGAATTCAAAAAGGAGTGGTAGTAATTGTTCATGTAGAAAAGCCTCTTGAGACATGAGCAGTACCTGGAGGTATGCGCACAGATGGTTGGTCAAGGCACAAACAGTCTGGAATTTGTCTTGTCTGATGTGCGTTCATTAGTTTAGTTAAATCACATCCGTCTGAAGAGCGATTGCCACCTGAAAGCATTCTTTCTCTGTTTAATTGCAAACACGGTAGATTAATTTGAAAGCACTCAAACAGCCAGGCTTCTTCGTAACAATTCTGATGAAATACATGCAATTTTAAAAATCTGTTATGACAAAGAAAACAGATTAGAGGGAATGCACAGCTACAAGGCTCGCTGGCATTTTATGAAGAGGTAGTAAAATGCCTGCCGCTCGTTCTCGGTACCATTTCACAGACAGCAAGGCCACCAGTAGCTGGATCCTATCTCCAGCAAGCTGGAAAGCATAAACATCCTCTCAAAACTTAACCACTGTAATTATTCAGTGGGTTTATTCCCCTCTAGTTTATTTTTGGTTTATATAACAACACATCTCAATGTCCACGGTGCATTCCCTCTCTAATGATGGAATTATGAGTAGTATTCAATTCTATAGGGGAATCAAGGAAAGTTAACGGCGTTTTTCCCTGCACTGGTGTGAGATTATTAAAGCAGCCATCCAAAGGGTAGTTTGCATTTATTTAGATTTATAATTTGACCTCACGTTTTCAAGATTTGAAACTCCATTATTTTAAAGAACAACAATTTCGCAGTGCAACCAGCTGGATACCCCTCATAGGAAATGTTTATAATTTTGGAACAGCAAACTATATATTATAAAAAAGGCCCTAGCTCAACCTTGGGATGAAATGGAATTACCAAATAACTTCAAATGCATACCAAAAGCAAGCATGAGGAATGGGAAGATCAGGTCAAACAGCATCACGCAGGAGTGCCTTATTTCACAATGCAAGTACAACTAATCAGCATATAATAGCTCTGATGAAATAGCAGAATAAAGCAAGCTGATGCACAAAGGAGTCTTTTACCAAAAGAAAACTTCACACCACTGGTTTGCGTTTCCCCCCCTCCTTAGTCTTCCGGAGGGAAATCTTGTGAAAACTTGTGTAGGAAAAGCCAGCCCAGCCTCCTCCCACCAGTGCGCACATGCCCCGAAGGCAGTCATATTCGGCTGAAAACGTAATGGTGCTAGATTAAAGCGAATAAATATACCAGAAGTGAACTAGATCGCCAAAAATTTTATTTGGCTTGTATTAGCTACGGCTGAGCAGAAAGCCACGGGCAGTCGGGCTAATCTCACTTCTGCAAATAGCATTACAGCAGTAAATTCATCTGCTGCTCAAAATCAATTCTAAAACAAGCAAAGGCACCGCTGACTGAAGAGCCAGCTACACAAAGAGAAAATTTGTACACAACTTGCTCTCACCATTTGGGTTTTTCTCGGCTTTTTTTCCCCAATCTAAAAATTAAGTTAGTCATTTTTGGCTATTTATATTCCTTTCCTTCTTCCAAGGCTTTCACACCTTTCTTTCCTCGCCTTCCTCCATATTGATCACAACAGATAAAGGTGACTCACAAGGAGTTGCAAAAATAGAAGAGTTTTCAGGCAGGCACACAATTCTCTCAGTATTTCACAGCACTTCTTCCAAGCAGCAAAAGACTGAGGTTAACTTTTCCTGCACAACAGTGGCCAATCATTTTTTCCCCATAGTTTTTTGTATTGTCGTTCCTTTACATTTTTTATTTTAGTTTTTTACGTTTAGAAGTGTCTAATCGTAAAATTTGCTCTGGCATAATTTGCTTTAAATAGCAACTACTCTAAACTTTTTTTTAAAGGAAAATTAATTTATGCAATTCCAAAGATACAAAAAGTAATCAACATTTTGAACTAATATATTCCTGCTTGTCCACACTCGCAGAAACATTTGAGTAGAAGTTCTGGGTGCTGATGAGTTGGCAGCTGTACAATACACTACCCACTGCCCTCAGCGTCTCTGCACTTTTCTAGAAGACCACAAGCCACATCAAGCAGGACGGGCATGAAGCGGGACCTTTCTGTTTCACTGACATCCTCCACTAATCAGCAGGAGAAGATGGAGCTCTTCCAGCTGCGGATGGTCCCTCTGTGTGCCGGGGTAGGAAGGGAGTATGACAGCACCCCGAGCGCTCTCCGTCCCACCGCACAAACTGGTCCCCTAATGCCAAAGGGCCATTTTGTGCAAAAGACAACACTGCACGTTTCCTAATGAAAATACAAATGAAATTGTTCACAAATTTGAACTTCTGTGCTCCAAAATTTCCATCTGCCACCCGCAATCTGCCAATAATGCTTTTCAGGTTCCCTGCCCTCTAGATGGCCTCTGACATGAGGAATTTGTAAATTAAGTTCACAGCATCGCAGAAGATGCTCAGCAAGCTTAAACACTGTTTCAAGCAAATACCAAGTTATTCCAAATATTTGTTTGAGGAGGAGCAAACCTTTTCAATGCAGACCTACACCTGCCTACAATTTGGGCCCCAATCCTGCACACGTTTGCACTAAGGTACGTCTTTATGCGCTTTACTGGCAGCGTATTGAAGTGCCGAACTCCCCCGGATGAGGGCTGTGACCCCGTGCACAAGCCCGGGGACACAGGCAAAACCTCTACACGAAGAGAAGTTCTTGCACAAAGGTGCAAGTCAGATAATGCGTATGCTTCACCTGTTTGCTTTCTTCCTCCCTTTACCAGCCAGAGTATTAATCACGGCTGAAGGTTGATAAGCATAGCATTTGGTGATAAATACCCTCCCCTTCAACTGCGCTCGCAAATAATAATCTCTCTGCAATAATATCACAAAGACCCTGGTTATCTCTTCTAGAGTTCCTGTGCAGCAGAGAATCTACTGAAATCAATGGGGTGGGTTGTTTTTCTTTTACCGCTAATTAAACTATGAAGAAACCAAAAAGAAAAAGAAAAAAAAAAAAAGGATATATATCATATCAATCTGCAGCGCTTGAAAAGCACGCATACCAAAGTCCATTTACAACAAGGTCTCAGCACACCTTTGTGCAAGGCAAACGTTTTTTTTTTGTCGTCGCCATTCACCACTAACCTGACTCCGGGCTGACGCTGCGCTGACAAAGTGGCTCATTGTGTTATTGTGGGAAACAGGTTCGGAGAGATCTCCCATTCGGCCCTGGGATTCAGGAACGGGCATTCACACAGAGCAGCCGCTGCAAGGGAGCACCTCTGCACAGCTGCCGGAGAAGTTTCTCATGTGGAGAAAGTTGAACCCATTACTACCACTGTGCTCATAGGATCCAAGTGCCTAAACTGCACGATTAACAAAGAAAACCAACCCAAAACCCACCATCCAAACCTCATCACTCTAGAACCTTTCAGCATCAAGAGAAAAAGTTCATTTGAAGTTTTGTTTCGCCATCCCTCACTTTCACAGATCATAAAGTAAAATTTGCAGAGTCTTTTTACTTTTCTGAACGGTTTTATGAAAAAGAACATAGTATAAGCTTTCTCTTAACTTGAGATAGACAGGAATTTATTAAAAAAAAAAGACAACCAAAAACCCACCAACCCGAACCCACAAACAAAAAGGAAACCACACACACAGAGAATCATCAGATCGTTTTTCCATATTGTTCCATTCTAACAGAGTAATTCTGGTATCCAACACCTTACAGGAAAGAAGCCTCTCCTGCTCCAGGTATCTGATCTTTATCTCTGCTGATGATAAAGCATCAAGAAACCAAAACCACTGAATCTTTGAACGCAGCAGAGTACTAGGGGATTTTGTCCTCTTAAGACATAGGGTCTCTACTATCTAGACAGAAAATGCTGAATCTCCATCATGCTGAATATGCTGCAAAGCTGAAGTTATCTATGGCATGGTTTAAAAAGGAAAACCTTTGGGTTTTGCTACCTGTCTGAAATGGGACATTGTTTGTAACGCAGACTGGAAGAGAAATGAAGTTCTGTCGATACGGCAGCAGACAGTCCCGTGGGGTTTACCAGCACTCCAGTCATCTGTACCCAATTTAATCCTGAATCCTCACCCTCCTAAATTAATTCCCACTCTCTGCCAATTCATTCAGGCAATGCAAGGCTAAAAGTTACTCTCAACAAAAATAAATTGGTATTGTTCTTTGATAATAAGGAACGCAGTGAAGTACCAGACAACATGCGTGATGAAATGGGAAACCAATGTGACTTTAAAAAAGTTACACTGAGCCCAGCGGTGGCACAGCGCCAGGGAGACCCGCTCTCCTCTCTGCCTGCCCTGGGCGCAGTCAAAAGGCAACAGCCCCAACCCTATAACTCCTAGTTACAGGAGTTACTCATTAATAAGTTCTAAGTCTTTGTTAATTAAAATTTCCTAATATTTCACCTATTGACTTTGATACTACAGCTTTTGGTGTTAGCAGAACATGAAGAGGTAATAGCAGTACTGAAAGGTTATAAATGCACCTTACACTTCAGAAGTTTTTCCATCATGTGAAAAATAATTAGATTGATGAGAATTCTCCTAAACACTAGAACAAGCAGCACTCTCCTTCCAGTTCACAGAGCACTGCTCGTCAGGCTCCTCTGGGAACAACCCCAAAAGGGTGAATCTAACTGCAACCCATCGCTTTTGGTTCTTTGGGGTTCTGAATTACAAAACAGCATCCAACATATCCTACCCTACTGCTTTTAGCTCCAAAATGGGAGAAAACATTACGGCAGCTTGGCGTTACTGTGAGCTCAGGCTGAGAGGTAGGAAAATAGAGACAAAAAGAGGAGAAAATAAAGCAAGAAAGCAACATGTTCTCACACCAGGTCTGCACATGGATACCCAGGGTTTCTTGTTTCCTAAAATCTTGGAGGACAGAGCTGTGACAACCCAAGCCTACACAGACTCCATTTAGGACACAACAGTTCGCAGTAACCTACGGGGTCCCATTACAAATGGAGGCTGAGGGAAGGCAGCTCAGGTGCTTTGAGACACAGCTGGAGACAAATGCCCACGGAGCCATGGGGGCAACACGGCTGTGTGCTGGAGACAAGGCATCAAGCCCTAGGAAGCTCACACAGCTCTGCAGAAAGTAGTATTTTAAAGACAAAGAATAATTAAGGGGTCTCAAAGAAAGCAACGGGACTTGCTTTGGGGAGAGTCAAGAGGCATATATGCAAGACAACAATAAGAGCCAGAAGCGGAGCTAGGTAAGGGCAGGTAAATTTCTCCACAGCCAAACTGCAATAATTTTTTAATGCAAACTTATTATTTAATCAAAAAGGAGACAGTCATGCTTCTTTGTGTTTCCCTATTGATACAACGACACACAGCTCCAATGAAGTCAATTAAATCCTTGAAACTAAAGTTAGCTTTCCGCATCCTTTAAATGACACGACTCTAGTCAAGCAAAAAACTTAAACAGACAAGCAGCAGAAAGCAAGCTGAGTTTCAAGCTTCTTGCCGCATGTAACTGCGGTTTCATTTTCCCTCGTTACACTTGGAGAAACTAATTTCCACAGCTGCATGGCCAGCTTCAGAGGTGCAAGAGTCTAGAGTCAATATTCAAATACATTGAAATACATTTACGAAATCCACAGAAAGGAAGAAGTTGTACTCCATAGAGGTGAGCCATGAGAAGGTTGGTCTTACTGAACATCAGTGGGGTTTTGATCGAGAGAAAAAGTGTTCCTGACTTAAGACAAATGCACTTTTATTTCTGCCCCGTAAGTGAGATTCACAAGTAAGTCCCTCCCTCTCCCCGTCTCCGTAACAGCATCCCCAGCCCCATGGATGTGACGCAGTGTTCCAGCAGAACAGTGGGGATCCGTAAACCTCCTGGCCCGCCTGTTGCCGAAAGCCCGCTGCTGTCAAACCCCACGCTGAGAACCATTCCAGCCCCAAACACCACCAAAAGTTATTTAGTCTGTGTTTGTCCCAGGAGGGTTTCACACCACCTCTACCGACACGCATGGTCGTGACGAACAGGGACACATCTTGCACGGGCTGGGAGCAGGCACCTGAAATCACAGTCACACAATCACCTAGGTTGGAAGGGACCTTTAGGATCATCAAGTCCAAACATCAACCTAACACTGCGAAAACCCACCACTAAACCATGTAGCCAGAGGTTACGCTATGTTTATGTCCTTTTAGAATGAATTCCACATCAAATATAGAAACATAGTATTTTTATATATAAAAAAAAATTTTAAACATTAAAATGGGGGTTGACAGCATCTTTGACAGTTTTGACAGAAGCTTCAGAATATCAGCAAAATCAGGAGTCAGTCTGCAGAGTAATGCAGACAGCCTGACAGCATTAGCACAGGAGCACGCTTTCCCAGTGAAATTTAGCTGCACTCAATTTTACCTGAATGATATAACTGACACATGACCCAACAAGATTTTATTCCACTGCTTTAACACCCAGGGGAGCGCTATCAGGGCACACTTACTTTGTGTGAATAAGCTGGAACACCCAGGCGCTATCGCCGAAAGCACAGCACAGTCTCAATTCTTTAATATTTACATTCTGACCCAGTTCAGTCACATTTTGGCAGCGCACAGCAGACCAGAGCCCATACGGATACCCACCTTAACAATACAGTACACAGTTAATCAGTGACAAAAGCCTACCCATTAACTCCAGTTGTTCTTCCAGCAAAAAGCGTCACACGTCTCAGAGATTCAAGTGGGTTGCGTTTGTTCCCCAATTTCTAGAGGGAGGATACATATTTTTCCACCATTTGACATGCTACTATCTGGTTTAAAAAAAGTAAGTATAACTGATTGATATTATTGACTACCTACGCCATAGCATATTCCTCTCGGGGCAGGGGAGGCAGACAACATGTCCATGAAACAATTTTAAAGACTCTCAACAGTAATGGACCCATGTAGAAAAAAGCACTCCCACTCTCTCTCATGTGAACATATTCCTCCTCTCACTTCTCCCTCTAGTCCCTAATCATAGCTCCAGGACGGTACAGACAGACAGACAGTCAGGGTGTTCAGAGTTGTTTTAACCTGCTGATGAGCACGTAAGCAACGGAGCGTGCTGTAGGGAAACCCCCAAAACCAAAACAGCTCCTCAGCATCTCACCCTCCTCCTGATGCTCACTAAGGAAATTCCCTCACCCTTAATAAATTCTGACTTTTTCTCTCCATTGGCCCCCAAACTTCAGCCATAAGATTTTTCTCCAATCTTCTTCTGGGTTCCCAGGCACTGCTGCACCAAGCCCTGTTACAAATAATAGGCGCCAGAGATACCTTACACTTCATAAAGCAACTGCTTAGAGCACACCGTACACAAGTTGAGTGCTGTAGCTCTACACCAAGGAGTAATCATTGCCCATTACAGTTTTAAATACTCAAAAGTTAGTAACATGAAATCCAACACCATTACAAGTCACTTCACTCTCAGTGTCCTCTCTGTTCAAGGACGAGCAGAACAAGATTTTTTTTATCATTTCAATCAGAAGCTCAACCGGCTACAACTTTCGTCTTTAAATTTGAACTCCGGTAGCTGAAGAGAAGGTGGGTGCTCTGATTTTCCTCTTTCTCATCAATATACATTACTGGTGCAGAAATCTCAGAAGAGTACTTGATCAAAAGTAATCAATGAGTATTAACTCTCACCTAAATTGAGCAGACAATAATATGTTTATTATTAAGAACACGCTGAGGTACATCTATCTTGAAGGCTGTTTCTGAACACTGCTTGAATTGATTAAATTACGAAAAGTCATTTTGTTACTAGTAATTTCCTTCTTGTGACAAACACTAGTGCATTGAATCTCTTATTTGTCAAATATCAAGAAAGTATTTATGCCAATAATAAATAAAGAGAAAGCGTTAATACAGCCACCAGCTGCATTTGCTTATAGTGTGAATGCTGAAGCATCATTAGGTTGTAAAAGATTAACAGAACACTGATGAAAAATGCAGAAACACGGTGGTATCTAACAGCAGAGCTACTTAGCTGGTAAACTGACAGAATTTTTAGACCAGCTAGCAGACTGGAAACCCACTCTCAGAAGTCACCCTTCCCTCTCTAGGAAGGATCACAATGGGAAAAACATGATTTAGTGCAGTTTAACATTACATACCAGCTGTCAGATCTGTAACTGATACTATAACAGGGATCTACATTTGTCATCAAGGTACTTAGCTGCTGGGAAATCAGTAACGTAGAACTAAAGCAAGTGAGCTCCCGATCCCAAATATAAATAGGTATGGCAGACAAGAGGATAAAGTCTTTATTTCAGACCTTATGTTCAATTTAGTACAACTGATAATCAAACACAACATAGAGGTCACAACAACATTTTTACAATCATATGAAAGAAAACCCAATCAGTGGTGAGAAGATATAAAGACGTAGAACGGGCACATGAAATTCAGTGCTAGATACAGACTTTAGCCTTTAAAAGCATGCCAGTGCCTCAAAAACAAACAAACAAAAACATAACAAAACAAGAGGTGGGTTAGATTTAGTACAATAGTGTCAGGCCACCATTCTTCAGTACAATAAATCTGATGACTACTTTTATAGCTTCATCTCCTGTAGTCTACAGTCATAGTCTTTCTCTTCCTGTACCTATTCACAGAGGTTTGCGATCATCATGTAAGTCATGAGCTACATACGTATACATACATATATATGTGTCCATCTACATAGTGGCTATAATTACCTTGTTATATCTCAAGATCCTTAGAACACTTAAACCACATTCAGAAATGAATGAGTTCAAAGAATTGCTAAAGACTAGAAACCAAAGTGGTAAAAAGAGGAAAAAAAAATAAATCTCAATTTCTCCTGGATTTAACCTGCTGCGAAAACCTGTAGGCGGTCAGTCTTGAAGCACAGCATGTCTATCCCCCGCAGCCTTACACGCACTCGCTTCAAGAGCAGCGTACCGGGGAGCGCAGCTCCTGCCACTGGCACATACCAAAGATTCCACATCATTTTTGCACCACTAAAACGTTCTCATTGACTTGGATTTCTGTTATAACATGTTTCTCCAGCCTCAAAAAAGTGCAATCTCAGCATGGTAAATTCAGTGTTGTTTTAGAAAGCCTTCTCTTGGGTGCTGGGGATGCAGTGAAAATGAGTTAAGAAGTCTAACACACCCCATAATCCTCCTATTTAAAAAAAAAAAAAAAAAAAGAGTCCAGCTATAAACCCTAAGAATGCCACACGCCTACCAAATTCTTTTTATTAGCATAAGGAAGACAGGAACGAGGGTACTGCGTTAATGCCTCACCTCTTCATTACACTGGCTTCTTTCCATAAGTTTTACTAAATTTCTAAATGTGTGTTGCTAACCTTCACATACGTCTACAGGCAAAAGAATCCTTTATGAAAACACTCATTGCTAGAAACAGACACACGCAAAAAAAAAAAAAAAAAAAGCAAAAGCAAATTATGGTAAACAATAAATTCTCATTGTATTTAATAGCTGTAGGTCTTTGTTAGAAACAGCCACTCCAGAATACGCAGCCACATTCATGAGATCGAGTGAATCCTATCTGAAGTTTACAGAAGGAAGCAAACACAAACAGTCTCACAAAGGTATTTTCATCGCAGGAAGCTCCAGGCACTTCTCCGCTGCTCCGGGGGCTGCCGAGCCCGCCGTGCTGCCAGCCAGCCCCGAAGCAGCCACGCTAGGTACGCTTTGCTTGCACTACAGCATTAGCCAGATCACAAATCACCGATTAAATCCTGCTTTATGATGTAGGCTTTAATTCATTACCAGTGCAAAGGCAAAACACGCAATAGAGCCTGGTGGAAGTCAGTGTGGAGGGCTTTGCTCCAGCTATCCCCATCCCCAGGCTCAGCCCTCCTGGGAAGTAAATGCCTTTTTAATCGCGACGTCCAAAAGCCTCTTTTTTAAAGAATCTAATGGCTAATTGCTGTACATTGCTGACAGTGATAAATGTAAATCAAATGACGGTGACTATTCAATATGCAACTAGGCACAGTGGTGGTTCACTGCTACGGAAGAAGTCCGTATTTTTCCATTTTCCAAAGCTTTCCTATTTCTTAAGACTGGAAAACTAGAAACTTCTCATCTGCAATGCACACATTTCCCTCCCTGCTTCCATTTTGTGGATTTTCTGCCAATAACATCGTTGAAAAATAAATTCTTGTGGACAGGAAATATCCTGAGCAAAGGATATCCAGCTTTATGATACTTAAAATATTATGCATTCCTCCTTATCTGGCATTGCACAGGCCGGTTGTCAGCTGTGTAACGCCTTTGGGCGGTCGGGAAGGGCCTCGCACATCCCCCTGCAGTGGCTGCAGCCTCACACCTTCGGATAACCCAGCTCCTTCACATTTCCTTAAGATTTCCCCTTTCCCCACACTCAACCCCAGCCATCGCACTGCGGTCCAAAGAGACGAGACACAAGACAAGAAACGGTGGCTATCAAGAGCACACCCTCCCCAACCTCTCCTGATAAGGTAGGTGCTTTAAAATATGCCCACAACCCTCATCTTAATGAGCCTTATCTGATGTGGGTGGCTTGGCCTTTCAAGTGATCCCTTCGTTGAATTTCCTCAACAACGGCACTCCACAAAAGCAAACATCCTGCCCAGTTTCCAGAGCCACATTCCAGCTGGGGCAGGCAGCAGGAGGGGAGCGGGAAGAGCAGCACGGCTCCAGCCCACACCTGGGGAGCTCCGCCGGTCCACCCTCATTACGGAGCCGGTTCATTCACTGGAACGGACCAAAAGTTACAGTAACGGACACTTGGCTGTAAAAGAAAGTTTGGTCTTCAAGCAGCTTAGAGGGCATTGGTGCCACAGCCCCTGGTGTGCAGTCCACCCCAAAGTTGGGCTCCCCATGCAACCAACCAGTAGCCGAACAGACGGGTTCACAATTGACTTTTGGGGGTAACAGTGGCTGTACAGAAATCTTAGGCTTTTAATGAAGTCACCTAAATTACATAATGCAAAGATTGGGGGATAGTCATGTTACAACTTACTATGCAACTCTTCCCTGCTTGACCAGCTTCAAGCCCCCATGAAACAATATCCAAGTCGATGATTCACGTCTAACATTTCCTCAGGAGTCAGGAGCTTACATTACTTAACCAAAAGCAGACAAATCTTTGAAAAATCACTCGTATTAAAATCAGGATTCAACCCCTTTAAGGCACTCTGACACTTCACTGCCTTCCTGTCTCTTCCTATGAGGACAGCCAACATTCAAAGCTAAGATTTAGATTAGATATGAGGAAGAAATTTTTCCCTGTGAGGGTGGTGAGCCCCTGGTGCAGGTTGCCCCGAGAAGCTGTGGCTGCCCCATCCCTGGAGGTGTCCAAGGCCAGGTTGGACGGGGCTTGGAGCAACCTGGGCTGGGGGGAGGTGTCCCTTCCCAGGGCAGGGGGGTGGAATGAGGTGGTCTTGAAGGTCCCTTCCAACTCTAACCACTCTATGATTCTATGATAAACACAGAGGAGCAGTTGAGGTAAAGCCAAGGCTGCCATCCCAAGAATGAAGGTGGCTGTTGAACAGAAGAAAGAAAGCATTTCAAGAAAGAAAAGCAAAAATTCTGACAGCACAAAATTGCAGCCATGACGCTTGGGTCTTTTAAAAATACATTTCTCTAAAGGGTTAAGTGCCATTTATTCTTCTAATAAACAGACATCCAAATATAGCCTCGGTAATAAATAGTACCTCTACTTTACATCTTTGCTATGCTCTATTTAAATATCCCTTTTCTTTATAAGAACACCAAATCCCTGTCTGAGGTTTCACTGGAGGGGGCTAATGCTTCCTTTGTAGAAGACATCAAAATAACACCAGCTACCATTTTTAGTACCCCATAAATGATCACGCTTTACAGGGTGTTTCAATAAAGCCTTAGCCAAGGATATTCTCATTTCAGTCCATTATACTCGCAACATCTGACACGCTTATGGCTACAGAAGACCCATTACAAGGTAAGGTCCCCATGCACTGACCCTTGTGCCCCTCTAGCACGTATATTACGCGCTCTCCCAACCCTGGCTGATTTAATGCGATGCTGAACTCAACACCCAGAGGCCACCACAACATCTAGGGCCGTTGCCTGCTGGGTACCTTCACATCACCCTTAACACAAATTCACACGTAAGTACATTTAGAGGGGTTTTTCTTACTACATCCAAGCATAAGCATACAGATATAGTTTTAAACAGGTACATAGGATTGAAGAAAGAAATCCCCAGTTTCACAAGAGGAACGTCCTGCACCTCCTCTGGTGGCAGAGCACCCCTACAGATACTTACTCGACAACGGCCACAGATCCAGTTTTTATAAAAGTAAGAATTCCCTTTGAAAAACAATTCTACAGAAAGAAGTATGTATCTTGTCTGAACACCAGATGCTTGGACGCACTCAGGCTTCAGTCAGCGCCGCAGCAACAAAAGTGAAATTGTAATGTTTTTTTCTTATTTGTGTTGGCTTCACCTTGTTAGCTGGCACAGGTTAGATCCTATTTGGCGCCTCACATCAACAACTGATGTTCAAACCAACATCCAAACAAACTACGTGCTTGCTCTGGTTTGTGAGCAGATCAAAATTTCACAATAAAGTCACGTTTATTGCAGAGCACTCAATGCCGGGGGGAAGCTTGCTTCTAGAAATATTACACTCAAAATATTTTACAGCCACAGCATTACTTCTTTGATGTTCAATACCCACAATCACGACTTACTCAAATCGGCAATGGAGAGCATCACAACTGCCCACTCACTTCACAACAGCTCCCAGATGAAGCCTACTGCTCTCCAGGGATAATTCACACCGTTGGCCACACGGTACCTTCGGGTCTCCCCTCCTTCGAGATCACCCTGCTGTCCCACCACCAACCCTCCGAAGTCACTGAACCAGTGGGTCTGAACATTTACAAGCTGAGAGCAAGCCATCTCCAAGGGTGAGTACCTACGTTAGACATTGCCAACAAGCTTTGACTAGACTGCAGGAGCGAGGAAGAGAATTTGGAGAACGCAGCGTCTGCTCTGACACATCTGCCCACAGGGCACAGAGGGAAGAGAGCCAGCAATGTAAGCAGAGAAGTCTTTGTCCTTAGGTGACACTGAGGCAATCTACAGACGCCAAAATTGTTGTGCAATTAGTATGTTCTTAATTTTGTACCCTTAGAGAAGCTAAGTAAGTGTACTTAATCAACTGAAAATAAAGTAACGCAAAATAAAGCAACCCAAGTAGCTAATTAGTTAAAAGATGTCAAATGGAAGCAAAATGAAGCATCTAATTATATACCGTCAGTTCAAGTGCGCAACACAATACAGACCTGTAAAAAAAATGCCATTTCCTAATTTAATCTAAACAGTCCAGCTAAACACCGCTGCTGAGTAATACTGAAGAGAAAAAAAAAAGTTAAGAAACTAACACAATGGTTAAAATCTCTCTGGTGAGAGGTTCAATGAGATCTCATTGAACCTCACCAGGACTGAAAAGATCTTTTCAGTCCACTGAAGTGAACTGACGAATTTGAACCAAATTCACAAGATTCGAGGCCTCCTCCAAGACAATTTTATGCAACAAAATTCATTTAAAGACAGGACATCAGAGAAATGAAGGTTTCTGAGTTTTCCTCCAATATTCATAAAAAGTGTATACTCTCCTGCATATTTTTATTCTCAAAGCAGCATCTCAATCTCCAAAATCATTAAACCTGCTGAGAAACTGGTGCAGACAGGGGAAAGTTTCCTTAAAAACCTCCGTGCCCATTATTGCATTTCGTTGTCCCTGAAATGGTTCTCTAACGCTATCGGCTGACATTATCAGCCACGAACGGACAATCCAAACGCAAGCCACTGAAGCTTATCAGATGACTGACAATGTCATTTTAACAGCTTAAAAACTTAAAGAGTTTTATGTACAAATATATTGAAGAGAATGAAGCTATGCCTATGTGCATCAGAGAAAAGGCTACCTATACGCTTGCCAAACTCCCATTTTTATTCTAACCTGAATAATCACTGCAGAAAATAAACGTCTGTAGGAAAAAAAAATAATGGAGCACTTCAGAGGATCTAAAGTCCCCTCAGACTTTTTTCTGAATTCACTTTCATAGAACCTAAGTGCCACATATAATGTATATTTCCAATGTCCATTTCTGACAAGTTGGTTTTGTTTGTTTGCTTTTTAATTATAATTTGCCATCACTACCTCAGTAACAAAAACCTATCATCCAAAATCCTTCTGTGTGTCCTGGAAATAGCAGCAGTATATTTTGCAGCGGAATGTTGTTGTAGAGTTTGCAAATACTGTGCAAATGTTTTTCTTTATAAAAATCAAACCAAGTGTTAGAAAAAATAAGGCATTTTCTGTACAGTATACCAAGCACAGTACAATTCAGTCCTTGAGTAGCAAAGCCTAAGTTTAATTGAATCAGGTGGGATCAGGGCTCTTTTTCATTAGGAGTAAAATACAGTCAATGTTTGAGTATTTGCCAAGGTATTATCAGTAGTTTCATGAAAATAGTAAAGGTTAAAAGACTGGGCTTTTTTGAGTTGTTTTGTCTTAAGTACAACTATTCGCACTTCAAAAAGATTTTTGCAAATACTTTAGAGAACCATTTTTAGAAATACTCAAGAAAACTTAAGCTGCACTCAACATGCAAGTTCCCATCAAGCCACATTAGCAGTACTCTAAAAAACAGAATTAACCAAAAAGATGCTTGGAATTCTTTCTGCATTACACAGACCTTCCCATTCCATGGCTGTCCAGCATCCCAGCTCTCTCTCATGCCTACACATTCACACACCCTTCGGCAAGACAAAGCCTACTGCTGAAACCACATCTCCGATGATGCAAGTGAAGAACAACAGTGAGTGTAAGAGGACCCACAGTGTAGGTGAACCTACAGAAACTCAGCTGAACTCAATTAAGTTAAGCCCATCGCTTTAAGGGCGGACCTCTATGTATACACACGCGTATGGGAAACGTGACCCTTAGGTCACATTCTGGGTGGAAAAAACAGACCTTGTTAAGCATTGCTCCATATCTCAGCATGCTTCTTTTCAGATGCATCCTAGTAGCGGAGATGTCCAACCAGGATGTTACTAAAAGGAGACGCTAATAATCTAATAGTTCTTTACACTGCCTGGAATCCAACACACAATAGAAATACCTCTGTTACAGATACCCTTCTGTTACTTATTTAGACCTTGGTATTTCAACGTTAGAGCTGTGCTCGCGCTTCAAAGCTCGCTATCCCTTCCCCACTAAGGACAGAAGTCAAAGATCCACGGAGAAGCACTTCAAATCAAACACACCCTTTGCTATTTCGGGCTTTAACATAAGCAGATTACAGCTCAGCTGTATTCCATCTGAACTTTTGTTTATCTCTTACCAATGCTGCAGTAATTATCCCTGACAAAAAGCAGACTTTAATTAACAAGCCATGACCAATCTTTACCTATGAACTCTTTCTTCCCATACAAGTTCTGCCTCTAAGTAGCTATTAAATGCCAAATTTTAGCCGTGAATCATTAGGAGATATTCTTACCACGCAGACTTAATGAGGAATTCAAACAAAGGAGGAACGCAGGTCATGGGTGCTGCCAGGGACGCCCTGTCCGCAGGAGAAGCCAAGGTGCACCTCTGCCTGCGGGACAGCCTTTCTACGGATGCGGGATATTTGCGCTCTTGCGGCACATGCCGTTTCAGGAAGGTCAGGTGGCTGCTGTTCACTGCAACACGCTTCGCAGTGAGTAAATATAAAGAAAGACAAGATCTCCGCCTCAAGCTGTGGAGAAGAGAAAGGGAAGATCTTTCCTGACGCCCTTTCATACAGAAGACATGAAAGCCCGCCTCTTCAAACATGAGAAACAAAGAGCAGAGACAGTTTCAAAGGAGGAAGAAATTGAAGTATCGGGATCGGTAGCTAAAACAAACGTTGAAGGCGAACAATTAATTTAATTCAAAACCAGGTAGTCGAGCTGTTCTTTTAACTGGCACATCACTTGCTAAGGTGTACTGTGGGAGCTCTTAAGAGAGACCTGTCCCATCCGTGCACAGCAGAGCACTGCCGAGACCAGGAGGTTTCACCGCTAACACTTTTGCGCTCACCTTCTCTCAACACTTTTCCTTTCAGATGGGAGGTGCTTGTTAGGGGATGGGACCGGTGGACGGGGAGAACGATCACCCACGCTTCGATTTCAAACAGCACGAGTGCTAAAAGACTACAGCCAAAGTAAAATACACCGTTTGTCCACTGAACAAGGACGTTTCCCCCTTGCTCCATACCTCAGCAGGACCATCCCTGCCCACGGGGGAGAGGTGCTGTCACGGCTGGGGAGGCGGCGTGGGAGTGGGACGGGCGCAGGAGATGACCCGCTCAGGGACACCACCAGCGCAGGAGGAGGGATCACACACCGGCGGGGGCTCAGCTAGAAAGGTCAGGTTCAGGAGAGGCTGAAGGAAGCCCAACACCAGTCCAGCACCAGCAGAGCCACAGCAGACCCCCACCGCTGCCCCTCTGCCTGTGCCGGCACAGTGCTCGCCTAGCGGCAGGGCCAGTCTGGTCTGAGGTTGGCTTCCACCCAGATCAACCCCCGGGTCTAACTCGCCGAGCCAAAACACGAGAAGCAATAGGAATAAAGGGAGCTGGAGGCAGGACTGACCTTTCAGTAGCAGCACTAACTCAGAGCCGTGTAATCAGGCCACGAACTTGCACTTTGATGTACATCTGTAGTATTTTATCTATCAATGCACAGGCAGAGTTGGATTGCAGCACCTCCTTTTTTAATATCATGATGTTTAACTACTTAACCGAGGTGATCCGCCAAGTTCTGTACAGCAAACACTTGTGAAACCGTTTCCTTCCCCCATTGCCTAAAACGTATTTAGAGAACTATTTGATTTACACCACAAAGGGAATTCAAACACAGCTCGAGAGCAAACAAAGCTCCCCCTACACCACACACACATACAACCTATACAAGATGTGTGAAAAAAACTCAGTGTTTTCCTGTCCTTCTGGCTTCTGCACACTCAACACCCAACAGCTCGAAGTTTCGTCTTGGCAGAACCAGTCAGGATCACCCCGTGAGAGCGTGTGAATCGCCACAGCAATCAAATATTACTAGAGAGAGATTAACTGGAGTTAGTACACGCAGTTTAGGTTTAAAACAACAAATGCTGACTTCCCAAAACTGATGAGAATTGAGAGGAAAAACTGACTTGAAAGAAAATTTACATACATTACAATTGTAAGCTCATTTACATTTTTTGTTTTCTTAAAAGACAAACAACTATGAAAAAGAAAGTATGATCCCCTCTCTTGAGAAAGAAGGAAACTTTGGCTAAAACCCTATGTTGATTCCATGGTGAAAGGAAGACAATATAAATATAATACAGTATAGAAAGGGGTAATGGAGGGAAAGAAGAACACACACTGATGGAAGTGAACTGGAACTACAGAAAATTGGTAAGGGAACTCAAGACTGAAGCCAAGACAAGTCAGACAAAAAAAAAAGAAAATCATGACTTGCAGGACAAAAGAAAATAAGCTGTGTTTTAAAATAAACCAGGAAGGAGTGAAATCTAATAGTTGTATAAACCCACTGCAAAACAGAAGTGAAAATAGGGCTAATGATGCAGGAAAAAAAGCATTTAATAAATTCATCAATCTTGTTTGATACAAGTGCATTTTTTTCCTTCTTTCCAAATATCGAGTGGAAAAAAACTTATCTCAGTGACCAAGCCAGACTCAAAATCTGACAAGTTTTGACTGAGCCTTTGAGGGAATGCCTGACCTACCATCAATGCAACCTACCTGATGCAGCGGGATGGAGGGGATACCGTGCTGATCCAATGGCGGCCAGTAGCTGAGAGGGAAGTAGGATGACCAGTACAATTACACCCCACTATTAGGTCACAGCTTTCAGATAAAACAATCAAAAGTCAATGCAGGATTCCAGTGATAAGTAATTCAAAGATACGAACATAATCAGCATTGTTTTTCTATATAAAACAGGTCCTGTCAAACAAATCCAAGGGCACTCCCCGATGAGATTACACCTTTGGCTGGAAAGATAGCAGTGTTAGTGCGTGTATATTCCTCAGCCAGCGTTTGACTTAGTACCACGCAACACTGATAAAAGAGTGAGCACAGCACAATCAAAACGAAATATCTTCAGTGTATTAGGAGCTGGTGAGCTAACTGACCAGGGTTTAATCTGCGGGCTGATAACACTGTTTGCGAATCAGCCCTGCCATGGTGTGGGTGTACCCAACTGCTCGGTGCACGGCACTCCAGCAGGACTGACTAGCACGGTGCAAGATTTATATATATGGTCCCAGGGCCAACGAGGATCGGACGTCAAAGAACAATAAGAACCAGCGAGCAAAAGCAGGAGCCAGACAAAGCAGAGTTGGGCACAACATTATAAACAAATATCCAAAGATTAGCTACTGGAGTAAATGGGATCAGCCAGGGGAAGTGAGCAGTATTTCCTCCTCTTACGGAAATAGGACTTTATGTGCTCACTAGAAATAAAAGTTACAAGCAAGCCAGGATAACTTTATCCTTTCTAAAAAGGAACTATAACCTTACTAAATTAAGCATATGTTGTACCACTTACTGACAATTTTATTAGCTTGCAAACAACTCAGTTGGCATTTGTAAGAAAACCGGTTTCACCCCCCTTACCCATAACAAATCAGCCTTTTACAAAGATTTCCTACAGATACAATATAATATACTACACAGAAGGCAAATAGTTATTGCCCTCTTGCCACATTAAGCTGTCAGCATTCCTCCTCTGGGAGAGACTTTCGGAGGTACTTGAACCACACACAGGCGCTGCCGGGAGGCTTGTCAAATCTCCTGTTGGGGAGGGAAAGCCCCAGACACATGCAGACCACTAATAGGATTTCTGGTCCAGCCTCAACTGGTGCAAGCCCCAACAAACAAGTATCTCCAGTTGTTTCACCTCCGTGTCTTGTTTTCTCAGCTGTAAAATGGGGATAATTAAACACTTCACCTCTGTTCGGTCCTCTGGTATCTCCTGAGAGCAAAGGAACCATCACATTGGTTATTCTCCAATGTTTATTTAATGATTTCCTACTAAAATTGACAGCCTGTCCTGGTCAGTAATGCTAATTAAAATTATCAGTTTGCAGCATCTTATTTGGCAGTCCACATTAACAACTACAACTTTACACTGCGAATTTTTCATACAGACCTTCCTAAATTAGGAAACTGCTTCGCAGATCATGAGTGGGACTGAAACTAAACCACACTACCCAGCTACCCACGCAGAGCCACCATTAAATAAAACCCCACAGCTCACTGCTGCTGCCTGCGCTCAAGGTCCCACCAACCTGCCCAGCCCAGGGATGTTCCCTCTGCCCCATCTTCTCTTCCCAGCCATGTTCTTCCAGCCACCTCCTGCCCTCCCACCAGCACTTTCACCCCCTAAAGCTGGGTTAGTTCTTATCACCCAAATTAACTCTTCCCTTGCCATACTGGGCTGAAATCCCATCAGAACAATAAAATCAACCCTGACATACTTTGCTCCCACTCAGTCACGATTGAGCCACAATGCAAGACGCCATTCCCAGTCATTTCATTAAATCCCCAGCCAAAGACTTTTTCTTTTTCAAATTAAAAAAAAAAAAAACAAAACCACAAACACCAACCCAGCAAACAACCCACTTTTAAATGCACTGGCTTATTGTGATTTTTAATTAGTGACAGGATTTCAGATAGTGCACACCCAGGGCCCCAAAAGGGGGGCGAGGGGAGTACGTGTGCGTGCTTGTGAAACCATTGTTCCTCTGTCAATACAGCTCATCCTCCAGCCCATCCAAGTTCCCAGCTGCCCAGGCACACAACTGTAAAAGTCAACAGCTGGGCGTTTTATAACCCGGGAGAACTCGCAAGCCAACCCTTACGTCGCTGGCAAGGAGTCTTGGCCAAAGCCCGAGGACCCCACGGGGACCATTCTTGACCCACCACACTGCTTCACCTTCCTCCTTCAAGCAACTGCTAACGAAGGCAAAATCCGCGCTTACAAGCCGGGCAGACAGCTGTTTTGTAAGCAGTTAAATGATAGAGGCAGGCGTACTGAATTGTGTCGGGCAGTGGCCGGGATCCAGGATCTGCCACCATCTGGAAGTTTGCTTGGCTTTTGTTTCAAGTCTCCAGCACTGATGGATGGAAACAAGCTCCCAGTTCTTCTGCATTAACATAAAGACGATTAAAACACAGACACCCCCAAGCAGCTCAGAAACAGAAGCACATCACATGGGTTTAAACAACACCACATCGATGATATATTTAAGTAAAACCTGACTATTTGGAACAAAAAAAAAAAAACAACCCAAAACAAAGCCTCAGTTCAATCACAGAAAACAGCTTTGCCAACAAGTTCCTGTGACGACTCCTTGTAAGAGAAGAATACTCAGATGAAAGCCTGCACAAGGACTCACTGCATCCTCCTCTCTCCAAGAAACATTAACTACTGCCTGACAAAAGCATTTCTGCTGAGAAAGGGAACACCACAGGCCAGTATTAAAGCAATTTCAGTGGAGCTACCAAGCAATTAGCTATATAATACCTTCGCTACGCGCCGATTTTTCCTTTTCCAGAGTACTGCTGCAAGCGTAACTACCAATTTGTTGTTTGTACAGCCACTTCTGAAGTTGCAGGTGACAATTTAGATTTTTCTTTCCATATAACTGAAAATATTTCTACTTTGGCATTGCACATCTGTTCACTAGTTTATTTCACTGTTAAAAAACATAAAATAAAAAAACTTTTACATTCTGTTTGAGGATACCCTCCACCTTATATCAGCAAATATAAATTCAGATATTTTGATTTTTAAATATTTAAACCCACATTTGTGAAACACTGATCTCTACTTCCGCCCCCCCCCCAAGCCAAAGCATAAACAAAGTTTATCTTGTATTCTGATTTTGCTTTGAAGCTTGTGATTATCCTGAAGTTAAGATGCTCCTTCCTACAGATTATCATTAGTGAAGTTTTGGATACAAACCTCTGGGCTTTACTCCCTAAGTGATTCACCACTTTCACAAAGCGGTTTTGGAAAGCACCTTTATTGTTTGACCTGATGTTCAAAGCTCTTTGAAAGCTACCTGTCTCCTTTTCTGAAGTTATGTTACATTAGGACCTTCTACCAATAAAAGTGAGTAGCAGTAACAGGATAGAGGAGCAAAATTCCACCACAACCACAACCAAATGTAAGTTTCAGGACCAATACTGTACAGCTCTGCACACACGTAACTTCAAGCACAAGCAGACTTTAAAAAAAAAAGTATTTTAATTATGTCGATTCATTAAAAAATAAGGATCGGGTTTATAAATTTTGCTGTTGCAACGAACACCTCGAGTATTTTCAACACAATATACCAGGACAGAAGGTCCTTTTCTGTTCTCCTGCTTCCTTGAAATCAGTCTGCTGCTTCTACACTCCTTATTCATATACGAAAATATTACAGCCACATATTCTTTCATAGCCTTGAGTAAAGTGCTACATGATAAAATTAGTTAGGTCTTTCTGCTTGCCATCAGATGTCTCCTGTTTGGATAGCTGGACTCCTTTTGAACTAAGCTGTTGGATGAAGTTCTACAAAAGTTTTTTATTTATTGACAGCTTGCATCCATGCGTGCATCTGCTGACACTGACTTTTGGCTTAAACAGCCCTATACGCCTTCACAATGTTTACATCTTTGATGGATTTAGGGATAATAAAGTTCATTGGAACTTTTTTCCTGTTAAATATTTCTCCATCTTGTCTTACAATAAAGGCTTTCTCCACTTCCACTCATGCTTGTAACCCCCCTCTGCAACTCTACCACTTCAAGTTTATCCATCTTTCACCAACACAGGTCATCAGAACGTACTCATTTTCCAAAAGAAGTCCCAGAAGGACTTGCAAAACAGCATTTGTCTCCCTTCCCATCTCTATTAAAAGCAAAATAAAAATCCACCCTTCGGTGCATGCCTTTCCTCATGGCTGTATCACCACTAACAGACCACACTCACACTACGGTGAAGCAGCACAAGTAGCTGCAGAGCAAAGTCTCTGTATCTGCTTTAAAAAAAGCTCAATGCTAATATTGGGCACAAAGGTCAGGAAGAGATGACGCTGGCAGAAAAACATACAGCAGCCGCGTTAAATCTTTGTCTAATATACTAGAAAAGAATAGATAAAAAATGGTATTTTTCTTTTTCTTCCTCCCAACTGTGCATTTTGCACATGACGAGAGAAGAGTCAGATTCAGCTGCTCCCCCTTTCCATCTGCCAAATCCCTTCCCATTTGTCAAAAACGCGCAAGTTGTTGAATGTTGTGCAACATTTTCTGCGAAAAGTAGGCATGTGCAAAAATGCTGAAACAGAGAGACTTTATACAGTATATAGCTAATATAAAATACCCACTAAAGAATAGTCAAGTCCTCTTTAAAATTGTTATGGAAAGTGAGCTTGTAAGATTTTCTCCATTTAAATTGCTCACACGCCCCTGCCCCAGCAGCCACAAGCTTTCTGCCAAAAGAGCCGTCCTGGGGGCAGCACCGCATGCATGCCGCCCTTCGGGGAACCACCAGAAGAGAATTAAACCTCGCTTGCTCTACAGAGCCAGAATATGCATATGTAATTAAAACACTTTAAAATATTTTTTAATACACAGATATTTATATGTATACTTACATTAAAAAATATATATATAAAATATGTATATATAAAATTAATGGAAAGTAACTCTCCTGAGGACAGAAGAGGGGGGAAAGTTGACAGATCTGATCTGCCATCCCCATATACTTTCTAACTTGAGTACAAAATCTCTTCTCAACATCTGAGGCCGGTCCAGGCACAGGGCCAAAGTTTTACATTTCCCTCCCGAAGCAAAAGGACAGATCTCCGACTGCCACGTCGCGAACCCACAGCCAGAAAGCAGCACAGCACCTCAGCCCTACCCAGCACTGCCCAGTTTTGCAGCTGCAGTAAAACTACGTCACTGCCTGTAATGAGGATATACCAAATTTGCTCAAAGGTGGTGTTATTACAGTTCAAGCAAACTCAATCACATAAGAGAGCGTATTATTATGTTTGCTTGTATTTCACTTAGAGAACACCACAGAATCTTAAATGATGGCAGGGCCACAAATAATACGCCTGATCTACTTGCAAACTATTCCCTTCATTATTATCTTCACTGTCTTCACATAGCCGTATTTTCTACCTCCCAACTCTCACATTTCAGAAGATGCTACAACCACTCACCTTTGTCCCCTTACACTAACCTGACAATTCAGGATGCATTGAAATGAATACACGGTAGTCTAGAGAAATCTAACGAAGGAAAAAGGGAACAGAGAAATACGGATTTAACAAGACAGATGAGAAAGGACCCAGATCTGCTAGTACAGACAACACTGTAATAGTCTAAAAGGTCTGAGAAACCGAAAAACATTTTACAGCAACTTTTTGGAGCATAATATCATCCTGTTAGACTGCATGATCCAGAAATGCCAAAAGGAAGTGAAACTGTTGATGTCTAGCTTCAGTGTTTTATACAAACAAATACTGCCTTTACAGTAACATAGCAGCTCTCACACATCCACTGAAGCAACCTATTCAGACGCATAAAAATTAAAAGTGTAGCCGTCTTGTACGTGAAATAGATTGCGGTCACAGAAGTATCTGAATGACCCAACTCTCACGTTTTATCCAGAAGCAGCTGCTGTGGAAGAGATCAGAGAGAGACCCTTCTGGTTGTGCTCAGTAGGATTGCCTAATTTCCATCCCATCACCATTTCCTGCCCATGGAACAAGGCAGCTGGAACATCTGGACAAGCACATCCAGCTCTGTTAACCAAGAGGGGAAAGGGTAAAGATAAAACACCGCACACATGACAGCTTATAGAGAGAAGACACTTAAATTAGTTAACAAGACCGTTCTTCTCCGCTTCAGATACCCTATTAGTTGTGGGCGTACAGCGCCACGACTGCTGCTCGCGAAGCACACTGACCTGAGGAACGGGCTGCAAAGCAGCAACAAGAAGTTTTGCGCTGTATGTCTAACAAAGTCACAGAGGATGTTTATCTTTCGTGTGGTCATTGAAAGCACCAGTGAAGTTAATAAGCAATAATAAAGATCTGTTAGAGCAGCATATGGAGTTGCAAAAATAAATATGTGCAGAGCAGAATCAAACAAGTTAATTTTGCCACCAGCTGACATACATGAAACAAGGATTAAGGCTGACTATATGTAAGCGTGAGCAACGTTAACAACTCGGATCACTTCTGTCCAATTTTAAACCAAGATCTGCAGAGCTTTTGCTGTGTTGAAAATCTCAGAATTTGACTTTTTTCCCCTCTTTAGCCATAAGATTTCTTGTGTATCCCTCACGGTCAGCTATCAATACTGCAACCCACGCATTCCGTATCAAGTCCTCTAAGAGCGTGGTTGTAGACCTTCATGAAGCAAAACTGGAACACGATATAGTAGCAAAAAATTCAATGAGCCATAAGCTGCTACCTTGTTATGGCACTTTACCTTCCCAGCACAGTAGGAACAGCTCAGTGCCACACAGTACTCTGCAAGAGTCACGCAACAAGATACTACCTGTGTCTCTGGCGAAATCCACAGGATATTTCTGACTTCTGAACCTAAGACGCTATTACCTCAACAGCATCTGAAGTTAACCAGAATGTGAAATATGAAGTAATTTTGGTTTGGTCCTTTAAGGTCTTTGTTTGTTTGTTGGGTTTCTGTTGCTGTTGTTTTGAGGTCCTGCTGAACCAAACTGTACTTTAGTTTTATAACACATAAACTCAGAGGACAACATACAAACAGAAAGTTACATAATGAGGCACCACGGGTATGAGCTACCTACCTGCCTGAGTGTAAGAGAAACACGGAAGTATCAGAAAATTATGCTTTGCTTTTGCTTATTCTGAGAGTTACTTTCATCAGTATCACCTGAGACCAGGAGAGCACCTACAGTAACCTAAATCACTAACTTCTCATTAGGCAACAGTGAGCAAACCACTGGGTCAAAAAATCTAGACTTATGAACGTACCAACATATTCAATGAATTACTATAAAATTAACCCTTTATCCACAAAACATCTAATATTTCCTGCTGGTACGAAACACTTGAACTTTTCAGAGCAGAGCTGAAGGCCTGCAGGGTCACGGTGTGCAAGCGAGCAGCGGATCATGCCTTCAGCTATCAAGTCATTTTGCACTGATCCACAATCTTAAATGTTGTTAGACTCCACAGTTTATACAGGGGATTATTTGTGACACTGAAGCCATTTTTCTCTCCTTCTCCAAACCACGGAAGGTTACTCGTTTAAAAGACGACAACATACAGGCATGCTCAGGTATCAACACAAACACAGTGAAAGCACCATTATCTAACAAACTGACAACTTAGGCTGAAAGTTATGATTTACTTTGAATTTAAAGATTATTTTTTGCCATCCCGTTCCTTTGCCCATAGGCACCACCAACCTTCCCGCCTGCTCTTGGGTTAGTCTCCAAGTCTAAGCTCCTGGTAGCCCATTCACAGTCCTGTAAACCACTCGCAACTTAATCCCTTCCAACGTTGCCACCTCCATGTCTTGATGTTCCTTCTTATACACAATGTCCAGAACACGAGGCCACCTCACTACATTTCCAATTTCTCATTTCCTTCCCTATCACTTCATCCATGAACGCCCTTAACCAAACAAGCCAGAAAACTTGTGACCCATTCCTCAAAACCGGCTTTTGAAGACGCCTGTGGATTTTCTCTCCCTGCACAAATGGCTGGCAGGTACCATCAACAGTGACTCAACCTATGGATCCAAAAGCAACACCCTGTGGTGCTGCTAGGTCAGACTGCTTGAACACCTCCGAAGTACTCCAGAACCAGATAGCACAGCCTTCCTGTGTCATTTGTACCCACCTTGGAGCCAAGACATAGCCACCTTGGCTGTAAGGCCGGGCACACCCCCGCTACACATGTGGATGGACACGTTCCTCCCATACAACAGCCTCGCGTCCACATGCCTCCATTTTTAGTCATGCAAAGGCCACACGTCACACCCACTGCGTGAACAAGAGCGTGAAGCAAAAGGGAAGAGGACAGAAAGGAATGCAGTGTGCCACACACACAGATCTGCAGCCCCTCCCTCACCCACATCTGAAGCATCCAAGAAAAGCCAGCAAAGAGGGAACATTGCACCAAATTAAGCGTTGTGCATCTATCTGCGCAGCTCCCCGGACACACGGAGTCTCAGCTGGCCTTGCCTGCTCAGGAGGGACACGTCTTCTGCAACACCACACGCTGCACTCTGAGCCTCCGGTCTGGAGTGCGAGAGCAGCAGAAACCTCGCTGCATGGCTGAGCATCACCTTGAACAACCATGCAACCAACAGACAGACATAAATCATACAGAGATATAATTAAAAGGAAAACCCTGTATTAGTATTGGAAACCATGGGCAGCTAATGAATAAGCGTACTAAAGAAAGGATGGGCAAGCAGGACACTGAAAAAAGCAGAAGTCCCAGAAATGAGAAATCTCGTTGAAGCAGAAGCCAATTCCGTAAAAATCCAGAGTAAGAAATAGTTGTTTTCTCTCATGTGCTTTTCTTTGAAATGCCACATCTCCTGAGGCTTTCCAGCATTAGAAAATAAAGGCTTGCAGCTCTCCCCTCCCCAAAGCAGGCTTTGAAAACAAATTTCCAAGTTAACCTGCCAAAGCAGAAGATTTGACAGCAGCTGAGTGCCCCTCTGCCCAGCTCAGGGGATGACTCAGTGGAAACCAGCCCTGAAAAAACGTGTTGTCATCCTTCAGTCAGGGCAACTGAATAGGAACAGATTTCTCACCTTAGAAGCCGTAGCTTCCAAAGCAGCCACACTTAAAGGCAGCATTGTATACTAGAGGAACAGCACCAGCACGTTTTGGTGGAAAGCAACAGCTTACTTTCTACCCCTTTTTTTCAATTTTTAATACAATTAATAAAAAGGCATCTACTGGAATAAGATTATAAAACCATTTCCTTGGAGCTTTAGAGTATATCTCACAAAAGAACAGGATACTAATACGTGTTAAGCAAAGTGGATTAAGAACTGGGGAAAGCAGTGCCAACATTTGAACTGCTCAAGCCAACCAAACACATAACTCAAAGGAAAACACCGCCCCTGTAACCACCCTTCTGCTGCAAGAACAGCTGAACGCACACGTGCACATATTCAGCTGGGTCTCAATCTTGCATCCAGTTGAAATAGATCTAGAAGAATCAGGTACGTGGTGTATCCCAATCTGCCTTATCTTGTCACAAAAGCAGGAATTTTTTCCACTTTCCACTTCAATCTAAGCCATTATTCCCGACACTAAAATAGCAAAACACTTAAGTCACAGGGTACAGCAACACGCTTCACGAAGTTAAGTCAGACCCAAGCTGTGCTTTTGCCTTTCAACCTCACCACCTCTACTAGTATTTACAGACAAAAGCCACTATTCAGGCTTTTGAGTTCAGGCATTACACACCCTGAATAATCCACAACCTCTGCAGTTCCGACTGTGCCGCTTCTGCTCTTGCTAATTTATTGTAATAAAGCGATGCTTCTGTTTGCCATACGTTTGCTAGTAACACGACACTGAAAGCAATTCTTTCTCTTCTGTGAGTTGACATTATGCGAGTCTGCAAGAAATACAGGCTCACCAGAAAGAAACCTATTCAATGCTCTCATTATCCACAAACGCTATCATCTTTTCTTCTCTGCTGCATTATTCCACATCAATAAACAAATAACAAGCAAAGAGCAACACATAATAACTTACCTACACCAGCTCAAGTGTCAGCAAGCATAAGGTCACTTATGGTATACGAATTGCCATTGAATAGGCATATATTCCACAATAAAGGCGACTTATGCAGTGGAATAAATCCTAGAAGCAAACTAATTTTACAGTGAAGAAAAACAGTAAGGTGATCCTGAAACAAATCAGGACAACTCTCTACTCCCGTGCTGCTCTTGCTACTGAGGTCCAAAACAATCACACCATCTTACTCCAGTACAGTCTTGGGCTTGACTAAAGAATCATGCAGAAATACTTGCGGCAAAAGGTAATACTGGGATCCAGATTATAAATGTTAGCATTTTATTAGTGGGTGAGTGGGGCACAGGGAGCAACCATGTAAAATTGACACAGCTGCACAGAGGCTCAGAGAACTCGCCACAGACTAAGCAGAACACATTTGATATTTTGCTAGTTTAGGCTAAAAGCATGGGGAAATCTGTCCACAACGTCCCAAGGATCTTTGAGGTTGGTGAGGGTCATCTAAAATTGTTGCTTATTGAAGTTCTTACTAACAGCCTCTTGAGAGCAATTTCTTTTTTCTCTTTTCAAAACATTCCATATGAAACATTCCTGAAAGCATGAAGTATATGTTTAAATACATATATACACACATTCTATTATTAGAGTCCTTAGCACGAACCTAATAATAGAAGTGTCCATAATTACGTATAAGGCAATTACAAGAGACTTACATACAAAGCATGCTTTAAGGTATGTGCACTGCTGCCGCAGAATAGCTATACTCTAAGTCAGCACAGAGACATCAGACAAGCCTACCACCTTCATCTCCAGAGGATTCAAGTGTTTTGACTTCTGTTATCCTAAATCTAACAAAAAAAAAAAAAAAAAAAGGGCAGCAGAAACTCCACTCCCGAATCCATCTTGTCACTCTGCTAAGCAGCTTCTAGGGGAACTAGAGGCAGATGCCAGAACAAGCAAATGCCACACATCAGCATTAGCTGTCCTCTTATCTTTGTCCTCCTCAAAAAATAATATGAACTATATACCTAATTACTTCAGAATTGTTTGTTGTTTCACATTACATAAACAACATTATACAAAGCTGCAGTTTAATAAGCAGAGTATCCAAATGGTAACTTTCAGTATATACCACCATTATAAACTGTCAGCACTAAAAATACAAATAAGGAAAGTTTCTTATACAGTTGGTGTTGTAATTGGCTTTTTGGTTTGTTATCTGCTAACAAACACCACAATTTACTTGTAAACAAAGGATTCCTTAGATCAAAAGCAGAAAGCATGTCACTGGAGAAGCAGTATGTTTTAACCTCTGAGCTGAAGGCGCGCCATCCTTTCCCAATTAAAAGCACAGTTAAGATTTGCTCAAAGCTGCACTACCTGGGACCTCCAGGGAATATTCCTGCTCAGGAACAGCCCTTAACACACACCATGCTCTTCTTGTGTACTTGCTCAATAGCACTGTCATTTTTCATCCAGAGCACAGCACAGATTTAACATCCGCAGCAGCATTTCTGAAAGGCAACTAATCTTTCCAACGCTGTTACAAATTCCACAGTAAATCACGTTTAATTGGTTTGTGCTTTTTTTCCTGGCTGACTGTAATCCAACAGAAAGGGGGCTTCCAGCTTCAATTTTGCAAAGAGGTGCTTAGAATAAATTGCTAAAAATGCAAACCACCGCATCCCCACTGCACACTGTTTGAAGTTATCTGCTGGCTGACGAGCAGCATTCCTGCCTGTAGATGGCCTGTTACCGTTGTGTATCCAGCGGCTCCTATTTCCACTGCCTCGTTTGAAGAGCTTCCCTCTTCCCACATACCTTCCATCTCCAGGGACAGATCACACAGGGACACTAAACCTTGGCCGTAAACAACATGACTTTTGATATTCCAGTTTCTAAAGGATCCCCCACCGCTCAGAGAAGAGCCGAGAAGATCACCACGGCACAAGTCCTCTGGGCAACCGGTTTGAGGAACTCTGCCTCGCTGGCATTTTGCACAGCTGAGGTTTACACAGGGGTCTGCTGGCTTCCTCCGCTATTGATTTCATTTACTGTACACTAAAGGCTACCGCGAACAAACGGAACTTCGATAACTTGCAGTACATTGCACAAAACCACCCCGATGCATCGGGGCGCTCAATTTCCAGACTTAACGCCCGCTACCACAGCATCCTTGGCGGAGAGACAGGGATGCCCTCCCAAGGCAACCCAAACTGCCCGTGCTCCCGCTTCCCACAGGTCGTCACTCCATCCTTTCCTTTTGAGAGGAGTGGCAAACTATATTGAGAAGAAAAGCACTGTGGAGAGCAATTTGTTTTATTCAGCTGTGTATGGGCTCCAGGACTTTTATGTAATTATATGTATTTTGTAGGAATTAAGATCCTCACGCTACAAACATTTATTCATACTGTAAACTTTGCTTCTGCGCTAGCACTCACCAGACTGACAACCTACATTTTTGAGGGGAAAAAACAGTTATACTAATTAGAAAGTGCACAAATACAACCGCGCACATGCAGAAGTTTGCTGCATGGTCTGTATATATTTTCTTGCACAGATTTATGAATTGTAGAAGTTTAACTGCCCTTAACTGCTCCTCTCTTTCAGAGAACTTAAAGGAATCTATAAAGTGAAAAGAAAAAAAAACACAAATTCTCTGCTAAGAGGTACGATGCAGAAATCTTCTTTCAGTTCATCAAATACCACATGTAGGGGAAAAAAAAGTGCCAGAATAAACACACTCCAAATTGGAAGTTACAAACTTTTCCGAGACTAAAGATAAAATGCTTGCAGTATGGAGTTACAGCTCCGAGTTTCTTGGCTATAGTAGAATATCAGCTTATTTTGGATGCTTCCTTCATTTCTTACTCTTCGGCCAACTATAGGCTAACAGTATGAAAAACCTCTCTCATCACTGTCCCAGCAGTGACCTCAAACCCAAACCAAATGAGTCCCGATGGTTTAAAAAAAAAAAAAAAAATTAAAAGTTTGTAAAATATATCAACTTCCACACAGACTCATCCCTGAGCTATGTTAGGAGCATAAACTAGCTGAAAGATACTGAGTGGGAAGAACAATATGCGACACTTCTGGGGCAGCAGAGGTTTCTGTCACAGCAGGGTCCCGATAAAACTACAAAGCACAACTGCTTTAAAACTAACGAGAGGGAACCACAAAGTGCTGAAGATTAGGAGAAAAGCACTAACAGACCGCTTCTGTGCGAGACCCGAAATGACCCTGGGAACACCGCCAAGAATCATTTTCTTACTGGTAGCACCAGGAGCGTGTTCTCTTTCCGCTGAGAAAGACACACGGGTGGTAGGTGGGCGAGACCACCGGTGGACCAGGTGAGAGGAAGCCCATCGCTGACTCCCCCGGTTTACGGAAACGATGCCTGTATCTGCATTTCCAGTCAAGCACACATCATGTCACCCATGTGCAGACCAGCAGCTCCCCATCGGAAAGGAGCAGAGCCCCAGACCAGTACAGGCACCGAGGCACTGCCAAGCCTGGCAGTCTCAACCTTTTTTAAGCGAGCTCAGCTGCAAAAAAGGTTGAGAAATAGCGTTCTAGAGTTAAAAATGTGTGCAAGTTTGAAATCCCATTACCTAGCACATTGTTAAGCTCGAGTTAGACTGGTTTGGCACCTTTCAGGAACGTACTGGTTGAGCCGTGGGTTCTGCAGGGTAAGCGGTTAGGGGATACAGCAAACGTGATCAGGGAACTGGGATACATCAATTCTGTTCTCACAAACCTAGCAGTGAATTCGCATAAATAAAATAAAATTAAAAAAAAAAAGCACGAGAAAAAAAATCCAAAATAACCAAAAAAACACCCAACAAGAAACTTCAATTTTTTCATATCTCAGTTTCCCCATCCGTCATGGGGTAACTACCACTTTAAGCAGTCAGGCCAGTACTTTTAGGTACCCACACAAAGAAATGCAAACGAAATACGAAATTACTAATATGGAGAGAGGCAGGCTTGCCCCCCGCCTTTTATTCTACAAATATAGATGGGATAAATGGTTCATTACATTTAACTCCAAGCCGCACTACCTCAGCCAAAACCTTATTTAAATAGGACATTTCTGAGAAATGG
>VZSZ01009495.1:115185-167225 GCA_013398815.1 Ibidorhyncha struthersii | reverse complement strand
CGGCGCCGCATCGCCGTGTGCGCAGAGCCGGCCCCGCCGCCTGGCCCCGGCCCGGACGCCGTTCCCCTCGCCGAGCTGCCGTTTGGCCTCGTCCTCCCCCCGGTTCCTCCCAATTCCGTGTTGCCAGGTATCGCCCCTGCAGCGTAAATCGCCCACCGGGCCTTCCGCCGGTCCCGTTAGCGGCCTCCATCGTCGGGGGCNCTGCTCGGGGCAACCTGCGCCAGGGGCTCACCGCCCGCACAGGGAAACATTTCTTCCTAATATCTAATCTAAATCTCCCCTCTTCCAGTTTGAAGCCATTCCCCCTCCTCCTATCACTCCACGCCCTTGTAAAAAGTCCCTCTCCAGCTCTCCTGTAGGCCCCCTTCAGGTACTGGAAAGCTGCTATATGGTCTCCCCGGAGCCTTCTCTTCTCCAGACTGAACACCCCCAACTCTCTCAGCCTGTCCTCACAGCAGAGCTGCTCCAGCCCTCGGATCACCTTCGTGGCCTCCTGTGGACCTGCTCCAACAGGTCCATGTCTTTGCTGTGTTGGGGGCCCCAGAGCTGGAACCCCTGGGGGGTGCCTAGGGGGGAGCTGCCCTCCCCTAGCCATCTTCTGCGGGTTGCTGCAAAGGCAAGACACTGAACTAGAAGAACCCTTGGTCCCATCAGTGTGGCCATTCCTGTGTGTCCGTCAGCTGGGAGTGAGGAGGAGAAGTTTTAGGCAATGTTTTTCAGAGAGATTAAGAAATGCTCTGACACATTTAAATTGTTGCAGCCCAAATGAAGAGAAGTTTATCCCCCGGCTCTGGAAGGGAGCCCCGAGGAACCACGGTGGTCACCTACGTCTCAGCACTGCATCCAAGCAATGTGGGAGTCATGACTAGAGCTTTAATCTGGTTACAGGAAAAGCTTAAAATAGGACTCGGCCTCACCCACACCACAGATCACAGCCACGCTATGAAGGGTCTTTTGATTTGGCCTTGGTCCTCTGGGCAGCCAGCCTTCCTCAGCACACGCTCATCACTCGTACCGCTTGCTCTCTACCTTCTCTCCATCGCTATATTCTTCAGTGTTATTTTTCCTTACAGCTTTTCTCAGCAGTTGATCTACTTTATCCACCAGAGCAAGATTTCCTTGCAGAAACTAGAAAACCCCGTGGAGTCTCAGGCAGCCCAGGTGTATTTTCATCAGCTTCCATTAAAATATCAACAGAGACATTTTTCTGCCATAGGACTCCTTGATGTTCAACTTCTCATTGAAACTCATGCTACAGGAAAATTGGTTTGGCATAAAAGTTCAGTAAAACCGAAACACCATGACCAATTAGGCTGGGGTTTTTTTTATTTTTTAAGTGACCAAAACAGAAAAATGAAAATAAAGTTATCTGAAATAGATAATTCCTACAAAAATAAATAATCAGCATTTTCCCATGGGAAAGATTTTTCAATGTAAAATGGTCAGCCAGCACTAAGTATTGTTCATCATTGGTTGCAAAAAGTTTTGTAATGGGTAAAATCCAAAAGTAGAAAAATGTTTTGTTTTATTAGTGACCCAAAACACGCAGTCTTTTTGATGATCCTGGATTGAGTTACAGAGTCAGATGAGATTAATTATTCACTAGGGTGGTAAAGCCTTTACTTGGTCCTGTAGACTGTTTTGTGAAGGAAAAGAGAGAAAAGGGACACAGGGAGGGAGTGAAGGCATTTTAGAAAGGAAAAAAAAATCACTAACCTGAGTTGGAAAATGAAAAAAAAAAAAAAAAGAAGATAAAATTTAAATTGAAGAGTAAACAAAATCAAACCTGAAGAAAGCCAAATGAAAAGAAATGGAGGAGCAGAAGGAAATTAAACCACAGGACCGATCGGTAGCTTTTGTGTCAGATGGGCCAGAGGAAGGCTGGGTCTGAGCGTGTTCCCATTTGGAGAGTCAAAACAGAGCCCCTGGGCACGGGGACGTTTCCAGTCTCACCTGGAACCACAGAAGTGGCCAAACTCATAAAAAATAGAGCAAGGGCAGCCTGGGCCTGGAGCGAATGCGTACCTTCTCCTTGGAGCACTCTCTATTCAGCCGCTCTGCCCTGATGAACTGGAAGAGCAGATGTGGTTAGCAGCAACTGTAAAGTGGTTCAGTGGAAACTGGGCATGGCTTAGGAAACCGAGGAAGAGGGCAGGGGAGAGTGAAGCAAGGAGCGCTTTTCCTCAAACAGTTCCTATATAAATAACAGATAAAACTATTTCTTTAATGGTTTACTCCCCGAGCCAGCTCATCGAGGAAGAGCACTAATCAGACCAGGAGGAAACGTCTTTTTGCCCCTGAAAAAGGAAAAGGATTAGGTTAAGTGGTGACACAGCGGGGATGAACAAATTACCCTGGAGAAAATGACTGACCTAAACTGTCGTCCAAATAAATACAGACCAAAGCCATGAACTTAACTTTTCTGTTTTGATGAGTCTGTTTTTTTTTTTTTCAATAACATGCATATTTTTCTTTTATCACAGTGAGATCTTTCTGTTTATTCAGGAAGCGAGTGGCGTCAGAAACGCAATAGTGCATCTCATCCGTCTCCCTTCCCATGTGCGCCTGTTGCAGAGGAGTTGGGATGAAGGGATGATGCTGTCTCCTTCTTTGGCCTTTCTCTTGGATCCGTGTCCCCAGGACAGTCCTTCCCAAGCTGCAGATGCACCAGGACCAGGCAGAAACCCCTGACTCCTTTCATGCAGGAATTGTTTAGCCGTCACACAGTAACACTTTAAGCACCAGTGACTGGGGCTGGATCCAAACCAATTGTAAATCCTGTATTCTGCCATCATCCCCATCAGCCATCCCGTCCCATTTGGTGACAAATTCCAGAGGGGAACCTGTGCAAACTCTGTCCCCACAAGCAGGATGTGGCCTCAGAGATCAGACGTGGTTGTAAAGGCTGCAAAGACAGTCTTTATTCTCATGGAATACTTTCCCTCAGATTTCTGGTGGGATTCGAGTTAAACTTTTACTATTCGCACAAGCTGCGCGTTCTGTATTCCGGAGGGCAGGCAGGCTGACATCTTGGCATCGGTGCTGTTTGACAGTGCACAGAGAATGCTGTGATTGATTTATCCACTGAACACTGTTGGTTTTTTTTCCCCTGGGCTGTCCTGCCCTACTGTACTCAGTCATTTTTAATACTACATAGCACTGCCGTGTAGGGTGGATGGTTCTGCTCAAACACTGGGTGGACTGCGGGCGCAGGAGTTGTCTCTCCACGTGCGTTATTACAGCTCTGAGCAGCTGTGGGGCGGGCTGGCTCAGGACTCGGTGTCTAACGGGATGCATTTACCCATAGCAAGAGCTCTGGGTTCAGACACTTAACTCTCAGGGCCACCAGCATCTTGATGGAGAGCAAGAGAAATACTCAGCAGGAAACACCTTAGGTGACCCCTCGGCAGGAGGAGAGCGGGCGCTGCGGCGTTCCTCACTTGGACCTCGCTCTGCCAGGGGAAGGGCTCTGCGAGGTGGCAAGGGCAGGATGCTCAAAGCAAACAACTGGGTTATCTTCTTACCAAAACATCCAGAACAAAATGATGTGGCGCCTCTTCTCCCTCCCCCTTCTGATCATGTAACTTACTCCTTCCACAGAATAAAGAAGGGACCATACGATCTCTTATTTCTTGGTAATAAATCCTTTTTGGCGCCCCTGTCTTTTTATGTAGAATCTTCTCTCTTTTATCAGAAAAAAATGAAAGCTGAAGGCAGAGATTGTACAGATTGTACAGACTAAAGCATATTGAATTCCTTCAATCTTTACAATGTTTTATTTTTGAGATACTGCCCATGGAGACTGGCACAAGCAAGAAGATCTGGGTAAGCACAGTTCGTCGTTCATAACGGTCACTTTTACTGTGGGGAATCCAAAATTCTGCAGGACGCTCTTTTTATAAAAGTAGGGCATGTAAACATTAGCATGAACCAGGATTTCTATCTGTACCTCTCTATTTAGAGGAAATGAATGCCAGTTATTCACTGAGCTATATTCCTGTTTTTGCATTCATGAACTGACCGAGTCTGGTGAGGAGTTTGTATTCATGCTATCAATTAGCAGATTTTTCCCTTTTTAGGACACAGGTCTGTATTTCTCATGCTCAATAACACGTGCAGAAATTAAGCCCCAAAAATCTTGTTCTTGGGCTAAGATCAAAGGACTGATTGCTGTAAGATTCTGAAATAAAAAAATTATAATAGATTCTGATATAAAGATTCTGAAATAAAAAATTATCTGCCTTTCTTGTTATTGGGGTGCATGGTAACTTTGCATTGCACATCAATCTGTGATAAAACCACTGACCTACTGGACATCCTTTTATTACATGTAATAGTCAAGTCCTTAATTTGGTCTTTGAATCAGACTACTACTAAGCAATACATATGCCCAGTCAAACCCTACCAGAAGTCACAAAAGACCCAGGGACTTCACCAGGAGCTAGAAGAGGCCCTCTGAACGCCAGTGCCGTTATTCTAAAGATGGGATTTCTGACACAACAGAAGTTGTTGTTTGTCAGGAATATTATTCTATTAGTTGTTTCCTAAGCTTTACAAAGGCATCATGGAAAGAAAATGTTCCTGTTGCCCTCCCTTCCATGAGAAGCCCCATTGTCTTCGTAATTTGTCTGCTTGCAAGCTGAGGACTTACACAGGGCATTTTTTACATTTTTTCGTCTACGTTGGTTTTATGAGTTTAAATAAGTTCCCATCTGCCAAGAGCTTCCAAAGAGCGTTGGCACTTAACCAATTCAAGAAGCTTGCCATGACGATTACACACCCGTTGTGCTTATTCAAAACAATAACTTCTGACCACTGCACCAGAAGAAAACACTCTCATTTATTGTCTCATAATCACGCATCTCTGCAGTGTTAGTTCCACTTCTGCCAATGAGAAGGATGTTCCTTTGATATTTTACGAATATTGCAGTTAAATCTCCTTAACACTGTGCAGTTCTTTGGCTCCTTAGGTTTGCTTTGGTTTTGTTTTGTTGAAAGCTCTTGTTTCGGTTCAGGCTCTAAAGAAAACAAAGCAGTATTGCTTGCATTGTTAAAGCCAAAAGTAGGGCCGCGGAAGAAGAAAAAAAAAATGTTCTTCTTGGAAGATTTTGTGGATTGGTATTCGTGAAACAGCTGGAGATGAAACATACAGCACTAATCCTGTCCAGTTGCTCCTGGTCATGTTGCACATTCAGGAAATTCATAATTAGGTGGTTATATCCCCAGTGTTTCCCCTGCAGCACTCTTTACAACTAGCAATTTATCTTCCATCTTCTTGTTAAAAAAAAAAAAACCAAAACCCAACCAACAAAAAACACAACTACAAAGGAAGAAGTGGGGGAGAAAATACAAGCAGGAATGACTTAAAAGATGCTTAAGTGTTTCTTCTCAATATAACAAAAAATATAAAAAAACAGATGTTGTCATTTCTGCACATACCAGCAAACTTCTGCTGATCCGTTGCCCTTTTCTATCACAGTGCTTTTCCTCTCTGCTGTATCTCCTTCCTCTTCACAGTATTTATTTTGCCAGTTGATTTTTTCTTTTTCCTTGCCAGTCGTGCACCCGCTTTCCTGTAAAGGGCAGCCACACCTGATGATTTAGAAATAAACGCTTTAGTAAGTAAACATTTATTTTTCTTTCCTCCTGGAAGCACTATACATGGGGGTTTCAATCCTAGCTCCCTCCAAGGTTTCTAGTGAATTCCTAAGTAGTTTCTGCTCTTTATTTTGACTTCTCTAGTGGTATCATGAAAGCCTTTCCCTGCACACTGGGAATCCTCAAACTGCATGCTACAAACAGTGTCTTTGTTAAAAACTCGTCTTCATTTTAAATCAGTCAGGGATTGATTTAAGTCAGGGATTGATTGATTGATACAACTTGAAGGATTTTTCTTCTTTAAATAATTTTAAATAGAACAGCCTTATCTACTGTTAATTACATACGTATGCAATGTGGAGATTTTTGTATAGGGGGCAATCGATGAGAAATGTTGCCAGCTTTGGAATTAAACCATTACCAGTGACTCAGCAGGTTTGCTCTGGAATAGCAGAGCATTAAATATAAGCTTTATAAACAATCATTATTACTGATTTTTCCCCAAAGTAATTTAAAAAAGCACCCGGGAAAACCAGAAAGAAGACTGCTTCGTTAACACGGCTAGTTAAAGAGCAGGAGTTTCCATGCCTGTGATTAGGAAAAAAAAAAAACCCCACACCAATTTCATAATGTGTACAGTGAATGCGCAAATCACTTTAAAACAACAAAAGAGTCATAAACCCCTCCGGTGCTGGAATGGCCGTTCCAGCCCCTAGATCACGAGATTACCATAAATCCCAGGGAGAGGTTGGGGCAGAGCCAGCCCCTCATCCCAGCCTTCCTCCTGACACGACTTGTCCCGGGGAGCCTCGGCCACGTTGCTCTGCACTTGTGATTTCCTCCTCCTCTCAGAGTTTTGCTAAGTGTATTTTTAGTCACAAACGCACCTAGAAAATGTCTTTTTTTCCCCCCCCTAGCCATCAGTGTCATCTCCAATTCCCATTCATGCCCCGGTACAAGTTCTCTTTGAAAAACATCATGAAAAAGCCTGATGATTTTCAAAGAAGTGAGACGGAACTCCTCAAAAGCTTTACATATTTCAAATAAAACAAGATCCTTTATGCCAGGTGGGAGGCCCTTATGAAAAAAATTTCACAGAGTTTCAATATATCACCTCAAAAAAAAATAATGCATGGAACAATTTAAGAAAATTTCACGTTCAGTTCCTCTCCATCAATGACTTTTCCCCGAGCCTCCTCCAAATGGCACGGAAATAGCTAAAATATTGCTTTGAGAAGCAGGCAAGTTTTAAAAATTATTTACCAAGTCACTAACATTTCCGGACTTAAAAGGTGATGCCTGAGATAATACGTCTATTTCATGTTGATAAACAATTGAGTCCGGAATACAAATGTTTTGGTATGGCCTTGGAAAAATCTCTTCAGCTAACTGTGCCTCAGGCTAGAATGATTTAAAAAAACAATGCTTATTTTACAATTCTATTACTTCTTTTATCTACAATAACTAGCCAGGCTTAACCTCTCCCTCATGCTGTCACACACACTATCACAACCCAAATTCACCTGTAAAAATTTTTAAGTGAAGACATGGACCTGTTGGAGCGGGTCCAGAGGAGGCCACGAAGGTGATCCGAGGGCTGGAGCAGCTCTGCTGTGAGGACAGGCTGAGAGAGTTGGGGGTGTTCAGCCTGGAGAAGAGAAGGCTCCGGGGAGACCATATAGCAGCTTTCCAGTACCTGAAGGGGACCTACAGCAGAGCTGGAGAGGGACTTTTTACAGGGGCGTGGAGTGATAGGAGGAGGGGGAATGGCTTCAAACTGGAAGAGGGGAGATTTAGATTAGATATCAGGAAAAAAATGTTCCCTGTGCGGGTGGTGAGCCCCTGGCGCAGGTTGCCCCGAGCAGCTGTGGCTGCCCCATCCCTGGAGGTGTCCAAGGCCAGGTTGGACGGGGCTGGGAGCAACCTGGGCTGGGGGGAGGTGTCCCTGCCCAGGGCAGGGGGGTGGAACGAGATGATCTTCAAGGTCCCTTCCAACCTAAACCATTCTGTGATTCTAAGATCTAAAGATCCACAAAACCTCGAATTATTTTTGAGTAATGAAGGAGGAACCGCTACAAACCAGGCAATCTCGGCAGTGTGCGTCTCAGCTCCCGTGTCACTGCCTGCACCCCGCCAGAGCACAGAGCTGTTAGAGAGCTGGAGGAATGACTGTAGCATGTTAAAATAAGAAAGCAGGTGGATTCTTCGCAAGTTTCTGCTGCAGTTTTTCTTTGAAGCCTTGAAGATTCGTGTGATTTAAACAAATCTTGAAGTGACAGGAAAGCACATGGAATAACTTTCATTACCCACACAACGACTACGTGAGGCTTAATTGATGGGTGTTTATACATATGCTTTGTGATCTCCAAAAGCAAGTTGTTACAGAGGAAGGGTGCCATAAAAATGCCAATTACTCCTGTTATAATATAAATCTTATGCCATATATAATAAAGATTAAATATATATGATAGACATTTTAGAAGGACTGACAAAGCTCTCTTATATGTATTTCATATATTTCTTATTCCTGTCTCCCCAGATGACTTCAGCTTCAGAAAAGGATTTCTGAAATCAAGAACAATCTGCTCTCTTCACTAATTCATAGAATCATAGAACACTTTGGGTTGGAAGGGACGTTCAAAGGTCATCTAGTCCAACCCCCCTGCCATGAGCAGGAACATCTTCAACCAGATCAGGTTGCTCAGAGCCCCGTCCAACCTGACCTGGAAATGTTTCCAGGGATGGGGCATCTCCCACCTCTCTGGGAGACCTGGGCCAGGGTCTCACCACCCTCATTGTAAAAAATGTCTTCCTTATATCCAGCCTAAATCTTCCTTCTTTTATTTTAAAGCCATTACCCCTTGTCCTATCGCAACAGGCCCTGCTAAAAGGTTTGTCCCCATAATGAAGGGATTATCTCAAGATTTCCCCAGGAGTCCAGCTTCCTCTAGATTCCTGTGCCACCCGGTTCCACCTCCCATGCCACCTAGCACGTCTTTTTTCAAGCAGCCTTGGTCTCTCCCCCCCATACCTTCAGCAACCCACTTTGGTCCATTTTTATTACTGAGCCTTTTTTACTGCCCCAAATTCACAAACATCCTCAGGGTCTCACAGTGTGTGGTCCATCGCATTTGTACCTTCCCTGGTTTCTCCAAGCTCTGCTTGCTGCTGAATGAGGATGGGAAAGGGCAAAGATGCCCCAAGAACCATGTTCTCTTACCACAGACCGCATCTCTTCTCAGCCAAGGTTGTAAAGCCGCGTTTACTGGATCTGTGTACTCCCAGATTTCTTCTCAGGATATTTATCCCAAAGTGGGCAGCACGCCTGTTGAATTTCACTGAGTGCACAATACAGTTCATGTCAATGCGACACCTTTATGCTAACCCTCCATCTGGGCTGGGATTCCACCTATAGTTGGGATGGAAGTGACGGACAGTGCCTGGTCTGGCATAAAGCCTGGCTGTCCAAAGTTAGTCCATCAGACTTTTTAAAATAAACTGGAACAGATGGAAGGAGTTTAGACCACATAAATACTTGATCTCATATGACAACGCTTTTTAATGGTCTTCTGTCCAAAAAATCAATGTATTGTGTCGTCACACCACTCCCTTAGTCCTTTGGAGTTTCGGTTCTCCTGTAACTATAAAATAGGGATCCTAGCATTTCTGTAATGGCATTCGCATACATTTCTCATGAAAGTGTGCACCTGCTTGGAAGCAGTACTGAGCTGATATTGATTATTTCTTCTGACCGGCACTAAAATCCTGAGAGATTAACCTGAAAGCGCATCAGTCCTTCAGAGTGTTGGGCACGTGTGTTTACATTTAACTTTACCCTGAGATTAACATATTCAAAATACACTTGGCTGTTCATTACATCAGACAGTTATGAGAGTACTCTGAAGTATTCAACATAATCAATTAAGCACATGTAGGATCGGGGCCCAAGATGGAGTAATGTGGAAAAAACATAGTTCTGTCTGGCACAAAGAAAATCCAGTGAAGAACAGAATGCTGACTTCAACAAATACTCAAGATATGCCCATATCTTACTTTACATTCCTTGTATAATGGTATGGCTGTGAAAAGAGAGAGTGTGTTACAGTTATTCTTGTTAGGGAAGGATTTGCGCTTCAGATAATTTATTCTTTTTAAGTTTTAGTAACTCATCTCTTTTTACAAGCTTGAACTTGATCCTGAAAACTGCTCAGTTCCATTCATCGATTGACTTTGTGACTATTTTAGTCATAAAAAACGGCACCTGAGTATTTTAAATACGATTAACTGAATTTAAAAGAGGAGGCTCTTGCACTCTGTAAATTATGCACCCAAAACTTAGCTATGTTAATCAGGGGATGGAGAAAACACATTTAAAGTGAGCTGATGCAAATGCTACATTTTAAAGAGTCAAAAGATACTACCAAAGAAGGGAAAAAACAAGTACCTTTTTATTTTTTGTGATAAATCAATTAAACGATGAAGCGTTTTTTTCACTTGGGACACAGGTTAAGAGAAGGAATGCTAAGAAAATGAGAGCAGAAGACATTTGAGGCAGGTAAACTTTACGATAAGCTTGTTAACAGCTGATTGCTTTCAAAGACTAACAGACATTATTAGTGCGATTTCTTTAAAGAAGATGTGCTGCTATCACCTATAGGTAAAAATAAGAGACCGTACACTGCCCAGAACACCCAGCATGTGGGGGCCTTGACAGGCTAGGAAAGAGCAGACGAATGGGGCTGGCAATCTGGGATGAAGCAAAGTGATCTTTCGCCGTCTCCTGATTAATTACACTGGTGGAAACAAGCTGCTTAATAAGGTTTCTTTGGGTGAAAGATGCAATCCTAAATTCCTGCCCCTTAATTCAAAGACAGAGGTAGAAAACAGCTAAACCTGTGGTATTTCTGCATTGTTCAGAATACAAATTGGGTTAGGCTGAGCTTTGTTCCCCAAACTGCAGCTCCGGCCATAGGTAGGTTTACGATGCAAAGTCTTTGGCAGCAATTCAGACTTAAGCTATTCCTGCCCCTCACTGCTCGTCGGTACCTCTGTGCTCTGCCCTCTCGGTTGCGCTGGTCCTCCTGGTTTTTGCATCAGTGCTGTGAATCAGGGTGGGAAATCGATCTGGCTGAAAAAATGGCATTCCTAGGAAAAAAAAAAAATAATATTTTTTTTCGGTTGCAGCCGGGTATCTCCACGATTGGTTTCACACGGCACAAGAAGCAGTGACCCAAAGGCGGGGGTGGTGGGCTGCAGTACTGAGGCAGGCATGGATGGAAGGGGGGGGCACCTATGCGTTACGGACACGTAGCAACATGACTTTGAAGTCATCGTCTCGTCCAGGCCCATGTCACATACCGAATTCCAGCAAAGGGAGACAATTTTCCTTCAGTTCAAAAGCAAGGGTCTCATGGTTTAGAACAGAAAAAGGTGTATTATTTCCTCTCCCTCGCTAAATATTTCTAAGCAGCCATGGCGTTCGCCCTGCTGACAGACGTGGAACCCTACCTGGTCACTAATCCCTTACCTGCTCCCATGGATAACTGACTGCTAAGCACAAACGTTGCCTGCAGCGTTTTCCTGCTGGGAGGTAGCCCAGCTGCTGCAGAACGAAGATCCAAACTCGCTGATAATCCAGCAATACTGGGGTTATATTACCAATCTCGCCCACACCCTGAGTCATGTGTCTGCTGCCGCAGTTCCTTCTTTTTGCTTCCCCGATGAGCACATGCATGCGCTCACATGCATATGTGCACAAACCACACACTGGGGGGTTCAGGAAGGCTTCCTGCAGTCAGATTTATGCAGCCCAAATTCCACCTAAAGGAGTTTTCTAAGCCTTAAATGCTCCTGGGTGTTGAGATGCATCTAAAATAAAACCAGGGATCCCAGTGGGGTCTAAGCAAGAAGAACCTGGTCATGGGGGTCTAGCTTGTTGTAGGTACACAGTAAGTATAAATAGTTGCTCCCTTTAGACAGCAAAAGCTGCATATATTTTTTGTGTACTTCATAGAATAGTTTGGTTGGAAGGGACCTTTAAAGGTCATCTAGTCCATCCTCCTGCCATGAGCAGGGGCATCTTCAACCAGACCGGGTTGCTCAGAGCCCCGTCCAACCTGATCTGGAATGTTTTCAGGGATGGGGCATCTCCCACCTCTCTGGGCAACCTGGGCCAGCGTTTCACTACCCTCATCTTTGCTGCCTCTGTCCATTATTTGTCCTTTTTGGGGGAAGAACTCTGCTAGTTCCTCCCGTGCCTCTTAGCCCTCTACTCTGCTCCACTTCTTTATTCTGATACTTGGCAAATTCTCCATCTGTCCATTTTTCACCCTGCCCCCAAACTCTCCCCTGTAGATGACGAGTCAGTCTAATTATAAATCTCTCTTCTGATAGCATCACTGGTGCACCTATTTTATGTTAACTGTCTTATATATTTGTGAATCGTCCTGCACCCGGGTAGCTGATGGTAGCAGCATGCCCTGGGGTACGGTTGTGACCCGGGAGGGAAGGGTCCCGCTGCCACTGCTGTGAACCAGCCAGTTCTCATCATCTCCTGCTCTGGAAATTTAGTACTTCTGTCTCTTGGTATTGCGCTCTTGCTATCGTGATCCTTATAACAAGGTCTTTTTAGGGTATTTAAAAAATAATATTTGCTTTCCACTGCTGTTTTCAGGAACATTCATTTGCATTTGCTTGCTTTTTCTGCATGCTGACATGCAAATATCCAGAACACCCTAACAGATCTCCATTCAGAATTGCTCATGTTAGTGTCTGAGAAGAAGCCGAGCATCCTTCACTTTGTATACAGCTCTTTTTCTTCTGCCAATGAAGCTGGAATTAATTCCTCACCAGGATAAATCCTTCGCAGGTGAAAGCTTTTCAGAAACATCTGAGAAAATTAATATAGCAGCTTCCCTCAACATCCCCAAAATCTTCAAAAACAGTAAAGATGAAGAAAAACCACTGAGAACAGCCAACAACTTTGAAAGAAAGCCCATGTGGAAGGCTGGAAGTGTTTGGAAGGGAGACTTCCCTAGGGTGAAGTGTTGCTTAACTGCAGGACTGTTTGAAATGACCTGTCTGTGTTTAACCTCCAGAGTCAGTTCTGTGCTCCTCACCCAGGCATGTTCATAGCCAATGTCAGTCAGAGCCAGCACACTGACTTCTCAGGAACTGTTATTTTTTTTTCTTTTCCTTTTATTTTTGGAACTAGTTCAGAAATTAGTTGTATACTTGGAGCTTAAATTATAAATGACCAACAGTGATAAGGGACATGCCTTACTTCTCCCATACACACGCCTGTTCGAGCTGTTTCCCTCTGGGTATTGCCCTCATGTAAGTTCTTAACATCCAGTACCACGTTATTTGTTTATATGTCTCGGAGTAGTTTCAGATAGGGTAGAATCTGGCTACCTTATTTTTCTGTGCTTTGTAAGAAAGCACAGAAAGAAAGAGAGGAAGGTTTTTTTATTTTCCTTGGATGGTATCAGTGCTAGTTGCAGACTAGGTCATATTTTAGTTCTTCTTTGGGACCTCTCGTCTTTCTTTGACTTCCTCATTGCTTACCTAAACTCCTTTCTTGCGCACATGGGTTTTCCAAGGACTGCAGTCATCCCACCTGGAGGATGAAGTATGACAGGTCAGTGTTTTGGAATGACCCTTCAAGGCATCCCTCCGGCACCGGTGGGCTGTCAGGACACACCGTACAAGCTCAGCTCACTATCTCTGTTAGGATTTACAGAAGACAAAGCAAGTCTGTGAAGCCAGAACAGTGGGAAAGTGATGAAGAGGATGTGATCACTTGGTAGTCAAATGGTGGATGTGCTTATCAGCTGAACAAGGAACTACTTTGACAGGCAAGAGTTAGTACGCGTAGGTATGAAGGTAAAGAGCAGGGACAAAACTGAGTCTCCTTTGTTTTTGTTTTGTGGAACCAGAGGCAGAAGCCTTGCTGGAAACAGGAGTTTCTCCCTCTTGCCCCGGAGAGTGGTTTGACAGATGAGCTATCCTACAGAGCAGAGATCCTCCCAGGCCTTCCTTCTGCTTTCATTTGCAGCTTTTCTGACCCCTGAGGGTTTTTTTCGCAATTCAAGAGCCAAAAAGAGAAAAGGACACACAAACCCCCGCTTTTGTACCCTCCTTCCCAAATTCCACTAGCTGGGTTAATTTTGTTCTTCTTGGTTTTACTCTGGCATATTCTCTCAAGTTTCATGGATCCTAGAGGCCCCTTTATCTGTGATATTACCGAGACTCTTTTCTACCAGGACTGCATGTATCCAGAGCAGACATCTTTGATCATGCTCTACCTACTGCAAGGAGCAACCCACCCAAATCACTGGTGGTGTTTAGACTCCTGCCGACTTGTTTGGGTGTCCCAATTCAAGGAAAATCTGCAAAAGCAAAGGCAGCATCAGCAGAGTTCCTCTTGACCTTCCCTTATCTGTAGGCAGAGACATGGGTCCATAAACTCAGTGTTTAGTTAAAACATAACTGCTGGTACTGTTAAGTTCATAATGAGGAAAATGAAGCCGAGATCAAAAGATTCGCTTTTTTGTGGATTTCATTTTCTTCCTCGTCTTTGCACTTTGGTCGTAAACACTGCTGTTCCCCCTCTGCCCTCCTGTTCCATATACTGAAGATTAAGTTGGGAAATATTTTTAGAAAAGACATGAGTATACAGAAGGGAGTATTAGACTGTGACCTTATAGCTGCTTTTGAAGTTTTTGAAGGCTACATGGCAAACGTTCTCAGTCTTTCCAAATTCTCAGAAAAAGGAGATTCATAGATTGCTCTTCATTAATTTAAGCGTACTAACTGGCCACATGTATGTTTACTCCCTCTCTCGTGCATGCATACACACAGCAAAGCCAACACATATATTCCAAGAGGCCTGAAACAGATAATGGACCCACAGTGTTGCCTCAATAGCTACTGGCATGGAACGAAAAGTAAACAGCAAAACAGGAAGAGGAAGGCTAAAGCTAGATTAAACAGATTGCTGCATTCAAGAGCGCGCAGTCACCTCGGAACTTAATGAAAAAAGAGTTGAAAGGAAAAGTTAAAACGAATAACATACAGGCCTCTCTTGTACTTTTGAAAATCCCTCACCAGCTGTGTGGTAAAATGCCTTTAACAAACTAGCACGCGGTATAAAACCTAGATGTACAGAATTAACCTTTCATTCACTAAGGTAAGCAGAATATCAGGTTATCCCTCATCACTGCAATTCGAATTAGACTCGGACTGTTTGACGGAAGCTGGAAGGAGGATGTCAGGGATCCAAAAAAAGGAGTTTCTTTGTCTCAGTTACAAGGGAAAGAAAAGTAATTTCTCAGGATAAAGACATGTTACCAATAGAAATTTCTGCTGCGTATATGTAACACAATATGACATCAATTATCTGTAAGAGGAGGTGTGCAAAAATCAAGGTGATTTAAAAACCTGGCCTGTCACCAAAGCCAGTTAGATCTCTCACTGTTTCTATCATTTGAAGGCAAAAATCTCCTGCTGAATACTCTAGTCCTTTTTAATCCCAGGTTGGATTTGAACTTGAACGCTACGTCCTAGAATAAATCAAACCCAGATCTTAACACGTTCTTTCCAGACTAGTTCTGATGATAACACAACCTCTATAGAAGTAACCTGGCTTTGCTTCTGCAATGATTTCCAAGAGCTACAACCAGGAATTTTGCTACTTTTCTGACTGACTTCACAGACATACCTTTTCAGGTTAGCTGACTGAGCCAAAAAAAAATAAAAATCAGCCTAGCCTCCTTACCACTGTTTTAGGTTTTTACATTTGAAAATATGAAAACTATCTTAAAACAAAGGCTCTGTTGGGACAACCCGTCATGTCAATTAGGCAGTACTTTTCCCGCTTGTCTGATCTTCAAGAGAGGGTAATCAACTTCTCTGCGATACTTCTGAGTTCTGCTGTAGCCCCGTAAATTGAAAGAACTTTTTTGGAGTGAAACGTTGCTGCCCACTGGACAGAAGGCACAGAAAGTGACTTTTCAACTAATTTAAGCAGAAATGCATCTGTTGTTCCTCTGATAGGAACACCTGTAAGCAATCGTACCAACCATTTTCACCATGGAGTCTGAAAGAGTGAAGTTCTCCTATTATGGTACCAAGGGTATTACGTTTGGGCAAGTGCTGTCTTTCTGATGGATCATGTAACACAGGACAGTTCTTCCTTAATGATGAAGTCTTCTGGTCCAGGCCAGAAAATATCTTTTCATTTGATTAGCCCAGCCTGGGCTAGTGAATCCCACAGGCTCACCTGCACATAGTTGTGAATAAACTTATTCAAGAGCCAGGTGCCTCTCCTGAATTCAAACTCAGGTAGCTAAACCTACATTTCCAATGATGTTTTACATAGGACATTACTTTCTGTTTATCTTTAACCAATATTGTGCTGTAAACATTTGTCTGACCTTTTTCTAATAATTAGCTGTATTTCCGTTTCTAAGCAATGGAGATCTAGATAAAACTATGTGGTTTCCAGTTCTTCTAAATGAGAGTGGTTATACCGAAATGCAAATAGAATGTGGAAGGCAGTGATGGTCATTGTCTGTACAGCTATCATCTATAGTCATTAAGAAAGAGGGGGTACTTGTAGGAGTCACCACTTCTCCTAACAAGCCAGTCTTACTGTTTTTATGTAGCAAAACATTTCTTATATAAAAGGAGCTCTTGATATATCCATTTTTATGGGCAATTTGACTGCTGAAAGCTGTTTACAGCCTAACTCTGGGTAGAAGATGCTAGTAATGCAGAAAGTGGAATTTAAAACTCCCATGGAGCTCTGAGTTACTGTGAAGGGGGAGCAGCACCTCTCGCTACACCAAGAGAGCCCAGACTCCTACAGACAACTTAAACTTGCATCAGCCCAGACTCCATTGAATCGGGTCTTGTTTGGGAGCACTGGCAAGCTAAGGTCAACGCTAGGGTGGTTTGTGCTGTAGATCTGAACTATACCTGTAAATGAACAGGAAATTTCGAGCCAGTATCATAACCTTCATCTGTACAAATATTTGTCCTGAAAAGTAGAAAACATTTTAAAAACATATACATTATAAACATACATGTTGTATTTCCACCTTTATGAGCCATAGGCACCAAAAACCATTTTGGAATTGGAGAAGTCCTGACTAGATACAAAGCCATGATAAGACAACAGAGAGCTTATATATAGAAATAGGGCAGTGGCTCCCTGGTTGCTAGCTTTTTTTTTTTTTTGTAATTTTACTGAAGATTCCAGGTACTGGTACCATAGAAACAATATTAAGATATTAAAACTCCAAGACGTGATGCTCACCACTGTCTCTCTAGCATTAGGTATTAGCCTTCGTGCTCCACTGGTGTTGCAGAGAACTGTGCCTATTTAGCAGCCCCGTGAGAGGATGAGTTTGCAGCTGGCCTTGTCCCTTTCTTCCAGCTGCTCCCTCTGGTTGGTGTCTGATGGGTTTTCAGCCCCCAGTTCATGGATCCTCCCACATTCCCCACCCCAGAAATGCTTTAAGTTTAGGAGGCTGTTTCTCCTTGCGCTCGCTGCTGAGCCTTCAGCTGCAATCCCTGCACCCGGTGGAATGCAGGTGGTAGACAGCAGTCTGTAATTACTTCAAGGACTGCAAATAGAGGGGAAAAAAGTACTCAAAGAGATGAAACCCTGGTCCAAACGGAATCAGAAGGAATTTAGCTGTTTACATGAATGTAGCCAGGATTACTCCTCTAGCCAAGATGATAAGACCCTGAAGTTTATCTATACATTTACTCTTGTTTTCTGCCAGCAGTAAACACAGTAAAAAGTAAGATAAAGATGTATCAAAGCAGCTGACTGTGCTGCAAGGGATGTTTCTCCTAGCTTCAGGCCACAAGACTATCTTGCACAAAGCAGCAAGTCCGAGAGCCGTTGTGCAAACACTACACACCATTGTTTATTTTGTCATATCACAGCTAATCATAACCCTTTCAAAATGCTGAGCAGATATTATGGAAAGCACCACACTGTCATTACTGAGGAAGGTAATCACTGGTCGATTGGAGAGTTCACTTAAACCACTTCAGCTGTGGTTTATATGCATTGTTGTACTGGACTTTGCAACTCATCTGCTCTTGAGAATGAAAATTGATTATGGGAAGAACTGTTCTGAATATGAACTTTGACATACTCCTAGAACTGACTTATTTACTATGCTGTACATCACACTGCCATAGCTTTGATATACTGTTTCGCCATACTTTGGCAAGGGAAAAGGGCTTCATCACACAGCTTTTCCCAAGTGCGGATGTAAACTTCATTACCACTGTTCTATTCTACTGGAGGGCTGTCAGCAAAACTGGTGATTTTAAGACATTACTGGTCACATCTGTCCATCCCACTTAGGACAAAACACCGTCATAGGTGATCAGGTGTATCCCAGAAGTCTACAACTGACTGCTCATGAGATAATGTATAGCTGAAGCATCCATTGGTTTGAGGCTTTCTTTTACCCGAGATCATCCCAGCCCTGGCTGTCATCTAGAAACCCTAGAGAAAGGACCATTTGACCTCAACCAACCGTTGATGATTTACTGGTCCAAGGGAATCATCTCAAGGAGAAAGAAGTCAGAGCTGAGCAAACCACGGGGACTTGTGCTACCTTGCTGCTGTCGGCTACTGCCTTTCCAGCAGAGCTGGCAGCTCACCTGCCTGCGGTCTGGCACATTAACCCAGACCATCAGGAATTTGTACCGAGACATTACACCAGACTGCACAGCAGGATTCTGGCAAGGGACAGTGGACAACAGCAAGGCCAGGGAGGACAGAAGAGCAGCTAGAGATTTCAGCCTGTTTTCCTTCACAGGTATGACCTAGGGGCCATAGATTGGTTTGGTGCTCCTGTTCTAGAAGGATGCTGAGAGGTCGTGTGTGTGTCCCCCCCCTGTTTTATCCCTGTAAAAAAAAAAAAACACATTGACAGGTAAGACTTTTCAAAAATTTCCTCTGTAGTGAGATTTAAACCACACTTGCTTTGTTTCCAATTTTGATTTCTGCTTTTTGCAAGCACCACAGGTTCAAAGGCACCAAGCATAATGCTCACGTGCACATCAGAGGCTAAAAGGACATCAGCTTTCCCGGTCCTGATGGACCTGACACATTGCAGGGTTCTTCCTTCCCATCATGTGGCCTGACACAAGGGGAAGAGACAGAATCACACCGCTCTCCTCCTCCCCCCGCATCCTTCTGGAGACCTCTCCAGTGGACACAGCCTGTGTGTCAGCAGGAGCCAGCCCCGCTTCCCTTCTCCTCCTCGTGGTGAATAATCTCCAGCTCATACCAGGCAGCAGTAGCTAAATGGAAAAGTTTACCTCTTTGTTTATCCACCACCAGTAACGTAAGGTTTAATCATATATCCCCCAGTGCCCCAAGATCGGCACCTCAAATTGTAGTGCAAGTTCAGGGCTGTTGTCACCAGCATCCACTCACTTTATTAGGTCCGGGAGCAGGAGGAGCTGAGCCTGTGGAAGCAGGGTCATTTTGCAGCTCTTGCACTGTTCTTTGAGCCAGTTACTGTCCTTGCTTTTATGGCTACAAAGCCAGGCATCAGCCTGTAAATCAGCCCACTTCTGCTTTGCAGAGTCTGCTAGACAAACTCCCGGCAGAGGTGTGAACTTCCCCAATTAATCTTAATGAAGTGTTAACTTCAAAGCTGAGCTGCAGCCATTTATAGGTTAACAGACCCTTACAGAAAAAAGAAAAAAAAAATCACCCTCCCAACTTGACTGTTAAAAAACAGCTCCAAGGGGGCAGGAATGGTCAAATTTGGGGGTTATTCTGGGATCTGGAAAAAATCCCACTTCACTGGCAGCCTTTGCTCATGCACCACTTCCATTGCAGCTGCATTGTTAGGAGACCAAAGGGTCAGGCAGCCAGACTGGAAAAACTGTACAGTGAATGCATGCTAAAAATATCACTGGAATGGAGCAGATGGAGCAAGATAAGGAGGCCTGGATGATAAAGGCTGTGAGAAGCTGTGTAAGCTTATTGAGCCAAGGGATGACCTTGCTTATACTGTCTTTTACCTTATTCAGGTCAGTGACTTGCAGAGCCAAATTGAAGTCCTGAGCCCAGATTTAATCTGTGTATTTCCAGAATCCTCAGTTACCCAAGGATGCAGACCTTTTACCCTGAAAACAATCAAGCCTGTGCTTCAAATTGGTCTCTAGATGTTTGCAGTATTACTATTACAGTTTTTGCTAGCGCTTTCAGCCATTGTTGAATCACTGCATTTGGAAATCGGAGTCCACATCATGGACCCTAAATATAGGTCTCTTGGAACAAGTCCTTCATTTGGAAGAGTCATTAACCTTATTTTCCTGATGCAATGCCGCAGAAGTGGAGCCTTTTCAAGGAAGTCTTCACTGACGTGTGTCTGCCTGATTTGCAGCCAAGGAGCCCACCTAAGAACTGGGGAAGGAGTATCAAGTTTGGGGAACCAGGCTATGACCCATCGGTACGTAATGACTTCCTATTCCCAATATAAACTGGTGGATCTTTGTGCTCATTTGTTACTCTAAACTAGGACAAACATATCGAGCTGGTATAGTTGTGGGGACCATATAAACAGACTGGTAGCACCTTCCCTGGAGGTAGGGATCACCAGATCAGACTTGCATGACTTACACACTCAGATACTCCAGCAAGTGAAAACTCAGGTACTTCATTTTTAACTGTCAAAGGCAATAGGAAGAGCCTCTCCTTTGAAACAGTTGGGTGGATCTGTTTGATATAGCCCAAAAAGGCAAAGCTGCTGTGCTGAGCAATGCAGATTGCATTCCGGATATATGAACTGAAATGGAGGAGAGGAAGATCCTTCCTGGCACTTCAGTACGAGCTCCCTTGAAGACCTCTGACTCAGCTGATTATTAACTGCCAGAACATGCCCACATCTGCCTGTGTAAGCTTTCAAAATATAAAAACTGAAGAAAGAGGTTAAATTAATTATTCCTATTTTGAGAAGTCAAGAGTAAATGGCTATGTTGCCATGGATGCTGTTTTGTTTATAGTATTGTTTTTTCCTTATTATTAGCTACTACTAACAAGAAACAGGAGTTCACTTCCAGCACTGTAACACGGCTCTGACCTCCCATGTACTGCCAGTGGTAGCAGCGGGGCACAGTGCTCACAAAGTTTTAGTTTGACTAACAGATGGATGTTGGTCAGATGACGCAGAAGCAAGCACTAGTTCTTCCAGATCCACAAGGTATTCTGCAGAATACCTCAAAACCAGCTTTGCTCACCAGGGTCGGGAAGCAGTTATTTTCACATGGCAAAGTTATTTCATGCTAGCAGTTACTGCGTGTTCTTCTCCATTATTTGAAGTGTGGCATCTGAGAAGACAGAGTAATAGTCTGAGCTTGGCAGCAGCAGACAGTCAACAGTGGCGCAGGGTGAGAGGTCCCACTCCTTTTAGGAGCTGTGGGTCATCACTGACAGGAATAGGGAGCAGTTATTTTAACTTACACAGTTATAAGGTAACTGGGAAAAGAGGGTCTGTCAGCAGCCTCAGGCTGTGAGATCTTGAGCTGTTGTGACACTGCTCAGTCAGGAAACCAAGTTTACAGCCGCCAATAAGTCAGGGAGGCTCCCTTTTTTTTCCTCCATTGGAGTGGGAGCGTTAGTGAATATTGACTATGACACACAAGCTGCACAGACTGACAGACTTCTGCACTGCCTCTCCCTGCTCCGTGCCAGCAGGAGAAGTGTGGTGTTGTTTGTCCCCACCAGGAACACGCTGCTGATTGCTAACCCATCTCTTGCCACCTCCTTCGCGATGCCTGTGTTTGGGTGGAATGGTTTGGGCCGCACAGATTACACTGCCACTCTTAATCCCTTAAGGACAAGCTCCAGAGGAGCTAAGCATACAGCAGTTCCCAATACACCCAATACCATAACTTTTCCAACCAATTCAGTATCTCACTTGAAAGCCCAGTCTGTGCTGCATTCTCCAAAAACTGACCTTGATATACACATGGGAACACAATGGAATAGCTGTACTTGAACTTGATTTGTCAGATACAGTCTATACCCTTTTTATTTTTAATTGCATACCCAGTATGTGCTTCACTTAGAAGACTTTGTAGAGACCAGAAACCAATTACTAGCAAAAATAGCGATTCTGCATTTTACACATCAATTATTAATGTTTAAAAACTTTGCGCTATTTCCCCTCTAAGTTATTTTCACTTACACAGTAACAGTAGAAAGGAGCAATGCATCTCGCAACAGAGCAGCCCTATTGAGTGGGGAGAAACAGGTTCTTCCCTAAATGCTGCTCTGCAGGGCTGCCGAGACATCTGTAAATACGTTATGCTGTTGCACTTTCCTCAGTCTGATTTGCATAACAGAGCTTGTAAGAGCTTAAACCCCTACCAATGAATATGTTCATTTGGATACCGAATCACTAAAGCCATGGAGGCACAAGTTCTTAGGCACCCCTCATCTCCTAATTAATTACAGTACTAACAAGCAGAAGGGTGTGTACACATATGCTCATGCCTGCATCCATTTCTGTACATAAATACAGAATAGCTAAGGAAGCTACAACTCTTTGGCCCCAAAAAAGGTGACTAGAAGGGAGTACAGTAGAAGTTTACAGTGTCAAGTGACACACAGAAGGTAAATAAGAACTGATTGTTCACATTATGTTGCTTCAAGAAGTGATAGGTATCATACAAAGCCAGGAGATACCAAAGGTGTTGTTCTTCACATCATATACTATATCATTGAACTCCTTGCTACAGAACACTGTGGATGCTGAAGGGTTACATGGGTTCAAGGAAAGACTTGAGAAATTCTGATAAGGGAAATCCATTGACAGTCATTAAATATAAAGGCACCAACTCTGGCTCACTAAGCATCAAGTGGTCAGAGGGTAAAGGAATACATTGGGGAACTATCACTTCACCCTCAGCCTATGCCCACTCAGCTACTCCTACACTCTTTCATCAATAGTTGCTTTTGGCTACCTGTCAGGGAGAACCAAGGGCCTACTGCTCCTTGAGAGATGGACACCAAGGGAGCTATCATGGCCAGCAGGGCAGGGGGACCTCTCCAACCACAGCCCTTTCCCATAGTACCTGAGAGGCGAGTAGGGCAGGTTCAACCAAGAGTCCAGGCCATAAGGCAATACCACAGTGAAGAGACAGGTCCAACATCAGTAAGTCAGTCGACACATCAGGGCTAGGATCAGGTCCAGTGGTTGCCAGGTAGGTCCATAGCAGCAAAATGGGACTGAAGTCAAGTCAGGAGATTGCTTTGTAGGTTGAGGTCTAGACCAACAAGCCCTACAAACAGGTAACAGCACTGCCAAGCTGGAGACTAACAACCTCCCAACACAGCTCAGCTTAAGTAGAGCTGCTGGAGCTATGGGTGTGGGTGGAGGTCCCAGGTGAGGCCGATCAGTGCCAACAAACCTTACTAAAGCACTTGTAGCCCTGTCACCACTGCTGGAGAGCAGGATCTCTGGTTTTATCATGTGGTATTTTCCTATATCACGTAAATCTATGTCTGACTGTATACATTAACCACTTACTGGCAGCGTGGAGCATCAACCTCACTACCTATTTCAACTGGAGGGACAGTGATATGATGAGGCCATTAATATCTAAGTAGATGAGGCCCAAGCCCTGAAGATCAACAAATCAATAGACTGCAATTGTAGCACCTGTAGACAGGCATAGTTGCTAATTAGCACTTTGCACAGGTCCACATAGTTGTGCTTCTGAGATCCAATAAAAGACTAATGCCTTGGTTTAAGTTATGCTGTATAGTGCTAACCTCTTCCCAAATAGAAAATTTCCAAAAGTCCCAATATCTTTTTTTCTCCCACTGATATGTTTCATGTTGCATTAAAAAGGCAAGAAAATAATGCATGATTTTAACATATAGACTCATGGAAAGCAGTCTGAGTTGCCTGTTACAGTTACAGAATATGTATTTTATTAATGGTTTTCAGCTTTCCATAACGTCGCCTAGATTTTAACAGACTATGGAAAGCCAGTCTTAACATGATTCATGGACAACCATGTGAGTCCCTTCCCTGTGTATCCCTGATCACACAACAACATACTCTGGCAGGGGCAACGACAACGTTTATGCCAAAATCATGGCAGTTATATGATTAATGTGTTAAGCTGCTGAAAATCAGAACGCCAACACCAAACTATCCATTCCCCCTCTGTGGACCACTAATGATATATTTACTAAGGTTGCTGAGCCATGGAAACATACAGACTTGTACTCAATAATGTGGAAATTTTCCGCTCTGGTATTTTATGGCTCTAATTAAGACCATCAAAAAAATCTATACTTGCTTCATGCTTTTTTGTCACATCTTTGTTTTGAATATCACCTTCATGGTATTTCCATTTATAAGAAACATAAAAGCTAAATGAAATAATAAGAATTCTACTTGCAAGACAGGAACGTTTATTGGCCTAAATTCATAGGTCAATGTCCCACACCACATATCAAATTAAGAGAACAAGTCTTTTTCTTCTTTCCTACTGATAAAGTAGTGAACTCTCTTCTTAATAAAGAGTGCCGTTGCCGTAATGGCAGCCCAGGGTGTCGAGACTTTTGTTGTATTATTAAGTTGGGTAAACAAAGCGCACAGAAGGGCCTGAGGACTGGGCGGTCAAAGAAATGCGCGGGTTTCTATAGTACTCGCAGAAACGGATGACAATCGTGACACTGCGTATCCTACTGTGACAAGCTGCCTGTAAGAAAATTGATTTGGCCCATCAAATCCAGCGGTTCATCTCCGTTCTGAAAAGGCTGTCAGAACGGGAAAGGAAAAAATGGGAGCGATGGACTGCAAGTGACAAACTGCAGAGGCAGGAATGACAGCGAGTCTAAAATATGCTACAGAAGACATTGCTGTAGTAGCAGCTCTGAGATGGAAATGGCAAGGCCAAGAGCTAGCTAGAAATGGAAGACTCGTCTGGACGGAAAGAGAAATGACCTGAACTTCTAGCCACAATTTGATCTGCAGCCAAAGCAAAAATGTAGTTTTTATTCGAAACAGTCAGTGCCGTTACTGCAGTGTGTTTGCTGTTCTCTGGGCTTTCGGTTCCAGGCTGATGTTCTCTTTCCATAGAAAAGTCATTGTACTCTGCAGACTGTTGCAGCTTCCTCCCCAGCCTGCCTTGATTCCTGGAAGAATGCGGTGAAATGCAGTTAAGATTTTTATCCAAGGCAGTTTTTAGCCCTCAGCTTGTTACCATCAGCCCACTCCGTCAGACTTGAACATCTCTACTTACTTTCCTAATTCTGTACCAAACTGTCTGCACATGAAAAAAAAATATATTATTTTAATCTATTATCGTATATTAATTATTCTAGTCATTTTTCTTAGTGACACGCACACGCCATCCAGACAGCTTTGCATGGGACAGCACAACTGAAGGTAGATATGGTGGGTTAGCGGATGTGGGTGCTGTAGTGTGTTGTCTGCGCAGTTAGTGATGGTAAGACTATGCAGATAACTCCCGATACACATCATATTGTATCTTGCGTTGTGTCCAAGCTTACTCTTTCTGTCAATCAATAGTTCAATTCTCTGTAGTACTAGCTCAGTAAATACTTTTTCTGGCAATAGTTTCATACACCGTCATAATGTACCACTCCTACTTCTTTTCCATTTTTTCCTCCACCGTTTCCAGCCACCAGCTCAGTATTTTCTTTAAGACTCAACAGTTTTGTAGACATTCAAAATACTTCTGCCGTGCCACGCTCAAACGACATAAACCTAGAATGACTCTGTTCTGTCTTTCCCAAACCTTTTCTGCCTTTCTTAATACACCTTATTTGCATTAATCTCTCAGCTAGCGAGTTCTTCAGGGAGGTGACTTCTGATTTCTGTGTGATTTAACCTCTGTGTCTTGGAGCGTGTCCCAGGGGCTCCTCAGGTTTGTGGCTGAGATGAGGGGTTCAGTGGGGACTAATGGGGTTGGATGGGAAGAGATCTGGGGCAAAGTGGCGGAGGATTGGAAACTGGGTTTTATCATGTTTAATTGTGTCGTGAATTTAAAAAGATAAAACTTCATTGTTTTTACCATTTTCCCCCTGTATTAGTTTCGTATAAATTAAAGACATATAATACATGGTGTATATAAATGTAAAACACTGTCATCTTGATCTATTGTTTATAGACCCATCCAGTGAATCAAGTTCTGAAAGGGACCTCTTATTTTCCTGCTGAGAACTGAGTCCTTCTTTCAATTTCAAGTCTTTTTCTATGTTAGCTGCTATGGAAGTCGGTCTCCAGGAGAGCTCATCAGTTCAGAGGCACTGCTCACGTACGGCATCCGACATTTGTACTCTGTTTGTTCACTGCATTTCACTGAACACTAGACAATGTAAAAAGTCTTTTCTTTTGCCCCTTGTTACGTGATCTCAACCTCCCACAACATCACCCTTGTTTCACCAGAGCCCTGGTCAAGTCAAGAATAAAACATAACCTTTACAGGAACATTTTTCAAGGGAAGTGAAAATTGTAGCCAGAAGACTCACTTAAAGAGATTGAATTAACTCTGAAACTTGTCACCTGCAAATACAGCTCATCTACTTCTGCTTCATGTATTCTTACTGTTTTACAAAATTATCTATAGACTTAACCTTTGATTTCAAAAGATGATGAGCTCAGATCAAGTGCCCGAATGTGGGGCGAGACCATTAGAAACTCCTCAGCCCCAGCTCTGAGATGCCCGCAGCAGGGCTGTCCGGAGTGGGAATAACTGGAATTTATATCAGGGTGACGGTGATGTAATTTGTACAGCTGGGACATGACATGAAAGCCAAAGAAAAATAAGAAACAACACATCCACAAACACAGACACACACAGATTAGCGGGAAGTTTCACCTCAGGAAATCATTGTGGCTCTCTGTTCCTGTCAGTAACGTGTCTGCAAATGTCACCCAGCAGCAATACATCATCCTGCGAGCAGCCCCAGAACACAGAGGCAACCAAAAGGGTGATGAGAAAGAGATTGCCAAATACTTTTGAAACAAGTCAGGGATTGGACCCGTCGGGAGAAAAATTACGCAATAAAATAAACAGCTATGCCAAGAAAACCAAGACTCGGGGAGGAAGTTGCCTGTGCCAGTCCTGGCCACAGAGGAGAAAGCTGTTTCTCTGGGAAGGACAGTGAAGTCGGATTCAATATTTGCTTCTCCTCCTTGTCGACTTCCTTCTGTACTTAACGTCTCAGACAACTCCGTTTGTCCAAGCTGGTGCTCAGACCCAAAGTTTGCCCTGTGAATGGTGTCTGGCTGCTCACAGGCTGCACATCTGTGAGAAACCACTGAACTAAATTTTAACAGGTATACGTGGCATGGCAGAATAGTTTCCCTACTCCAGAGAAGCCCCGTTTTCTTCTTTGACCTCACTTTACAGCAGAGCTCAGTGGTCTGTCATTAGAAGAAAGACTTCTTTTATCTTCATTATAGACCAACAATTAGAAGAGGAAAAATTACAGGTCCGGGAAAACCTAATTCCATTCTTTGCTCCCTGTGAGCACATCTTCGCTGCTCACTGAAATGAGAGGAGTAGGGTTGGTAGGCCAAGGCGAATGGTGCACCTTTAGATCAACGTAACCAAAGACGCAGAGACGCATGGCTCTCCTATGAGAAACAAGGGACCCGTCGCTGGAACAAAGCCTCTGGAGTTTCATCTGCTGGCGTCCTGCCGTTTGTGTCCTGACCTGGAGCCTTCATGCTGGAGAACCTGCTTCGCTTCTGGGGCCCGCTCAGCCTCAGACGCTCTGCTGACATTACCGACCAATTTGCCAGTCACGATGGCAATCACAAGTCTACGGGGAAATGAAGTCACAACAGTAACTGGAATAACTTCAGAAAAGCAGGGACTGAAAACCATTCCCAGCAAGGGCTGAATTAGAAACAGCGGAAAACTCTGTATCTCATTGCAAGTTGCCACAATATACAGATTAAGAGGATTAATCTGCTTGGTGGTGCCATGTGCTGCTCCAGGTGGGCTGAAGAAGGACTTGGCTCGGTCGCGTACTCGGAGAGTTTTAACAGGTTAATACTGGCAAGTTTATTTAATACACTGAGCTCAGTTCCTGTTGGCTAATGTTAATGTTGGCACAATTAGGCTGATGAAAACATTGTGCAGATGTCCTCTGGTGATCCAGTCCCTCCCCAACACTTGTAACTATCAGATAATAAACTCTTTTTCCATGGTTGCTCCGGTTGGTGATTCACTGAAGATTACTTACACTAGTTCTCCACTTCCTTTTGTAAGTGTCTGGGCTTCTTACCTAATTCAGTACTTTCTCCTCGGCTGATCTTGTTTTTGGCTGGTTGCAATTTCTCCGGGATTTCTTGCTGCCTGTGGAACGCCGGGTTGAGCTACGAGTGCAGCAAGCGCGCGGCCGACTGCCTGCTGCTCGGACCGGGCTGCTCCAGAGCTGCAGCGGTGACCGGTACACTTCTCACCTTGCTAGTTTATTTTAAATTGCTACATATAACTTCAGCTTGCTGGATTTTTTCTTCTTTTTTCTTTCTTTTTTTTCTTCTTTAGGAGTTTTTTATCCTAACTGAACTTGTCTTACTCCTATGCAACTGATTCCCTGTCAATATTTACTAAATGTGACATTGAAACACAGTTGTAAATTCAAGCTCCTGCCTTATTTAAACCTCTAAAAAATCTAAAAAAAATTAGAGTATTCAGAGCAAATAACAGTTTTCCTATTGGAGTTCAATTAATTCTTGTCCATCGTTTTTGCTTCTAACAGGCAAATTTTGCAATCTTATTCCTACTTTCAAAGATGCTCACCTTTCCTATAATCATGGCTAATGAAAAATGAGAGGTAGATGTTGAAAAAACAGTGGGTCCTCGTAGGTGCTTGTTGTTCAATATTCAAGTGGAGGTGTGACTAAAGCAATCCATAGAGCAACTACTGGCTGTAAGAGCTTGAAGACGTGAGGAACAAAGGCAAACCTTTGTTCCCTGAAGAGTGGTGGCATCACATGGTGGGAATAGTCTTCTAGTTCTCTTGACAGCAACCTTTAGCACCAACATGAAGTCCAGGACAGATTTTAGTTGCTCTGCTTGCCCCCATACCTGCTCTTTTCCAGCTCAGGAAGAAGTTCTGAGATTCCGGAGCATCTCAGCATTTTAACATTGTTCTGCAAAGGCCTGTATCTACGGGGTGGAAAGTGGACTGTAAAAGGATGTGTTGGAAGCAGTTTCAGTCCCCTGGCTATGTCTGGAAGGAGGAACGTGGGTTTCATAGCATTCAGACGGCTCCTCAGCCCGGGCGTGTTGTCTGCTCAGTGCCCAAGTTCCAGGCTTTTCTCTGTATTTCCCTTTTTATGGGAAGGAAATTTGTATGTGTGGGCCAGATTAAGGTCACGGTGTGGTATAATCACATTCTGGGGCAGGATAATCAAGGACCAAGACCCCAGGACATCCACTGGTATGTCCCCTCAGCTCAGCTGAATCATCACCTGGTAGCCGTCCTTACTGCCTGGGGGGCACGAAGACCTTGATGTGATCTGCAGAAACCAGGCTGCTCCTGTGGTGCTGACTTGTCTGCTATTTTTCAGCTGCTGGAGCATATTAAATAAGCCTTTTCCCAGTATTACTCTTCCATGCAAGCCCCTGCTTTAGTTGCCATAGGGATGGCTTGTGACTGCGACTGGCAGGGATCTCAAGGCCATCTCTCTGGTGATGTGATGTCTGCTGTCAGTGAGTGAAAGCCCATACTCATTTGCATTTCACAGCTACAGTGATGTTTATTGCCAGCATCAGAGCAGATGAAAAGAATGATTTGTTTTACTTAACTTATTTTTTCTTGCAGGCCAGTTACAATTCTATTTTATATTCTCTTTTGATAGAAGGCGACATGAATCAAGCCTAGAAACTCGTCATCTGAGGCAAGGAATATGTTGTTGACCTTATCTCCAGTCTAAAGATGTCATACAGATTTTCAAGAAGCATAAAGCCTAAGGAATTGATCTGTGCACGGAGGGAATCAGAACTGATCTGTGCGTGGTGGGTGGCAGTGGTCAACTGTGCACTTCAAAAGGCCGTCTCACAGAATGGCATTAGTCATTTATATGCAAGAGAAAATGAGGAAAGCAGCCTTTCTTCCACGGCATTGTTTTAGTTTGCAAAAGAGTGTGTTGACAGCATTGTTTCTTAATTAGAAATATTTTGAGCGTGAGATGTGATAAATATGAGCCTCTAAGAAAAGGAATAAAGTGAATTCTCTAAGAATAATCCAAACTACACGTGATTTGTGTTTCAGCAAACAATTCTGGGGAATTTGTCCTTATTTGTTAAACAATACTATCTAGACAGAAATATAAATGAAATATCCCACTTTTCTGTAACACTTTTCACTGTAACAACTCACGAGTGCTGCATGCGGCACTACAAGCGCCATGTAGTTTCCCAAGGACCTCTGCTGTCTTCTCTTGCAGTTGGATGGGAAACGGGAGGTTTCAATTTGGCAGTCTCGAGGAAGGGAACAAATTTCCCATTGATGCCTCCTCCCCCAAAGTTAGCAGTTAGGTGGAATTTCCTTCTGCAGAGCCGCTGCACACAGGAAGGGCAGGGACCAGGGACCAGATTGTGAGGCTGAAAAAGAAAAACCAGGGATCAGCTCTTCCAGCGTGCAGCGACCTTTCTTCACAGGATATGGGGAAGGAGAGCAGACACTGCCCATATGCCCTGTGGCATCCCTCCAACACTGATTTTGGAGGCATCATGAATGTGAATGTGGGAGAAAGTGATGGATCTTAACAATGCCTAGTCCAGGGAAGGCTGAATGAGTTTTGTAGTTGTGAGGTTTCAGCTGAGCTCTTCTGGAGGAAGAGGAGTGCACATTCACATATGCTTTTGATTAGGAGTTGTCTTCCGTGTGAGTTTCTGAGATGAAGGAGAGGACAAAGTGTAACTGGAAGAATGGATATTATTAGTGGCCTCTGAAACCACCTTTCAAACTTCTTTCCGATTAATTCTCCAAATTAGCTTGGCAGAGAGCAGAGCTGCCTTCCATGCCTTGTCCATCTGAGCGTGTTTAAGTCAGGCTGTGTCTAAACTACCGGACCAGTAGTGCTTTCTAATTGTGGATTACATCCAAATGTGCAACTTTCTACTCTCCTCCCCTATATTGTGGTCTCCATGGGAAGGAAATGCAGGCAATTACTTTCCATGCAGGTTTCCAATTGAGCAAGTCTGCACGAAAAATCTGTAGAAAATATCTCACGCGCAGTCTACACGTTACGGAATCAGCACCGTCCCATCCCTCTTGTGAGCACAGTTGTCACCATCTCTCTGTCACTCCCCGCTGGTCTTAATCATTGTATTTCCCTTGTATCTTTTCATCGCTTTCCTACTCCATTGCTATCTTTGCTTTTTCCTCTTCTCCATCTCATGTCACCTCCTGCTCCACCCCCCTTCCTCCCTTCCTCCCCCGAGTCTTTACCGTGCTACTCCTCCCCTGGCTGAAAAGTCCTAACTGAATCGGCAGGGTCCTGCCAAATAGGTGGGAAGGACTGGCAGAGAATAGCTGGATGTACAGACAACTTCGGACTCTTACAGTGCTGCCTGTCAGCAAGCTGCAGACAAACAGAGGCCGCGTCGCGTGGCCGAGTAGAAAAATGGTGCTGCACCAAACGAACCTGACACCAAGGCAGCTAAGGCTGAGCTGAAGAGGTTCGAAGCACCCACGCTATCAGAAACGGGTTCCACTGATTGATTTAGAAAGACAAAAAGCTTTCAGGCTTGACAAATCCAAATGTAACAGCTACATCCGTGAGAAATAACACGGCTGAGTGCAGTACTTGAAACCCCACGAGGTGTGCTTGTCCTGCGCCTGCTACGTCTGCGTGTGCTGCGTCCTTGAAATCTGCGAGGCCCTGGTGAAGCGGGAGACGTACAGGAGAATAAACATTTGTATAGGGTGTGGCTCACATAGAAACAAATCTCTCCTTGCAATTAAAGTCCAGGAAAGCATCCTAGAACCCCTTAGACTTAAGTATCTTAGGATACCCAGTGTATGCTCAGTAACTGATACACGGCTGCTAACCGCAGGCTCTGGGCTGTTCTCTGAATCCAGCTTGCATAGTGTTAGAATAGAAAATTTGGTAAAGGCATTACAACTTTCCATTGAGAGACTTCGCATCTCGCTGAGAGGTCGATTTACATTTTTAACCCTACTGCCTGTTGAGGTATTTGCTCTAATAGTGTTCGCAGACAGACCTGGGAAGCTCTGTGGCTAATAGTGCCTCCTGATTTCATGTGGGTTGCTGGCGCTTTGAGTAAGCATTTACCAGCAGCTGGGAGCTGGGAGATACAGCATCTATTCTTTCCTTTCACATTTGCCTACAGAGCTGTAAATGTCAAAGCCTTTCAAGTGCCCCTCAAACAAAACGAGTTAGTAAATCAGCAAATGTGGCACTGCACACACTCATGCGGTGCATGTTAAGCTACTGTACTTCATTCACTTCTTTATCCGATGGCTCCGTGAGAAAAGAGAGCTCGCTGAGGCGCCGAGATGCCTTAGTCATTTTGTTTGTTTTTTCACATGGCTACTGTTCTTGTTTTGTTTTTTTTCCAAAAGCTGCGTCAGATGTGCTTAGCATTCAACTCAACTAGATACATTGGATGAAAAGGCTATTTTCTCTTCACTGATGAAATATAATTGAACCCACTTATAATGAACTTACATACCAAATAATGAAACTCTATTTGTGTGACCGGGACTCTGTTCCGAACCCCACATTTCCCGTTCCCCTAAGGGAATGTTTTATGTGCGTTTCCACCAGTTTCACTGAGATCACAATTTGGCACATCAGCTTTGCTCGAAAATGCAAGTTCTTCATTGTGTCTCTACCAGAGAGAAGCAAGTTTGTAAAAAGAAAATATAACGAGTAAGAGTGGTTTAATTAGCAATCAGCATTATTTGCAAAAAGCCCCAGCCTGGCTTTGCCGAAGAAACCATTTCTTTAGCAAAGAGTTTTTCCCAGTCTTCTCTTCTGTTTTACTATTCCACTTCACTGCGACTCGTGGTTTACTGGGTGTCCTCTGTACCTTCAACCTGTTTAAAGTGATCTACTGCAAATTCTCCAGGAAGCTGCCAGTTTTGGCACAGCCCTGCGATCTATTCCCTTGAAAGCCGTAAGGGCCTTGGTAAGGAACGAAACAGCGTAAGGCAAACATTTGTATTGTGTCTTTGGGGCTCCTGCAGAGATAAAACTCTCCCTTTGGATCAAATACGGGAAGATGTCCCCAACCTCCTTTACATGCAAGCGTTGTGGATAAGCAGGGTACTTAGCCAAAAAGTCTCTGCGTGACCTCATGTGCGTATCTGGAGAATGTCAGAACTGCTCACTGAAGATAAGGAGGAAGACTCAGCCCCAGACAGGGAAGATGTGGAAGGAAGGGTGGGCTACACTGTCTATGCATGCTGGATTTTAGGAAATAAATAAATTTATCGTGCACTTGTTCAAATCTGACTGCCCAAAGCCAGGGATTTCTGGTCCTCTGAGCTCTGGGCCAGGGGAGATGGTGTGTGAGAAAGTCAAACCATCTGGAGGGGGCTTAGTTTTTAAACTGAGCGACATGCATTTTCTGAGGTGGCATTAACCTGGGAAATTTGTGAACTCGGAAAAAAAAACGACTTAAATTTGACCACACTGCCACTGCCTGTTACCAGCCCAGCGTTTTCATCAGCCAGGGTGAGGTCTAATCTGGGAGCGGGCTGCTGGCGATCAGAGACCCAGGGTACAGCAGAGCCACGGGACTTTATCACAGGATCATTTTGGGAGAGGTTCTGATATGTGACTGCTGTCTGCTTTTGGTCTCACACAGGAATAAATCACTATGGCTTCATGCACCATATTTGAAATTAATATCATCTGCAGGTATCATCAGGGCCTCACGTGGACTTAATGGCCCTCAGCAGCCTCACCTGGGACCTCACCCACAGCCTGACCGTGAGCCCTGGACCCTATTTAAGTTCAGCCCAGGGCTCTTACCCCTGTCTGAGCTGTGCTGCAGGAGTGGTGGTCTGCAGCCCTTGTGGCTGCCTGTGCTCCTTGGACTGATGCTGTAGGTTGCTGTCTCCTGGATGGCCCCTTGCATGTGCATTGTAGATCTTCTTCTGGTCCTACCTCCTTTTGCTCCTGACTGGACTCCTTGGGTGGCCCTTGGACCTGTTCATCCCTTGGTGGCTCTGGGACTGTTGGTGGCTCTGGGACTGTTGGTGGCTCTGGTTGGGGTGCTCAGGCTCTGTGGGAGTGTGGCAGTGCCCTCACTGGGGTGGCCCGTGGTTCCCTTCCCTCAGGCAGCAGCTGGAGCCCTTGCTGTAACAAAACTAGACCACCTTATGTATTGTTTATGTGTATTGTCTTTTCAGGAAACAAAGAAAAAAAACCACCTTTTTCTTCCTGAGCTGGGAGGTGAATTGCTTAAATCAGTGAGGAGTTGCCCCAGACTGCTGCGTTGGTGGTAGCTCTGCTACTCCTGGGAGAGCATCTCCTCATTCATGTGAGTAAGAGCACATGAGCTGACGTTGTCTGCCTCAGAGCCTGGGCTCGGAGAAAGGGCATCAATTTTTTGAGCTCTTCCTTAAACCAAAAGTAACAGATAATGGGTTCTGAATTACATGGCATCTCTTTCCTGCTCTGATGTGGTCGTTTTGACACAGTCACAATATTTGAATATATATTTCTCTAACTGTCACCCTGCTTTCACTAAAAAGCAATGTTTCTCACTATCTAAATGATTTTTTTCTGTTATTAAAATTAGTTTGTGATTATCTCTCTTGTAGGCATGGACTCTTTAACTTCTGATGTGGACAAATAAATCTAGTTCACAGGAAATTATCATCTTACTGACTGAAGCGGACAGCTGCATGAGTAAATCCTAGCCACTCATCAAACCTGCGCTGTGGGTCTGGCTGGTGACAAACCACATCTGTCAGACTACAGGCGAAAAGTGGCTGTACCTTTGTTAAAGCAGCGTGTAGGCTGAGGAGTGCTATTGTTAATGTATCTATGCTAATCTGAGAATGAAATTCCGATGGAGACAAAGAAAGGCTGGGAAGGTGGCCGGGAGCTCCCCACCCTTTCTGGCCATCATCTGGGAAAGCAGATGGGGTTGCTGGATGCTGCTTCCCCGACACCTGTGACCACAGGGGAGGCAGTGCCAGGGAAGACCTGTAAGACTCACCGAACTTGTTTTTCTTAGGCTCCCTGGCTTTTCTGAAGTACTGGTTTGTTGGTGCTGCTCTACTTGACCCCTCAGATCAGGTTGAAGCAGGTCAAGTCCCTTATTCCTCTTGTCTTCCTCTGGGGCTTGCTCAGAGATCAGAGGAGGTGAGCTAACACCCTGGTTGAATTCATTCTGGTAGGTGATCTATTACTAATATCCAGGGAAGGAGCACTTTGGAGGGTCCTGCTGAGAAGATACAAACATAAGTGGTGTACAAAATAAAGATGGATGATAGAAGCAACACCTAGCAGTAGGCTGTTACCTCGGAGCAATAGTCCAGTGAGGTCTATGCCCAGGATTTTCCTCATGTCAGTGTTTTCCTGCAGTTCAACAGAGCTTTAGCAGAAATCCTGACAGCAGCTAGCCTAGCTTTGGGCAAAGAGTGAGGCTCAGCTTCTTCAAATCAGTGCTAAAGAGGCACATCGGTTGCTGATTATCAATCAGCAAAGAATTAAATTGTGAGGGTGAATAAATATTGCTTGTCTTTTAAGAGGAATTAGTTGCGGTGTCCTGCAGCCTGGCTACTGAGCCACTGGGAGCCGCAGACAGGTCTCCCTGCAGACGCGTAGCTTCCCCCGTGCCTCGGCAGGGGCTGGGAGTCGGAGTGGCAACTCTCGCTTGAGTTTCACAGGAAATTACACAGCACTTCAAACTACATGTTGTGAGCAAGGATGAAGGGCTGTTGGTTATTGCCACGATGAAGCTAATCCAGTCGCAAGGAGGATAAAGGGTTGCTTAGTGATACTTCAGCAATGGCTAACAATGCTTTACCAGGCTCTTGCTGTTTACTAAGACTTTAATACTAGCTCAGTGGGTTTGTTAGCGGAATTTTTTTACTGTTTTTGTAATGGTCTCCCCTCTTGAGAAAGTGTCAAACTCATCACACGTAATGAACAGGCAGCTGTCGGCCAGCATTTAATTGCTGATCATGTGTCGATTTTTTGGCCTGACCTCATTAAGATTCCTTATCTCTACCTTCTCTTTCCCTAGGAGTTCTTAAATTAGCTAGAGAGATTAGATTATTTAAGTGCTTTTCATATAAATGCCTCCTAGTCTGTTTATTTTCCCTAAGACACCCCTTGTCCATGTGGAAGCTCATTTCTGGTACTTAAAGGAGGGATGTACAGAGGAAGACATTGTCTAAACCAGTCCAGAGTCACATCTTGCAGAAAACTTTATTATAGTCTTCTGTAATGCCTCTTGCCAGGGCAAGATGTATAATGTTCCATTAAGAAAAGTGACCTTCTTGATGGCAAGAGGCTGCTGTGTACTGTGCAGTATATTCATGCAGTTTGCATTAAAAGATATATTGAGGGCCAAGTGTTCTATTTGTGGTTTTAGCTATTCAGCTGAAAAATACAAGCACACACCAAATAAACTGATCCTCCTCTTCTCTGCTGAGGTACCTGAGTCGCGGCTGTCGCTGCAGAAAATGTACAGTAATATTTTGGGGGAAAGGAAAACACGTTAAAGCTGAGGATTGCATCTGGATTCTTTAAGCATTCCTCTTGGCCGTATCCACACTCCAGAGCTGATGCTATCAGGGGAACCAGTAAGAACATGGTAATCCCCAGCAAAACATAGCTCACGTTCTAACTGTGTCCAGAGACTACTGTGCAAGCAAGAGCCGCTGCGGGGCTTCATTACGCAGTGCAGATGAGCCCTGTGTACCTCGCCATCCTGGCAGCCAGACCCCATTAGCTCCCCTGCATGAGAGGCAGAGCCTTTCTGCTCGGGCTGGGAACGGGGAGCCCATTTAATCAGAGGTGTGTGTATGTAGTGAAGGATTGTGGCAACAGGGTGGGCTGGAGGACCATGTGGAGGACCATGAAGATGATCCCAGGGCTGGAGCAGCTCTGCTGTGAGGACAGGCTGAGAGAGTTGGGGGTGTTCAGTCTGGAGAAGAGAAGGCTCCGGGGAGACCATATAGCAGCTTTCCAGTATCTGAAGGGACTACAGGAGAGCTGGAGAGGGACTTTTTACAAGGGCATGGAGTGATAGGAGGAGGGGAATGGCTTCAAACTGAAAGAAGGTAGATTTAGATTAGATATCAGGAAGACATTTTTCCCTGTGAGGGTGGTGAGCCCCTGGCGCAGGTTGCCCAGAGAAACTGTGGCTGCCCCATCCCTGGAGGTGTCCAAGGCCAGGTTGGACGGGGCTGGGAGCAACCTGGGCTGGGGGAGGTGTCCCTGCCCAGGGAGGGAGGGTTGGAACTAGATGCTCTTTAAGGTCCCTTCCAACCTAAACCAGTCTATGTTTGCAGCCAGTGTTCATATAAGAGCCAAATATGGGTTTCCACCTCACAGAAACGAGTACTGCTGGGGGATTTAGCAAACCCACCCCGCTGGGATACAACAGCCCTACAGAGGATGTGTACTTCTGAAAAGCTGTGTATCTCGGCAGCTTTGCATGCATTCCACAGTTATAATATTGATTGCTATGAGAGGGGATGTATCTCTGGCCTCGTGAACACCAGTGCAATTTCCAAGACTCTGGAGGACGCAGCGTCCCTCAGTCATTCAGCTCCCGAGCTGTGCAAATTACAATGAAGAACATAAACTGAATGTGTTACTAAAGCTCCTGGTGCTTGGTCTGTGCTGAGATTCTAATTGTCACAGGAATTTATGTATCTCAGATTATTCAGCCAAGATCCTGAATTTCTTTCAGCGCTGCTGGTTCCACTGATTTCTTAAATTTCAGCATACTTGGCAAAAGTGATGAACTGAATGCCTAGGAACTGAACTGGGAGAAGGCGGCACAGAGTGCTCACCTTGGTTTGAGAGGTGGTGCACAGCCTGACGTGGTTTTGTGGACCTATGAGGTGGGCACAGGGGCTGAGACCTTCCCCTCTTGGATTCAGTGAGCCGCAACAGTGCTCTCGGTGTGCCTGGCCCTGTGCCAGCTGCCCTGTCACCCGTTTGTCGTCGTGCAGAATCACCTGGGGAAGGTTCGGTGGCCAGACGCTGTGGAGCGCGCAGTAAGCTTTGCTCTCTGATGATCCTAGAGGTGGAAGTGAAGAAAGCACGTTCTCTTCTGAGTTTTCTCTAAATTCGTAGTCTAGCTGTGATCTCGATAGCACTGACATGGAAAGGAAGAATGGGAACGGACTTTGAATTTAAAATTCAGGTTTTAGTTGTTCCCAGCTGCATTATGAATATTACCCCAAAATCCAGTTCTAAAACCCACTGAATTCAGCAGACATCACATGAAATCTGAATGTTGTCCTCTGCAACCGGGACTAGACAACAAAAGTCACTTAGATAAATGCCGTCTTTGATCCTTTATCAATGCTGTCAGTTAGAGCCTAGAGGACAGCTAAGGATTAGTGGTGACGTTTCTAGTGAGCAGTTAGTATGTGGGTCTCCTAAGACTCCTTCAGGCTTCTTAAATCTGGAAAGATCTCTTCCAGTTTAGATTTAAACAAGAGAATCACTTTACCACTAACCTCATAGCACTGTTACTTAATGATGTGAGCTCAGTGTATCAACATAGCCATTTCACTTGTATTTTATTGCTGGTATTTTTATAAGGTATTTGTCTAACTATCTGTGGGAATCCTTCAATGCAGCTGTTTCCTCATGTCTGCTTTTAGATAGCCTCATGAAATCAGTATTTTGGTGCCTTCTTGGTACGTGTAGACTAATAAAATCCAGTATCTTCATCTTTTCTCCTCACTTTTTCCAAGCCTGTCTTTCTCAATGGCCCTCAGTGGGTACAGATGTCTGATGCTGAAGGTTTATCTGCAGCTTTTCTAATACTCTCTGCTATATCTGACTGCAATCGGTCCATAATATTTATTACCTGGATGTAAGGCTTCCGGAGCTCACTAGCTGTGAGAGGAAGGGAAAGCCACACAATAACAGCACTAAGTGGGAGACTTAGCACATTCTCAGCAAAAACAAACCTCCACTTGGGAAGAAGGATGACGATGGCACAGTCCATAAAATTTGCAGTAGGTTTTCTGGTGTGAGCCTCCTGTTGGGCAATGAACTGGGATGATTTGGGAAGTCTCACTTGGCAGCGTCAAGCTCAAACTCCGTTTGGGATCTGGGGCTTGTTTTTCTCTGCTATTTTTGCCCTCCGTAGATATATAAAGAGAAGGGAAACATCTGCACCTAGCACAGGGGTAACAAAAAGCGTTGCTAAACTTTGGTGATTTGCCCAGGCGGGGTACCCAGAGATGAAGTGGTGGAGGTTGGCTGTGGTCCATATACAGGTGCCGAGCATCGCCTGGTGCTCCTCATTGAACCTCACTGGCAAAAGGCTTGTGAGGCTGATTTTGAAAATAAAAAGGGGTTTTCTCCCAAGTATTTTTAGGAAAGGGGGAAAAATGCTGGGGGGTGATCTTTTTAAGAGAAGCAGGTAGGTGAGGGAGGAAGAGGCAAGAATGCTTCCATAATAAAGTATTCCTTTTTTACAGGGATCTCCTGCCTACACAGAGAGAAACAAGCTTCAGAGCAGAAGACTAAACACGCAGGGAGGGATTTTAGTCCCACAAAGGTAGGAAAATGTGCTTGAGGTATGTCTTATTTGTCTAGCTTTTTATATTTCTTGTGCTAGCCAAGCGGCATTTGTTTTGGAGCCGGTCCACCGGCTGTACGCGTGTCACATACCTTTGCCCTGCAGCTCGGAGCGTGGACAGGGTGGGAGCCCTCCCAAAGCACAGGGCTGAATAGTTTGGATGGTTTAGCGAGCTGAATCATCTTGCCGAGGGCTCAGACAGGCAAGGTGCAAGGAAATTGGTAGGAATATTTGGCTGGGACCAGCACTGCCTCTTTCGGTGACACTGAGCTGCTAAGGTGACTCAGGTACCTCATGACACCTCACCCTTGGACACCAGCGCTGGGGTGAGAACAGAGGGGAAAGGCTGAGACAGTAGAGGGGCCGTTTCTGATTCAGACCGAGAGACAGCATTTAGTCCCAAAACCAGCAGACTCGTGGGGAAGTTATTTCATGCACCCATTTATTCAGTCACTTAAGACCTGCCCGTCTCTACGCACGCTTCAGCTATATTTGATATTTTCCCATTCCATCATGCAACTGTTTTGGGAATTTTACCAGTCAGTGAGGTAATCCAAGTTAAACTGTGCTACCTTCCACCCTTGTTTTGAGGCTCTTTTTCCTGAGGATTTTCTCAGACTGGAGCATTTCCGTATCGGTGCCACCAGCCCAGACGGGCTGTGGACTGCGGCAGAAATCATCAAACGGGCTTTGCACTGAAGAAACCATTCTGTGTAATTATATTCTGGTTATAAAAGGTAGCTAGGACACATCTGCTGACGTTAATGTAACTTCAACCAGGGCAGACATTCCAGCCTGAGGAATTTTCCTAGAGCTTCATGAGATCAATTCCCCTGTGCCTCCAGTCAGCCGGGAGCTGTGTCCCTTCAGGGGTCGGCGCATCCGAAATGTGGGTAGAAATGGGATTACTGAGGGTTTATTCAGCCTAGCTAGTCACTGGGCTGCATGTAGGAAAATAGATATTTTGGGTTAGTTCCACAAGGCAAAACCCCAGCCCAGACAGGGGAGACCGACAGCAAGGCAATAGCTGATGTTGGTATTGTGGAAAAGTTTCCGTGTGTCTCTCCTTCCCTTTCAAAGCAATCCTGTAAAGATCTGTTTAAGCCCTCTGAGATGGGCCTTGAGGTAGTCCTCCCACATAAGAGCTAATTTTACTTACAGGTCTTGTTCCTGCTTGCCACCAGGCATCTTGTGATAAGAGCGGTGACACAGTTCAAGGTGTAAACTTCTCACTTTGCACCGTTCTTGTGCTGAAGATAGTCATTACTGCGGCTGAGGGGAGGTTTCCAATAAGGCAGAGGTACCAATGTCCCAAAATAGCCTTTCCTCCCAACTCTGTAAACAGAATTCAGCTGCTGCTGACACCCTCCCCTTCCAAGAAATTGAGGGTACAGTACTTGTGTTTCTCAGTTCTATGGCTTTAGCCTCTAGCTTGTGGCAAACCTTGGCATCATCAGTACCTACCCTGGCAATTAGGTGTTAAAAGAAGAGTAATATCTGCTTAGCTGTCCCCAAGAACGGTTGTGGGTGCTCAGCAAGGGTGGGTGCTGGGCTCTGTTTTCAGCCAGTGCCACCTTAAAGCCTCAGTCCAGGTCTCAAAGCCCTGGAAAGAGCCAGGATTTCGAACTCTTCCATCCTGTACCTGCTTTCTCCTCCTTTGTTCTTGCTCCTGTCTGTTGCCTAGCTCAACATGTGGGGCTTTGAGCCTTCTATGAAGTACACGACTTCTGCCATGTATGGAGACTCCAGTAACCTGGCATTACTGGTGCGGATGGGAATTCACCCCGGGAGGCAGACACCTAACGGCCAGGCGCTCTGGTAGCAGCTGTGTGGGCATCTCAGTTCTCTGCTGGGTTGGAGCTTCCATAAATGGGCTGATCATTAGCTCAGCTGAATTCAGATTAGAAGGTTTCAGTAGGATTGAGGTAAATCTCATAGCTGGTAACTTGCAGGAAGAAGAAAATGTTACCCCAGCTTTGCAATCGGATTATTTATTTAATCTGTGGAGTAGGTGCACGTTTTTCTCCTTGAAGGCTATTCACACAATACAGAAGTTACTGTAACTAAAAGGCTTTTCAGAAGACATGCATCATGCCAGTGTTCTGAAATTATTTTATTTCTGAGGGTGTACATGTACATTGTTTCAAAGGAACTTTACAAGCATCACCTTCATCAGACTCTTATTCATTAACTGTTGCCTTCAAAGGAACGGCTTTGTGTTTTAAGAAAATACGGCTATTAACTAACGCCTTTACTTTTCTTTGAGGTTTGCCAGCAAAACTTCTGTCTTGAATTTCTTCTGTAGTCTTTCTTCCATATACGGTTTGTGGCATGCTCACTTACTTGTCCTTGGATTAGTTTCTAATTAATTATCAGAGCTGGTTACAAAAATTCCCATCCAATATGATAAAAAGGCAATTTTTGTAGAGCTGTAAAAGCAGGCAAATGCCGTCTCCTTTCATGTGGTTTGACTTTAGCTTAAACTGCCCCGAAGGTGAAAGATGAGGAGATTAACTGCTCCTTATTTCTGATGGGCACTTGCAGCCAAGTGGGATGTTGGGACAAAGCAGGAAGCACTTTGTCAGTAATAAATCAGCTGTCCTGAGGAGGAAAAGGTTGATGGGGGCCTCAGTGGTGTTTTCTTCTCTGTTATTAGTACCTGAATGGTAGCATTAATGTCCAGTGTTTTCCAAAGCGAGTGGAACATAAAAGCTTGAACTGGGATGGCAATGTTGGGGTTTGCTCAGGCTCGAGGGCCGCAGCCAGGCGGGCAGCGTGGTGGGGGTGGTGGGGGTGGAGCGCCCGCACGTCCCCCGGCAGACCCAGACGTCCTCTTAGCCAGGGTTGGGGAATGTGAACTCATATAACCTCCCTGTGCACAAAGAAACACAATTGCATTTCACACGCTTGAAAGTAACGTCCCTTAGCTGCTAGTCTGTTGAGCCCACCTTTCCAAGCCCTCAGTAAAATCTCTAAGCACTGCCTATTTGGTAACCACAGCTTCCTTAGTGTTTTTCCTGTATCAGGATTATTTGGCTTCGTTTATTTACAAGATGTATTAACAGAATTAAACCCCTCCATCTGCGTTAGGAGCAAGTGGTCTCAGGTCAGATTTCTGCATCGAAGGCACGTCAGGGCAGTTGGATCCAGCCTTTCCTTTCCCAAACCCTCACACTGTTGGTTATCCCCCTTCCCACTCGGCCACTTCCAGCCCGACGGTAGCTGGCATATTTTAGTGGGCTGGTCGATCGCCTTTGCTCTGGTCAGAGCAAGAGTTGACAGCACTTCATTTTTGCCTTCCTGGTTGCTACCAGCAGCGGAGTTGCGTGGGTGGCAGCGGTGGCAAAGTGTCCGTGAAAAACCATCTAAAACAAACACCACCCAGGGAGACGCGGGAGGGCAGCCCGTGGAAATCCGGGGTGCTGCTGCTCATGATTTCCTCCTGACTTGATAAACGGAGGATTTCATCATCTAGAATGACACATCTCGTGCTAAAGTTATTTTTTTAAACTGGCAAAATAAGCTGCGTCTCAGTGCTGTAGGGCTATTTAGACCCCCATTTGTCCTGCTAAGGAGACGTATTTTTGAAGAGCTGGAAAAGAGTGGCGGACTGGTAATGTCACCTGGAGCTGCTGTAGCAAAAATTTTACACGGCATCTTCATTAGAGCCCCCGTGGTATTAATTACTCAGAAAACTCATTTGTGGGCAATGACAGTTCAATAAGGAAGTGTGCTGAACTGAAATAGAAATTATAACACTTACAGAGAAAATAGCTTTTGTACGCTTGCTGCCCACACAAGCAGAACTGCTGACTAGAAACCCAAGAGATTAAAAAGGTTATCGGGCAGGAGTGTGCTGATTACCTGCCATAAAGCACTCGGTTCAGCTCAGCAGACCATCACCCACTGTAATTTTGCCTGACTAATGATTAGAGGTTTAGGTTTTAATTCTGCTGTCTGCTCTGCGTGCAGATGGACACCTGCACCGACTGCATCCAGATGAGAGGAGGAACCCGCGCTCAGGAGTGATTTGTTTTCTGAAATGTCTCGCAAATGCCTCCTTTCTATTTTGGTAGAAATGTCTCTAAGCACCTCTAAGCTTTATCAAGCAAATGTGATAGTTCAAGACTCTGGTTAACCAAGACCACTGAACACAGCATGACTGTTTCCAAAATCTAAGTAACCTCAATGTTTCCATAAATACCGTATAGCATTTCCACACAGTTCAGAAACCGTAGTTGAATTATGGAAAGTGAAATTGTAACACAGGCTTACGTAGGTCATTAGCTATCAGGGTTGCCAGACTTCCCTCGTCTGGAAGAGATAGTATCTTGGCTTGAACCATGGTTATTGTCTCTCTGGGCAGAAAGACATTAGGAGGTTAGGTTGGCTGAAGCTGCAAGGAACTTTCCTTTCCATTTCTCGTTAGGAGCTAGTGGCTGAAAAGTGTAAGCAGCAGGATAAAGGATTGCAGGACGGTGCTGACCCTGAGCCACAGGCTGAAGAGTGGGGAGTAGCGTCCGGGAAAGGACAGTGATGGCTGTGCAGGAGACAGATGGGGGGGAGAGTGGGTGAACGGAGGTGGTGGGCTGTTGAACAGAAAATTAGTCGAAGTCAAGAGTGACCCACAATCAGGAATGACGTTTGGAGCAACGCTGTGAGTTGCAGGAGTCAAGGACACACGGCCATGATCTCGTGCCTGGAAGGTCAGTGCTCAGATCCGCAGACGCATCAAATGTGGGTCAGTGCGCTGGGCATCGAGCGTGGGTGCCAGCCTGACGCACAAAGGTTTTCTTCTTAAAAGTAATGCAACAACCCAAATAATCTTTCTACTTTGCTTTTGTAAGTTAAGGTATTTTCAGGGGTATAAATATAAGCCAGTGTCTGAGCAATGGAAAGACTATAGCTTCATCGCTTCAAGTGATGTACTGGCATTCACAGATTAAAACGTGGTTTTACAGCACGGTTGTAATTCAGATCCCATCCAACTTGTAATGAATCCTGATTATCATAATGCTAGTTACAGCACTTGTGTCGGGCTGAGCTCAACAGCATCGTCTGCGTGTCTGCTGCTAGGTGTGTGCTGAAGTATTTTGTTGAGTCAGGGACTTTATCTTTCTATGTTTTTAGGTCAAGCATCTCACTTTAGATAAGTGTCTTACCATTACCTTCCGCTTTTACCTTTGCATATACACACAATATAAGTTTGGTATCTCAGTAAAATGGATACCACCTATAGGCAAATTTAATTGCCGTGAAATCATGGCACTGCTCAGACTTAAGAGAAAAATAAACTTTTCTGGTTCTTGAGGGCTGTGGAGAACCCTCAACAACAGGGCCTGTGTCAGCCTCTTACCCAAGTGGTGGGTGAGGATTAATCCACCCATTTTGCATCCGTTCCAACTGGAAGGACACGTAGGAGGACAGCTTTCATGGTGGAGGCAGATACCAGAGCCCATATCTAGAGTCTGTATCAGCTACTACTGCTTTGATTTGAATATTTTCGCCTTGTCAAGGGCAGATCCTTTAAATTTATGCTCTGTACAGAGGGCCGTGCAGTCCGTGCTGTCCTGTGCAGGTGCTAATGCTGACATCAGGCTTGGAGATTTCCTTCATTGCTCAGCAATGCATGTTCTGCCATATCTTTCTGACGCAACCATTAAATTAACAGCTTCCTTTAAGTGTGCTGGAGGTTAACAGGATGTCAATACATAAAACAAATTTTCTTGATGTCAGTGTAGAGCCTTTGTTATCCCTGTTAGTCACAGTGCCAAAACCAGAAAGGTGTTTCTGCTCACAGGGGATCCCATCCTCAAATCAGTGTAATTGGTCAACACCCTTCTACTGATTCCCGTGGCTTTGGGGTCAGCCATTGAGCATGGAACGGTTTGACCCTCCTGGGTAATCTAGAAACTGGATTTGGAAAAGCTCTGTGTAGAGCTAATTCAATGATTTTTTTTTTTTTCCTGGTGTTTATAGTTATTGAGCAGATTAATACCAGTAAATATTAAATAGGGTCATCAGGAAAGGGATAAGCACTCTAGCTTTTGCCAACAAACCACTTAAGCTCGTGCTTAGAGATAAGCACACATATTAAGGTAAATGGAGTTACTCATTAGCTTGGTGTTGAGCATATGTTTAGAGTTTCTGGATTTGGAGAAACTCACTGCTTGAAATCATCATCTCTTATCCTTGATGAACGGAAATTAGATTCTAGTATGCGAAGTAATTTTCATTAAAAAAATTAAAAAGTACCAAAAGGTAAAAAAGTCAGGATGAAAAAGGAAATTATCTAATTTGAATGCCATAAAATGGAAAGAACATAATTTCAAGAAACATTCCACAATTTCTTTCCCATCTTCCAGACTGCTTTAAAACTTATTCAGGCCCCCAGATTGCCTGGCAGGGTTGGCTCGGTGCCTCGGGGAGCAGATTGCCATGCCTGATGTCTCCAGCATCGCTGGTGAGTGCCGTGCTCGGGTCCGGCCGGCCAGTGGGAGGACCATGCTGGAACAGGAGGTTGAAAGGCGCTCCCCTTGCTGAACTGGCTGGAATAAGGTAAAATAAGGTTAAAACTCGTCCACGCAAATCCTTAGAGCAATGCCCTTCATTAGGAAGAAACAATCTGGATGTAGTGAGCAGCTATTGCACGTGCACTTCAAAAATCTTAGCTGGAACTTAAAATCTCCAGATTTAGAATTGCGGACCTGTTTTGGATGTTACAAAACAGTGTTTGGAGAGACAACAACTCACATTAAAGCATATATGACTTTCTCCTGCCAGGAATACTGAAGGAGTGTGCAAAAGCTGACATGAAGAGAGCTCCTGGGTTAGTATATATGCCTTTGTCCCAGAGAGGAAGACAAATAAAATGGTGAGAAAAACCCCGAATCCTGCTTTTTCCCTTGAAGTGCCACTGAAAATTTGCTGCTGTGCTAAAGTGTATCAGCATCAAAACTGAGGGAAGATTTTTCCAGAGAAGTCCAGCACAAACTGAGAGTTCCCAATACGCTCAGTGGGAAACTATATAATCCTGGNGGGGGGGGGGGGGACGGGACGGGCAGTGCATGCTGGCATTTCCCTGTCAAGCAAAACTGGTGTAAAGAGAGGCAAAATAAATTATTATCACATCTGGGATGTGAATTCTTTTTAACATTAAAAATGGATAAGCTGCGCTCTTGGGAGGAAGGCAGAGGAGGGAAAAGGGAAGCCGGGGAAGGGCTGACCCTGCGGTGGGTCGAGAAGCGCTCCCGTTAATAGCCGTCTGCAGCATCAGGCTTTTAACCCACTCATTAAAAGCTTGATTTGCCCTGTGCCTGGTGAAGGAGTGCCTCCTGTTTACCTGCCCACGGCGATGGAGGAAAGGGCCTGCCCCGCTCCCACGTGCAAATGAGGATTTACGTGGCTACAGCTGAAACATTTGGCAAGTGAGCGCATGAAACGTAAGGTTACCTGCAGGCAGCGGGTGCTCACCCTGTGGGCGTTTTATATGGCTATTTAATTGCGTGTTGCTCAGTACTAAACGAGTGCGACTTACGCGAATAACCACAGCAACACAAATGCTGCTGCCTCTGAGATAAAGGACCTTATTTGAGAAACAAATGCCTGACTAATAATACCATAGGTCTCCTGCACTTTTTAAAGTCTGTACTTTATCTCTGATAAAAAGGAAAGAAATGGTCTAGCTCTTAAAAATAAACCCAAAAGCATTTTAAGGACTTTCCCCCCCCTCTTTTCTATTCTTTTCCCAGGTTGCAAAAATAACATCCAATAATGAAATGAAAACAAGCTGAATGGTTACATTCAGTGGAGGAGGGAAGAGGTAGTCGCAGACAGCTGGAGCATGTCTGGGCCAGTGTCTCAGTTCTTTTCTTTCTGCTAGTTCAGTGCCACTCCAAGAATGCAGACAATGCTGGCTAGGACTGTTTCATATTTGATTTCCACACTTAAATCTGCGCTCGTTAAATGAAACCCCATTGTCAGGTTGGCATGCATCCACACTGCCTCCTCAGGTCCCACTTCAGAGCTTGCTGTCCGTGTTTGGGCGTCCTGCTCGTAACCCTTCAGTGAGGATCAGGTATGCAAAGAGCATTTTGCTGTTTGAGTGCTGCTCGCGGCACCGCAACAAAAGCTTTTGGACTTTTTTCTTGCAGCCACATCCACGGATAACCCTCATAAATCTCGGTCTGAGGGAAGACAGAAGTGCTGCAGGGAAGGGATGGGGTTTTGGAGCAGCCTCAAGAGCGATGGATCAATTGGGCACTCAGCTGGAGCCGGTTTCTGGGCAAGGTACCGGCTGTGCCGCCCGCGGGAGAGAATGCTTGGGCAAGCGGGGCCTGATTCTGCAAGGGGCTGGTACCCTGCCCCGCTCGAGGAGAGGATGCTTCTGGTCTCGGTGGGGCCCTTTGCAGGCTTTGCTGGGTCGGGAGCAGAGGGTTCGGCAGTTGTAGGGCTTTGCTGAAGCGGGGCAAGAGAAATGCTGTGCGTTGGAAGCAAAGCGGTGACTGTGAATAACAAAGGATCATTTCATATCCTCTGTAAAATACCAGGAGGGCATGAAAATTATGAATCTTATTAATAAAGCTTAGGGGATTACAAAATCCAACAGCTGTCCAATTAGCTGTCCTTTAGACTGCAGACCCTGTCGGCCTTTCTCCCGCCCTGTCAGCTGGTACTGTGGTCTGATACCTGCTCGTACACCACTTGCGCAGTGTGGTGATAAGCGTGGCTTATCACGCAGTAAATGCCGGTGATGCCAAAGCAGATGGAGCTCTGCCCAAAGCAGTTTGCTGTTTCAGCATGAGAGGATGGAGAGGTGATAGGATGGGGCTGTGGTACCACGGGGTGTGATGCCGGAGCAGGAGGAAGCATTGGCCGTGTTTTGATTTTTCAGGTGCCCCGGAGGAGTCCACTGCTGGGCTGTTGTCATGGAAACACCATTATTTTCTGAGACTGGAGACTGGCTCCAAACAAAGGTTAAAAGGAAGGAGAAAACCCAAGGGATCGGATACACAGAGGATGAGATTTTCCTCAGCACAGCAAAACCTGTGGATGTCTGAACCAGCAGCGAGTCCTCCGAGGCGTGTGGGCTGGACGTACGTCGGGGCTGGAAATCCATGCCGTGCCTCACGCTGGAGCTGGTCGGGAGCGTGGTGCTTGGGCTCTGTCTCCGCTCTGGGTCACCCAAAAGCCTGTTCCTCCTCCTGCCCTCGCCTCTCGTCCTCCCACACTGTCGAGGTGCTGCTGCCTACGGCTCTGCCTGGAGCGGAGGTGATATGTGCTGGGTGGTGGTTATTTTTCACACTTCTTTAGCTGTTCAGGTGGCAGATCTACATCTGCGCAGGTTTTAACGGCTCTGTGCATTAACGGCAGTGCAGCGTTCACAGTCGTAAGGAAGAGCAGAAAGGCAAATCTTCAGGTTCTGCTTTCTGTAATGTCAAAAGCAAATTGTATGATTTCCATAAAATTTTGCCCAGCCTTTAAATTCCGAGGCCCAGGCTGTCTGTGCTAAAGGTGTGTCCCTTTAGTTGAAACGGCACTGCGATGTAATGGCTATGAAAGGCCAAATTACTGGTTCCTAAAGTGATTTAATGGAATGATGCACATGGCTTCAGGGGCACTACTGATCCTGATGCGAGTGTGTCCAGGATCTGCCTGTCCTTGCACAGCCATGTCACCCTCCTGGCTGCTGCTAACGGGGTTACAGGTGGTCATCCACCTTCCCCGCCATGACCGACGCTCACGTTTAAATGTCCGCACTGGTGCAGTCTTACAAAAGTCATCACAAAACCCAAAGATGCACAGAATATGGCCAAACTGGAACGCAGGTCCAGAGTTTGCAGGGTGAGGTGGTACCAGTCCTGATGCGATGGGTCTCTGCAGAGGTTAGGGAAGTCAGCCTAGGGAAGGGGGAACAGGACTGCGTAACCCAGGTAGCCGGTCCCAGTGATCCCAGCAAACGAGCAGTAGCAGTACGGGCCAAGGAGAAGATGCACAACGGCAGCAGCAAATTGCACTAAGGCGCCCGTGATGCTCAATACGCCGAAGGCGAAACTAGCCTCCCACTGAAATGGAGACAAAAGCATTTTATCACTTTTCTGACCTGCTGAGAGATTTTTTTAAAAAAAAAAACTTTAAAACTAAAGAGCTAAGTATTTTTGTATTTCTTCATTTCCAACTTGGGGAAAAATAAACAAGTTTTTTTTTATATTCAATATCCTTTATTCTGTTTCCAAAAAGGGATGTGATGGTAAGGAAAATTATTAGCTTGAATGTCATGAACTTATTAAATAAAAAATGTGGATTTTTTGTTTTTTTTTTACAGGGAAGACAAAGTCATTGAAACCATATTTTACTCAAAAAAAAAAAAGTAGAAGAATAAATTGGAACAGGTATACTTATGCAGTTTGTCATATAACATCTAAGTACAGTGAGTGGCCTTTAAAATTTAAACCGCATACTTGAATACTAACGAATTTCCTCATTATACACCAGAAAATGTGATAGGAACTGGCAGAACTACTGTGCTGGTGGGACAGTTAATGTGCGCCCTCTGTAAGCCCCGCGCAGCACATTCGATCCATGATATTAGCAGGAAAAGAGCTTTCCCCTTCGAATGCGTCGTCCAGATTAACCCCGCTGCTCCCTTGCCGCCTCCTGCGTGTGACACCGTCTAGACTCCTGGATTTGTCACCCTGACTGCTGGCACCTGGCGCTGAGTGACCGCCTGCCCCTGCCCTCAGCAGCTCCACGCAGCAGCATTTGGGGGTGGCTGTGTTCGGCTCTGGGGTGGGTGGCGGGGGTGAAAAGCGTTGCAGTTGCAGCCGGCGCGGGGTGCTCAGCCCTGGGTGCCCACTCCCCACCTCCTTGTCCCAGCGCGTCCCTGCCCCGCAGGGGTTTGCTGTGGAGCCAGCTCCATCCTTTGTGCCAGCTGAGAGGTTTTTCCATGCTGGGGGGAGCCTTAGAAGAGGTTTTAGGAATAATTCTAGTTTCCTTTGATCTGACAGCTCCGCAGGTAAAGAACTAATGCTATTAGAGCGAGCAATAACGAGCTGCTGCGCTTGAGCCTCTTGGGGAGCGGGACGGGCTCTTCCCTGCCCGGCCGGAATAACCGCTCCGTGTTTCTCCCTGCACAGAGATGGCTTTACAAGGGGTTGGATCAGGCACAGCAGAGGCAGGACCAGGGCGCTGCTGGTGCGCCTTCAGGGCCGGTCAGAAGCATTCAGGAGGAAAAGCTCAAATTCACCTTTCGTGGGCTCAGGCACGACGTCGCATCCTTTTTGTGTGCAGCACGGCCACAGAGGATGTTTACTGTTTGTTGCCAAAAAGCCAACGCAAACTGTTCTGTGCATCTCCCGCGCTCGCTATTCCCGTGCTCCTGAGCTACGTCGGGGCACTTGGAAGGACACGGCCAGCCCCAACAGGGGACACCATCCAAGCCACCACACTGGCACTGCCCACCACCGCGCAGCGCCTTTAATCTGGGTTGTCACGCTGACGAACGGGAAGCAGGGAAGAAACCCAGGGTGCCACAAACGGGAGTGCCCGAAGGAAACCCCAGGCAGCGCAGAAAGGAAGATTATTAAGGTTATTTTAATGTCTGCTTCATGCTGCTTTCGTCACTCTGGACGAGAAATGAGTTTGGGTTTGGTTATTCTTCCTGAGTGCTGTCAAAGGCACAGCAGACACTGGTGTTATTCACTGGGTCCCCATCAGGGCAGGGTACGTTTCGTCACTGCCCTCATTTCAGAACCAGTTTTGACTGGGGAGAGTATCTGCGTTGATGAGCTGACATACACGGGCGCATTTTCATTCATTTCGGTACACCAGCAGTGACTCTGCCTTGCAGTGAGTAATCCTTTTTCCAGTGTAAGCATCTTGGCCCCACATGTATCTTTGCTCCTAGCTTCGGGCTGGTGAATGGAAAGAAGAGCTGAAGATGTGCTAAAGGCAAGAGTCTGTGCCCGAGAACGCAGAAAATAGCACGATCTGGGCTGTAATTTCTGGTGCGACGTAGGAATCTGTATGAAGCCCGATCCAGAACCTTGAGCAATGCTGTCCTGTGGTTTGATTTCCATTCTGGCATGCTAAATGCAGTAAGGCCCAGGTTTTTCATGGCACTTTCCATTTTTGATTTAGGGAATTTGAAAAATACTTGTCTTGAGGCTGAGCCTGAAGTTACAATCTTGGCATATCCATACCATAAAATTCCTGTGGATAAAAGCAGAAACATCTGGATTCATGAGTGGATGTTGGCTAAATCCACCAGGAAAAAAAAGAAAAGCCTTCAAGGGATCCTAGGGGGTTCTAGCCAGAATAAATAATACAACAAAATAAGAGTGTTATTAAGAGTAATTGTAATACTGAAGCTGAATTATAAGATGAGGGCCAAGCCCTTTGCACAATCTGCTTTTCCAGCTAAGAGTTCTTCAATTTACACTTAATGCACATGTGGCTGATGGAACAAAGGAAAAATTGAAGAAGGATGAAAGCAGTGCAGAGATTATTCAGCCTCGCTGGTTTAGCTCCAGGCACATCTTTTAAATGAGTAGATGATCAGTTTCCAGTTTGTTTTAAATTCTCTGGCAAGAAATTTTGTGCTCTATCCCAAAGTTGGATGTGCTCAA
>VZSZ01009495.1:96784-108889 GCA_013398815.1 Ibidorhyncha struthersii | reverse complement strand
TTAAAAAAAAACTGTTTAGCCCTGCTGGGCTTCAGGCTTTCTACTCCCACATGTTTGAGTGGGAGAAAGGACAAATCTTAGGATGTTGATTTCCCCATGGCAACAGAAAACGGAAATTACTTTAACCCCATCTAGTGACAGATGACTCATTGCTCAGCCTGCTGCTATTTTCCAAGCACTAAAACAATACAGCTGCAGAGAAAAAGCCAGCCCATATTATCTCATAGGCTGAGCGCTGGGGCTCGTGGGAGAGGGCAGTTCTCCGGCTGTCTTTTTGTCGAAGACAGACAAAATCGCCTTTTGGCCATTCTTGTATTCTATAAAGCAAATGTGCCCACGCGCTCGCCGTCCCCGTGCCGCTGGAGGACAAACCTGAGGTGTCCCAGGGATGGAGGTGATGCAATGCCCGTGGGGTGAGCTGCTGGTGGGTGTCCCACTGCTGGGTCCTCCTTGCCCTGCACCCAGTGGTCCAACAGGGCGCTTCCATACCTTCAGTTTAAACAACCACCCTCTTGAACTACACGCAATGAGCTGTGCATGTGATAGAGAAATGATTCGTTCACAAACGCAACCCAGTGAGGGGGCAGCGGGTATAAGCAGAGTTCTCAGGGCCCTACATATGAAAAAGATAATCTGATGGTAGAAGTGCATTTCTGTCGTAACAAGATCCCAGAGGTAAAGGCTGAAACAGAAACATTCAGCTTCGAAAGCAGAATTATCCTAGCTGAAAGGGTAACTAGGGAGAGCGGTTTCTGAGCAAGGATGGTGGAACCATTATGACTTGGAGTCCTTAAACCCAGACGAGGTGTTGCTGTGAAAGACAAGCTTCAGTCCAACTTGTAGGACAAAGAGGTAAGCTGTGTGCTCAGGAGGTCAGCCTAAACGGCCGTATCTGTCTTCTTGCACCTTAGACCCCCTTGCAGCAGAGCTGCACGGAGACACCAGCTCATCTGAGGAGCATCTCTGTTGAGCATCTCCAGCACCTGGATGACAACTCTTGCTCAGCACCTTCTGGACATGGAAGAGAAGGGCTGTGTTGGAGAGGACCACAGATTCTGAGGTGTTTCTTCATCCATCTCTTTCCACCAGCAGCTCAGTGCAGGAGACACCCTCTTTACAAACACTGGTTTTCCTAAATCCTGGCAAGGATTTAGTAAGGCTCAGAAATAAGGCTAGTAAGGCTCACTGAGACTCAGATGCACTTTGCACATAAAACATTACACCACTGAACGGGGAAGGTTTTAATGCTACCACTGAGATGATACACTGAATAGTAGGTCAGTCAACATCACTTTATTCACCTCAGATTGGGGGCAGACATCACAGCGGTGGGAATTTCAGGACTCCAGGAAAACTACATGGCAGAATGGTGTCATGGGACACCTGAAACATTTTCTTTCTGGGAAAGACAGGCTGAACTGCTGGTACAATAGCTGAGTCTTTACTCAATCTTGTCATCTGTACGCTGGTATCATTAATTTTCTGCTTCCTAACAGCAGAAAATCAGGTCCATAAGTTTCTATTTGGATAGTGCAATTAACAAAAAGAATAACGCCATTACCAGTTTGTTCTGGAAACCAGAGGCTGGGCTGCATTAATGGCACAAAGGTTACCTTCATGCAAAAATCAACATGTACCAACACGTACGGATGACTTTCTGGGCTCAAACCCAGACCTTGAACAGGGCGCTCTGGGCCACGCAGTGCGCTGCTCTCTGTGCCTCGGCGTGGGTCCGTTATCTGGGAACACCCCGGGGGTGGCTACAGCCATCCCAAAGCCCTGATTTCGACAGCAGCGTAACCGGGGTGCTCAGAGCTGCTGCCCCCGCCTCGCCGTGCCCCTCTCGGCCGCTGCTTCAGCCCAAGCCCTCTGTGGCCAGCTCTGATTTCTGGAGAAAAGAAAAGGGATTTTCTGATGCGGAGGTGCTTTTGGGCTATAAGTTATTATTGTATTTCTCTTCCTTCTTCTGATTCTTTCCTTCCAGACTTGTTCAGCGCTCTCCTACAATGCAGGATGTCCCCCTCCCAAAAATGCAAGAGCCCTGCGAACCTGCCAGCTGCGGGGAAGGAGAACCAGAGATCACAACGGCTTATTCTTGAAAAAGAAAATATGACTGTTACCGTCTAAACTTCTGCCAGCCTGGTAGATCCAGAGAAAGATGTGGGGATTCAGATTAAACTCCATCTTTCGAGAATCCATCCGTCCATCAGTGTTCTGGTTTAGAAGTCCATGAATTACGGCGCTAAACAAAAAGATTGTTCCTTTCAGAGAAGAAGCAATTGCCAAAATGTCCATGTAGAAAACGAGAATAACAGTTTTAATTTAGGCGTGCTTTTTTGTTTTAACGTTCTCTCCACTTCTTTAAGAAGAAAATGGCTACATTACCTGGAAAAATATTTTCGTATTGTGCTGCTCGAGGGCAAAAGAGCTAATTAAATTTGTAACAGCGGAAAATAATGTCTAAGAGGTCTTGTAAGGCTGTGGTTCTGACTGGTGGCGTCAGCTTTACTGCCAATACGTGCAGATGGTAACGAATGAGCTACCATCAACCACACGTTATTGTCCTACGGCCCCACTCAGCTCATAAATGTCTTCACCGGTTATTATTTCCCGTTATTTAGTGCACAGTTTGTAAGTGCAGTGCTCCCATTGATGCTCTACCCCAAGCCAGGAGAGCAGGGTAAGTAATGGCAGTTTCTCAAACAGCTCTGGGCGTACAGAGCCCTCTAACCAGGCGCAGAGAGGCTGCCGAGGACACGCTGCAGCAGCCACACGCGAACCAACGTCCGTAATGAAACCAAGACCTCTACAGCTGAGCTGCTTGCACATAGACACAACTTTCCAGCAAGAGCCCGGTCCTGCGCGGACCTGTATCGCCCAGGGCCAAGCCCGGGCATGGACCCAAGGGTCTGGGTTTGCAGGGCTGGTGGCTCTGCAGGTGAGCTTGAGCAGGGTAACGAAAGGTGGTTATTGTCCCAGTGGACTCCAGGACTTTTAGGTAATGCAGGCAGACTTGCCAGAGAACATATTGTACTGAACTTTGCATAGCCAGAGGACAGTGTTTCTTCTTACAAACAAGGACATAATAGTCTTTTCCAGAATAAAAGCATAAACCACTTTCCCAAAAACAGTGTTTGAAGCTTCGGGCAACTGTAGTGTCTGCTCTTTGATTTATCAGCCTGACTCCTGCGCTGTGTTGGGTTCTTCACAGCCGTCCTTAGAAACACTTCCTCCGCCTCTTTCAGCATACAAACACTGCGGTAACTTATGTAAACCACAACTGCTGTACACGTTTTGTCAGTATTTCTTGGGTTTTACCAACAGGTTCTTCCTTCAGCAGTATCTGCAGTTTCTGTTTAGCAGCTCTGCAGCGCGCGTTGCCCCAGAGCCTCACCCCCCGGCAAAGGCAGCAGGCGGAGGAGCTCTTCTCCACTGGGCAGGAGGAGGTTGGGGTACAAACCCCCCATCTCCTTTTTTGCAGAGCTACTTTCTTCAACTCTGCCGGGATATTTCCATCCCGCTTAAGCCACGAGGGCTTAGCTGTGCCTGGGTCTCTGGCCTGCCAACGCTCTCTCCTCAAGCAGACTTTATACCTCCCGGTGAATCCCTTTGACTGCAGAGTCCAAGAAATACCGGCCCTTTCCGATTCTCGTCAAGGCAGAAAGTTTCTTCCTTGGTGTCTAATTCTCCTAAGCGTGTTCGAGTTTTCCTACTGCAGTCCGCTAATTTCCAAGCAGAGTTGCCTATAAGAATTCCCCTCTCTTAATTTCAACACATTTTCCCTTGCACTGGAGCGATGGAAACGGTTGCAGACTGCCGGCTTTCCCAGCTCGCCTTTGGAGGAAGGCTGCAAATTCGTGTTTCCCGGGAACTACAATTCCCAGAAGACAGCTTATCTTCCCCCAAACCCGGAACCGAGGCTCGCTGGCTCTGTCGCTTCTTTCGCAAGGCTTCCTCCTGCCTGCACAGCGATGATGCCGGAGGATGGGACGAGGCCTCCTGGAGCCAGCTGCCAGGCTGGGCAGGAGGGGACCGTGCATGGGGAGAGAGGCAGGGCCTGCCGCTGCCCTCCTGCATCCACCTCAGCACAGCCTCTGCTCCCTCGGAGCTCCGTGCAAATCCCGGGGAGAGCATCATGAGGCTGAAGGCGCTGCTTCCATTTACATAGAACTATAAAATCCCAAGCGAAAGCCCGCTGTTTAACGGGCTGGCTGGTGTTAAATGAAGTGTTTCAGGGACTGTGTGAGAATGGAAGGAATGCCCTCCCCAGACGTGTGTCTCCACTAAAGTAATATTTCAGCGTGTCTGTTCTTAGGAGTCCGCAAAATCCTCTTCTTCAGCCTCTGACCAGGCGGGTTCGCAGTACCCGCTTGAATGGCGTGCTGCAACGCCAGAGCTGGCTTCCCCCTCCCAGGGGAACAGCCTTCGGAAGGATTTTAAGAGGAAGGACTTAACTCCATGGCCCTAAGCAGTCTCCGTACCGTTTCATGTGATGTGACTCAGTACCATACTTGGTCACTTAACAAGCCTCAGCGCTCCTAATTAAAGCCAGTCCTTGCCCAGACCACGGCTGCGCGGGTGCTGTCTCAGTCAGTAAAGTCATTACTGGCGGTACCACCCTAAACAAACCTATTTGCGCGGGGGCTGTAATCTCCTGAAGTGATCTCCGGCTTTTGCAATCAGAAGTCAAAGTTGTTGCTTTTACGACATCCTTCTCAAGCCTGCGTGTCAAAACGCTGAACGCTCAGGACCGTGTCTGGAGTCACGAGAAGCCTCCCGAAAATCAGATAGCAGGGTACGTCATCGGCAGCTTGAAAGGTCCGAGGCCGGCACTCGCAGAGCAGAAAGGTCAGGCTCGGTTTCCAGCGAGCCAAAGGAGTTGGGTAACGAGCAGCATCGTATCTTCAGTGCTTTAAAAATGCAGCGGGACTTGGGGTGCAAACGTGAAAAGTCAGGCGGGTGTTCCAAGAATAGCACGCCTTTCCCCGTCTGAGCAAGGCAGGAAGACTTGGCTGCTCACTGGTGGCGATAGTTTACTGAAAGAAATACTGACCTTCAGACAAGTACTAGCACTAATATAAACATTAAGCTAAATACGCTGAACCTAACCCTTGTCTGACTTTTTCCCGTACTGTTTCCGGAGGGTTTTTGCTCAGATCTCTCAGCATTCCTTTTCATCGCTAAATGAAGCTTCGGGAGGGCTTCGCTCTGCAGGTTCAGCCTGAACCACCGGCATGACAAAAGCCGCTGCGTCAGGAACTAGAAGATGGAAAAGAAAAGTGATTCAGAGCGAAGATGAAACAACCTTCCAAAACCCCCGAATCAAGCACTTCTGAAGAGTTTATAAGAAATGTCCCCACTCGCTGAGAGTAAATCTGCGAAAGGTATTGCACCCCCTCCACTTGTGACATCTCCCTGTCACTCACAGGAGGCAAATAACAAAGTGTGATTGCTGCAGAGAGCAATCGGATAATGCTCATTTCTAATTGCTGCCGGCAGGGAAGCCTCTTTGTGCTCCAGTTCTGGTGGAGCAAGTTTAAGTTGCTGAAGCTCAGCCACTAACACCGCGCGAACCTTCGCTACCGCTTCCCCAAAAGGCTGTCGTTTCAGTCAATGTCGTATGCGATGCTCAGTATCTATATTCACATACAATTTATTTGTACGTATTTATAGCCAGGCAGCTGGCTATAAGTAGCTGTGCACCGCAGCACGTGATGGCAGGGTGAGGTGGCACCTGAGGAAACCCGGAGGGGCCATGCAAGCGGGTGGCTCTTTGTGAGGAAATCAACATTTGGACACCTAAATATGCCACAACCATCTTTCTGGACAGTCCTGGGGCAGGAGTGTGCTCCATCCCCAGTTTGTTCTCAGAAAGTCTCTCCAGGCCGGCCGTGTCCCCCGCGGGACCGGGATGCTGTGTGTGCATGGCTCCCCTGGGACCAGAGGGGCGACAGAAGAAAAGCAGAGCTACCCTGCCAAGGTAGTTTAGCAAATTTGAAATAGCCGAGTGTTTTCATACGCTGTACCGAGGGCCGGGTGTTTTGAGCCAGAACTTGCAATCCTGAAGCACCTTTTCGAATCTGCTGTCACCACGTAGCCCCTCACTTCCTTCCCTCTGATCACCTGCTTTTGAAGTAATGGGATCACCCTCGCAGCACAGATCTGTTAAAAATGATGACAAGAGTGGCTGGCCAGAGTCCTAGCTTTGCCTGCTTTTCTGAAAATTGCAGGGGATTTTTCCTTTCTGTTTAATATAATTAGGTGCAGGAATATCATACAATTTTTTTCGCGCTGCTCTGAGATAAAAAGTCACTCCTTCCTACCTTTAAAACAATAAAAATTGAACTAGTTATTTCAGAAAAAAAAAAAAAAGGCTATGAGCTGCTTTCTTTTTGGTCTTTCAGCGTAACACTGAAGTGACGTCGGAAAGAGGAAGCGCCTCAGAGCTGGAGTGGCGACGGGCGATGCCATGCTGCTGCTGGCGTATCTTCCCCCCCTTATCTCTTAACTTCACCCATCTTGTGGGTCAACTGCCTCCCAGAGCAGAGCCGCTACGGTCCTCTCTGCGGGCTCCAGAGGGGCTCCAGGAATAGCTGCGTCCACGGCGCGGTGCTGGGTTTTCACGCTGCCGGCTGCGTCCCACGCATTAACGCCCGAGCGCGGCGTGTCACGTCATTTCGGGGGACTTTGCAGTGAATTTAGTTCGGACCCAGGTAAGTGCTGGCTGGCTGGAGTGGGAGTTTGCCGGGGCTGGCTCAGAGGGGCACTAGTTGGCACGAGGTTTAATTTTGGGAATCCCACTAACAGCAGGAGAAAGTGATGTGACGTTGTCCCCTCCCTCATCGGCTTAACTCCATTCCCGACTCCAAAGCATGGTTTTGCTTTAAATGCAGAAGGAACGGCGCTGCCAGGAGATAAGGGTGTTTGGCTCTGGGATGGGCCGTTTACTCGGCAGCCCTCGGGTACTTAAGTCAATACTAAATACGGACCCGCAGCTCTGAATCACGCCCAGCTGCAACCTCCGCTCGCGTGAACCAGCCTGGAGATGTTTGGTTACTGGGAGAAGCCAAAGGTTTGGAAACAGGTGTCTTCCGAAGCAGATTTTTCAGTTCAACATTAATGCAAACGCCGGTCGTTTGCATACGGATCTGCCTGGAGAGATGCCAGGAACGATGCTGTGACCCCTAATAAACGCCAACCCCTCTTGTATGAGCACAGAAACCTTCGGTGTCCTCAGCTGGAAATGTGGGCTGTAGCTGCGGAGCAGATGCCAACCAAACACCTCGCACTCGTGTCATTCATCTACAGGCGGGAGAGCCAGAAAACTCCCAGCAATGACCGTCCTCCGGCTGATCCGAGATAACCGGGTATCCGGGTATCCGCTGGGGGCTGGCAGAAAGTTAAAAAACAACAAAAGTTAAAAAATAAAGTAAGTCAAACCCAAGCTGCCCACCTCTGGGTGTGCGTTACAGGCTGCTGTACGTGACACTTATTATTACATTGCTGAAGAACCGGTTCTGGTTTAGCTTTACGTTCCCTCAGTAAGCGTGACAGAGGGTTAAACAGGGTAATTTGGCACTTCACGGTCACGTTCACTGAAAGGTTTAATAACGACTGACACCTCTAAGGCTGCACGCCGCTGGTTGCCCTGTTTGTTGGTGTTCTTTAAATATTTGTTAACAATTTTCAGAAATCTATAATGGGACGCCAACGGCCAGCTGAGAGAGTGCAGGAACTGGATGAAATGCAAACGTTTTCGGTGCTTTTCCTTTAACGTTTTCCCTCGTTGAAAGAGGACCTGGTGGATTAGCCAGGCAAATGGGCGTTGCGGTACACGTAGGTAAATACCGTGCTGCTCAGCACGCTGATCCCAAACCTCAGATAAACACTTGTGTCCAGGTATTTCCTGCAAAAAGACTTCCATGTGAAGGCGACTCATCCTGTGTTGTACACTCGGGTACCTTTGTCTGCTGAGCACGCTGTGACTTGTAATACTCTGGGCTTCCCAGATTTATGGATGGAACTAAAGGGAGGTGAGACTATAACCCCAGCAGCGCTCTTTTGAGATCTGTGCAGCTCACGTGTTGGTGAGTACAAATAGAAATGATTGCACGGACTCTGCTGGGGTTTTGTACGTAAGGTTTTGTGTTTTTTTTTGTTTCAGGTGGGGTTTTTTTTCACTTGTTCTTCCTTTTTCAGTTTTCATCCTATGGCAAAGCCTGGTTTTACATGTTTTACTTGGACTGTGCAAAATGACTGGGAGTCTGGAAAAAAAAAAGAGGAATAGAGAATTGTGCTACTGGTTTTAGTGGAGGCCTTGAGCAAACTGGGAGCAGAGTATTGGGGAACTGGGACTGATGGCAGCTTTGAGTTTGGTTTAAACTCTGGAAAGGCAGCTCACAGCATTTCTCGTTGCCTTTTTGCCTGTGCACTTGTCAAAGAGTAAAATAACTTTTTTGAGAATAGCTTTATGCTTCCTCATAGATTTTCTGAAGGAAAAATAAAACCTTTTTTGTGTGCCTTCTGATGGGGAGTGCCATGTGCTTCAGCCTGCCTTTTCCTTCCGCGTGTCCGCACGTGCGGTGCCGTGGGGTGCCTGGTCCTTCTCTGGGGGACTCGCTGCTCACCTCAGACCACCGCACTGGGCTGTGCCGGCTCCTGCTCCTTCTGCATCCCCTGCGGAGCCTGTGGGGTTTTCCAGCTCGCGGTGTCTTGCAACTGTCATGATTTGTTCACCCCCCCCTTCTTTTTTTTCCTTCCTGTTGTGATCCATCCAACGGGCCACGACATTAAAATCCTCTTCCCTCCGGCCACCTCGCCCGTGGGCTACCAGCGAGACGGTGTGTGCAGCATCGCGTGGGAGACGGGGCGGTGGCGGGAGGGGACAGAGCCATCCTGGCTGTTAAGCCGTATGGCCCCAGCACGAGGACTTCAGAAGAAGCGCTCGCTACTGAGCACGTAAGCAGCAAAGTCTGAGAGGTGCCTCCAGCCTGGCACAGGCTCCGCTTCTTCGCAGCACTGAACAAACTCCTCTGAGTGAGTCATCACCTGATTTACATGAGTCAGAAACTGGGGAGACACTATCGCAACAATAATCGTGGCAAAACAGTGGCTCTCCGTTGCCAGGAAGACGGAGGTGAAGTGGTTTAAGATGTATTAGGCCAGTTTTCTAACAAAGTTTTGAACAGGAAAGTTTTGAAAATTATAACGGAGCTCAGATAAAAAGGAAAAGAGCTCAGATAAAAAGGAAAACAAGTAAGAGGAGCTGCTTTACTGGTTGCTGTGGGAGAAGTGGGTGTCTCAGCAGGACCGCAGGTGAATTTGGAGCATTTAAGATCAGAAGCAGCAACTGCCTTATCTTGTCTGACCATCTCTCTACCAGACGCGGTTGCAGTTTGCCCGGATATTTGTAAGTTTTTAAGTATGAATGCCAGAGTAAACTATTCTGATCAGCCGGTCTGACCTGCAGTGTCAGGCAAGCCGCAGGATTTATAGTTTCCTTAAACAGTTGCATCCTTTGGAAGGGAAAAACCTCCAGTCTTTAACAAAGGTATTTTTAATGATGATGAGTCCACTTTGCCTGGCGATGGACTGTTTCACTGGCTGGACTTGTGTCAAATCCAGCTTTGCCTGGTTCAGATTCCGACATTCAGGTGACATCCAAGAAAGCATTTTCACTGCACCAGAGTAACTTTCCAACAGTACGAACAAGGATCTGAGGAACCAGGAAAGTAGCGGATTGCAAAAGCGTGAAAAAAAAAGCTGATAATCACAAATTACTGCGATGAGCTAATTTTGAGCATTTTAATAGTGTGAGTAACGAAGCCAGAGTTTAGATGAATATATTCAGAACTGAATATAGCTATAGGCACACGTAAGCCTGATCGAGTTGTTTTAGATGCGGAGCGTAACGGAATACAGAACTAGCACCGAGCTGAAATGAGAATATGGAGAAATATACACTATTTAGAAAAATGCACATATAGAAAGATATGTGTGCTACAGGGAGAGATTTTGTAGTGCCCTCTCTATATGGTATCATATGCAGAGCAGCAATAAAGAGAAAATGGCGTTTACTAGAGCTAACAAGGAAAAGAAACTCAGGAGAAACAGTATGGAACGTTGTGAAAGAACCAAACAGTGGCTCAGAGGATGACATTTTTGCATATACTTAATTAAAACAGTAGGGAAAAAAAAATAAAGTGGGAAGCTTGGAGCAGGGCTGGATCGAGAGACAGGAGAGCAGCGCAGAGTCGGTGGTACGCTGCGTAGCACAGGAGATCTCAGCACTATACAAGAAAAGAAAGTGCGATTTACACCAGATAAAAACAACTTAAAATTATGCAATGACTGGCACATTTCCTATCTCCCCCTTGAAACCGGCTTTAAAAATAAAACATTAGGAGGAACTTCAACTCAGAAACTGTTGCTTTTAATTTAAGCAAGTGAACATGTGCACCTAGAGATAGAAAACCAGGGGAAAACGATTCTGAGAGTAGGGACATCAGCAGAACAGTGTTATGTCGAGAACCGATGAAGAACTTGCACTAAAAGTGGAAAAATTGCAGTCGCTTTAGTTACAGCCCGCCCGCCTGGCGCTGCAAGGACTAAAACACTTGTGGCAGAGGCATCACCCGGCCTCACCTTGGGCCGAGCCCCAGCTCTAGATGCCACCACGGCTCGTCTGGGGAGAAGGGTTGAGGGAGTGGAGAGGGCTGTGGGAAGCCCAGAGGCTTTAGGGGAAGGAAGCCTGGGGACGAGCGACCAGGGGATCTGTGCGAAAGTGAGATGTTGGGGAGGAAGGGCTAGCCGAGACCTGGAAGTCTCTTCTGGTGAAGAAACGGGCTGGCGGGTGGCGAAAGGGGAAGGAGGTGCCGGTGGCGTGGCGATGGCGCCGGGAGCTGGGGTGTCACCGTGAGTATCTGCCGGGGGAGAGAGGTCGATGGGGGTGGGAGAGCCATGCTATGCTCCACGCCGAGCTCAGGGGTTGAAATGCAGCCCCAGGACGGGCTCCCCGACGCTGAGCTGGGGACTTACTGTTGGTCTGGGAAGCGCTATAAACCGTTTTCGGGGGTTGAGCGGGGAGGGTGCAACTTGGTGGTGGCTCTGGGGACCTGGGCTCTGCGGAGGAGCCTCGGTGCGGCCGGTGTGATGCAGCACGAGGGGTGCTGGGGTGACGGCTGCCAATGCTGATGCCTTCCTGCGAGGGGCAGGGGGGAAATACAGAGCTGACGAAGCACGAGACGAAGTTGGGGCAGGCTGTTTGCTGCTCTCTCGAGGATGGAGACGTCGCTGTGGGGACCGTCAGCGGGCGGTTTCTTTGGCTGAGGAGATGGCGACAAGAAATCCTATTAAATATGTGAATTTCTGAGGTGCCAAATGGTGAAAAGTACAGCCCCGTCCCTGAGAGCAGTACATCGGGGTGGTACCCTGCACCCGGGCTGCCCAAGCAGGAGAGGGAGCCTGTGCAAGAGGGGAGATGCCCAACGCCCTCTGTTACCAGGAGGCTAAAGGTCTTTCAGGCCTATGCTAAGATCATTTATTCCCTCAAGGAAAATCCTACATCCCAAAGTAAGCTGCAAGGAGGTGTCTTAAGAGTTTTCTGAAAGAGGTGTTGTTCCCCCGCGACAACACCAGGAAAAGCCCCCAACGAGCACCCCCACAGCTCAGCGAGCAGGGCACGGCTGGTGCGGGTCGAGTCACAGGAATAGCGGGTTTTGACATTGCTAGGAAAAAAAAAATAATGGTGCATGCTGATGGCTGTCACAGGAAAAAGTCGCTCCTTTCAGCGGCTTGGTGCTGCAAAATACTCTTTATACAAGACAAAGGTCTCTTCTCGGGAGTTTGAATGGCTGTTCTTAGCTATTGACAAGCTTGGAGTTGGCAAAATAGGTTCTTCTTTCTTTTCTGTAAGCAGAATAAACATAAATGTACTATGATACAGTCAATGGAATATAATAAGTTCTTACACAAGTGAATTTGTTTAACTTTGTTCCCACACAACAGCGACAAAGAGATGCTACAGCGAGTGCCTCACAGTGACGGAGTAGGGAGAGAAAATTAGATCCCGTTTCTGAAAGGGGAGAAAGAGTGAGGCTGTGTGAA
>VZSZ01009495.1:0-72679 GCA_013398815.1 Ibidorhyncha struthersii | reverse complement strand
TTGTTCCCCCCCCCCTTTTTTTTTTTCTTTAACAAACTGCTGCCTAATTGCAATCCTGGATGGCAACAACCCAAATACTGAAATGTTGCGCTTGTTTCTAATAAATTTCATCCGATTATTTCCACCCTTCTTCAGTGTGCTAGTATGGTTTGAATTCTCTCTCTGTCCTTCGCATAATTGCAGCCTCCGAAGCTGACAATATCAGCAAGTTTTAAAAGCCCGTTCTCCAGTCCATCATTCGCGCGAGCGGTGAGTGGCACTGGACAGACAGAGCCTTCTTGATGCAGCCCTTCTGTTTTGGGGTGAGTCACGGATAACCGCGCGTGGCACGTGTTTGCAGCCAGCCTTGCACCCAGCCCGTTGCACATTAACCGGGGCAAATTCCTCCGCTCGCCCATGGGAACGCAGACAGCATTCGCGTGGAAACTCTGGCCGAGAGGTGAAACGGCTCTTATCGAGCAGAGCCGTATAAAGCAATTTACAGAAGCTTTCGGAGGGATGTGGTACATCCCATCTTTCCAGCTACCCGCCCCGTGCTGCGCTCCCTGCCCCGTGCCCCTCGGCTCTGCAGCCGCCGGCTGTGTCGGGGATGCTCAGCCGCTGCCTGGGTTTGTGCGGCTTCTGGCAGGGCTGTAGGCAAGTCACATTTTCCTTCTCGAGTCCATAATCCGGCTCTAATCTCAACATGGGGTGGGTGGGGGGAATCTTGCTGCTGGGACTGACTCGGGTCCAACTGAGTTTGGACTCTGCTTTATCGCAGGACTTGTCTGTGCCAGCTGTGAAAACAACTTTAGCTTTAAAAAAAAAAAAAAAATATCTGAGTTATGCAGGCCTGCTGTGGTCCTTAGCAAATTATCGTTGCATGCTGGTTAATTGTTTATCCATTAACTGACTGTGTCAATTATCTGACACGGGGAGGCCGGCTGTACCTGGCACGGCGGGAGAGGAGGAGGAGGAGGAGGGAGGATGCACATCCTTTCCGTGTTGGCTCCTGTCCGCGTGCTCTTCCTCCAGCCCTGTCCACGCGGTATTTGGCTGCTGGTTTCCTTCAAGTGTAACTGCTGGCATGGCACGGACAAAGTACGTACAGACCTCTTCTTCTTTTGGAAAGTGCCTTAAGTTTCCGTGAAGGAAGAACATCTCTAAAAAATAATGAAAATAAACTGTCTTTTGTTTCCAAATGTGAATACAGGCAGAAAAAATCCAAAGTAAGGTGCTGCTTTTTTTTTCCAGCTAGAGATGGCAGCGCCACCAGCGCCCGCAGAGCCCCGGCTCCCAAGGTGGAGCTGATGGTTCTGCATTTACTTTGGGATAAGAGGAGACGTTGACCCAGTTTGTCTTGATTCGAGTCTGTGTGCAAAGGGATTTATTTTATTTTCTGAAGGCAGCTGATTTTAACATGTTTTAGGGCTTATATGATGCCAGCCCTATGTAGTAATAAAATTATGTACTTGTTTCAAGAGGAAACAATAATAAAGAATGTTCTTTCAAAAGCAGCTAAACACATGAATTATTAAAATGTTGAATTATTTCCAAATTACGACATATCCAGCTCTTTCTGTGGAGCTCACTCGAGAATAATTGCAGTGTTCTTTGCAGAATTTAACATCAGAAATGTTGCACTTTTTTCTTTTTTTAAAAAAAAGTTCTGTCACACGATGTCAGAGCTTCCACGGGTATAAATGGGCATCCTTGTATTGACTTCTGTAAAACGTTGCTAGTTTGTCCCATCCCTAATTTTTCAGCGTAGCTGTCGAGCTGTGACATTTACTGCAGAGCAGAACAGAGATTGAAGGGACTTTTCCTCCCGGAGATGCCCGGGAGCTGTAGCTTGGCTGCCTGCAGGGACCGGCAGCCAGGGCCGCAGCCCCACGGCGAGTTGCAGAGCCTGGGGGAGGAGGAGGAGGAGGAAGGTGCCTTGCAAATACTCGCACATGCAGAAAGCTTGTGTCAGCTTTGGTGGGCGTGCCTCAAATCTTGGGTGTTTTGGTTTTTTGGGTCGTGGGTTTTTTTTATTATTTAAATTTTTTTTATTATTTTTCTTTTTGATTTTTCTTTTACTTTTTTTTATTTCTTACTTTTTATTTTTTTCTTTTGATTTCTTCCTCCTTCCCTGTTTTTTGTCTTGACTCAGTCTCCTGGCATGGGGTGGGTGAAGATAAAGGTAAGAAATTCTGTAGTTGTCAGTGCACAAACATCTCCAGGTGCCACTGCCTGGCCGCCCTGTCCTCGTCCCACTGTCCCCGTCACGAAGGGGTGGTGGGCTGGTCCCCTGCAGCTCCCCGGGCTGTATAAGGGGTCTGAGCTCCCTGGGGGGTTGTTGGAGGGGTGAGGACAAGCGGCAGCATCCACCCATGTTGCTCCCAGGCTTTCTGTGGGCATTTGGGGTGCTCCTGAGCCCGATCCGCAGATGGGAGCCCTCGTGACTGTGACTTTTGAGCCTGCTGAGAGGAAGGAGCTGCACGAGGCAGGCAGATGCCATGGGCAGTCGTGTAAGGTGCATAAAAGTAGAGGAAATCTTAATAATGCCAGGAGTTTCTTTCACTAGTTCAATCCAAGGAAGGCTCATAGAATGGTTTGGGTTGGAAGGGACCTTAAAGATTATCCAGTTCTGACTCCCCTGACCTGGGCAGGGACCCCTCCCCCCAGCCCAGGTTGCTCCAAGCCCTGTCCAGCCTGGCCTTGGACACCTCCAGGGATGGGGCAGCCACAGCTGCTCGGGGCAACCTGGGACACTGCCTCACCACCCTCAGAGTGAAAAATTGCTACCTGATATCTAATGTAAATCTCTCCTGTTCTAGTTTGAAGCCATTCCCCCTTGTCTGATCACTACATGCCCTTGTAAAAAGTCCCTCCCAGCTCTCATGGAGCCCCTTTAGGTACTGGAAGGGGCTCTAAGGTCTCCCCGGAACCCTCTCTTCTCCAGGCTGAACACCCCCAACTCTCTCAGCCTGTCCTCACAGCAGAGGTGCTCCAGCCCTCGGGTCATCTTTGTGGCCTCCTCTGGACCCGCTCCAACAGGTCTATGTCTTTCCTATGTTGGGGGCTCCGAAGAACACTGAAGAAAAATGCTTACTGATTTTCTGAGTGCGTTTTTCCTCTGTGCAACGTAGCCTGGGAAATGCAGCGTCGTGTGAATCAAGTCTAGGCGTTGGCCAGGCATTAACGTGCTTTGTGCTTTTTCTGCTGCATCGTCATTATTGCAGAGGTGGCTGAGATGATCCAGGCGAGTTGATGCAGAAGCTTCCTTGCTTTCCCTTTGGAATCAGTATGCAAAGGTACTCCTAGGCCACAACCAACGCCCAGCAGGTTTTTGTAGCTGGAAAAGGAAATATTATGTATTTTCAATTTGAAAGTACAACCGGAGTGTATGAGTCCTGTGGTCACTGGCATCAGGGGAGGTTTTCTCTTGTAGCCTGAAGCTACCCATGCTTTTTCACTGCTCTGGGCAGTGGTCCCCTGTAGCTGCAGGGCTGCGCGTTTGGCGTTGGGTGCGTTGGATGGGGATAGTTGAGATGGATGTGGGCAAGAGGCTGGAGGGAAGAGGGGGCCGCACGCTACCGGGGGTTTCCCTCAGCCCTGCCGTGCTGAAGTGTTGCGGAGGGGGTCATGACAGCCCTGCTCCTTCCTTCTCCCCAGCCCCCCGTGGCCCCGGCGTGTGTGTCCCTGAGATGTCACTGAGAGCCGAAAGCCATGCAGCTACATCGACGCTGAAGAAGATCGCTGCAGACATGAGCAACATCATCGAGAGCCTGGACACCAGGGAGCTCCACTTTGAGGGGGAGGAGGTTGACGCGGAGGTGCTAAATGACCCAAAAGGTGCCGGTGAGTTAACACCCGTATGTTCTCACCCCGTGTCCCACCTGGATTTAATAACCAATAATCTGTTGACAGATAGCATAAAACCTCAGCGGTTTTACCAAGCCCAGCCGCTGGCTTTGGTGTAGGACCGGGAGGCATTGCTCTTAGCACTTGAGCTCTTCGAGTCAAGTCCCTTCTGGGAAAGCTTGTCTTTAAGCTCTCTTAAATAAAACCTGCTGTATTTTAGTGGAGTGAATGCTGCTGTGTAAATGCTCCGTGTTAAAGTGTTGCAACTATCTGCTGACTTTCCTGCCCTCGTTGATGGTTACGAGGCCGTTGAACTAACGGGGGTTTATGGTCCTTCCAGTGTGCATTCCCTTCTCTGCCATCTATCACACCCATGGGTTCAAGGAGCCGGGCACGCAGACGTACCTCACGGGATGTCCTGTTCGAGTGCGTGTGTTGGAAGTGGAACGCTTTACTTCCACAAAGAAGGTCAGAACTTCCAGCAATTTCATTTCATTTCCGTGGAACTGTATTAAAATGCTGTTTGTAGGTTAGCTTCCCGTGTGCTTGTTTGCGAGCTGAGGAAGCAGGAATGCCTGTGTCTGAGAAAAATGCTGGAGAGAGAAGGTTTCCTGTCTGTTTATAAAACCTAATAAAGCCGAACAAGAAACTGTGAGACAGAATGATCCTTAAGGAAAATTGAATGAGGGTTCTTTAGATGAGCACTTGCAGGAAAATGACTTGTATCAAAGCTGCAGCCCTTGTGGTGATGTTCTCCTGTGCAGGTACCAAGCCCCAACGTTTACACCATCGAGCTGACCCATGGAGAGTTCACCTGGCAGGTGAAAAGGAAGTTCAAGCACTTCCAGGAGTTCCACAGGGAGCTGCTGAGGTACAAAGCCTTCGTGCGCATCCCTATCCCTACCAGGAGGTGAGTGTGCAACCCTGCGGACGCCATGGGCTTTGGCAAGATGTCATCTTCTTTTCTCTTTTGATATTGTATTGGTTTGGCTTCACCGATCCCATTTGCTTTGCTGTGAGGAGGAGAGGGCAGAAGTATTTAGTCTCTGCAAATATTTAGCCGCTGTAATAAAAATACTTAATCTCTACATGTTCATATAAGTTGAGTGATGCAAGCATCTCTCTGCAGACCCAGAAAGCACGTTGGGTCCCAGCTCATCAGCTTTTGAGCTGAATTTGCCTTGAACGTGGGGAAGGGTTATGCTAATGGAAATTGTTGGTGCTGTGTGCTTTTCTGCTGGCACAGGCTGGGTGTGGGAGGCGTGGGGGTCTCCGGGGTGGGTGGTCTGCCCTGCCTGGGCTGGCCTTGGTGTTCAGGGTGGCTGGAAGTGTAAGGGGAGCCATGGGAAGAGACTTGGTGTGGGTCGGCAGGAGCATCCTGCTGTGGGGAAATGTGGAGAGAGGATATAGGGAAAGGAGAAATTATGAAGGGTCAAGGGCTGGAGGAATATAATGCCCTGAAAATAGGGTTTAGGCTCTCTTTCCTTAAAAGGGTAAAAGGAGACCCTGAAGGATCAAACTCTGATGTTTCTGTGTTGTATTTTTGTGTGAGCCAGTTGGAGCATACTGCCTTCTTTTAAATGAATCCACACTTCCTTTTATTTTTTGCTTTCCTGCCCACCCATCTCTCAGTTTTTAAGAGTTTGGATGGGGAAAAATAAAAGCATCGCAGAAGAAGGGTTACATATCGAGGCATGCACGCACCCACAGCACTTAGGCTCAATGTTGGGGTTTGTTTTTCCTTCCAGTCACACGGTGAGAAGACAATCCATCAAAAGGGGAGAACCGAGGCAGATGCCGAGTCTGCCGCACACTGCGGAGAGCACAGTGCGGGAAGAGCACTTCTCCAGCAGGAGGGTAAGCGCCCGGCTCGCTCTGCGGGGGCTGGAGGGATGCTCTGGGGGGGCTTCTGAGGTGCAGAGGTGCCGGGCAGGTTGCTTGCAAATCCACATGCTATCAAAGCCCTTATTTTATTACCATTCAAGTCTTTTGCTTGACAAACTTAGGCTTTGGCAAGTCCAGCTTTAATGCCAAATTCTCCATGCAAAGAGGAGGATGCTGCTCCCGGGGTTCAGGTGGGCAAAGCTCTCCTCTGCAGCTGAGAAAAACCATGATGCCCAGAGTGGCGGTTCCCCTCCTCCCACCTGCTCCGATTTAAAGATAGAAGAGGCAGTTTGCAGAGTCAAGTTGCGTGATGGAGGCAGCCCCGCGGCCATCAAAATCTGAGAGATTTCAGTCCTGTCCTCCTCTGAAAGAGGAGATGACAGTCAGGCTCTTGATGCTGGAATGGGTAATTTTAGCCGAGGCACACGTGTTCTGTGTAACTTCATCAGATGTTAACAGATGGGCCTTTCTATGAAGAGGGTGGATGTCTTCCTACCTCTTCATTGCAGCTTCACTGTTTGCAAAAAAAAAAAAAAAAAAACGAAAAACAAGTCTGTAAAAAAAAAAAAACAACCCAACCCCGTGTTTGTTCACCATGTGCTTATCGTTCTTTCTGCCGATCACTCCCTCCCTGGACTTTCTACCTCTGAAGCCTCAAGTCCCCAAAAGGTTGCGTCTCATGGCTGTGCAGTGCAGATAACGCTCCTTGCTGTGCACGGCTTTGCTGCTGGATGGGAAGTTTCAGGAGAGAGATGTTGGTTTAAAAGAGGAAGAAAAATATTTTGTAGATTTTCCCTCCCGCCTTGTTTTTTCCCCCCATTGGTTTCCTTCTGGGAATCCCACAGCTTTCACCATGGGGATGTATTACCCCCACTGCCCCCCTGGGTAGCTCAGTGTTGTGATGCTAATATTGAGAAGGATGAAGGTCCCAGTGGCGTTTGTTTCTTTTTGGTTTCTTTTGTGTCCTGTAGGACACTGCCTGGTTTCCCGTGTCCAAACAGCTTAATCTCTTCTTTGCCCAGTTACCATGAGGATGGGAAGAGATTCTCTCTCCTGTAATGGTTTCTTCTCTTCCCTCCTGCTGGCAGGGGAGGACAGGTTCTCCAGCGACTGGTGGCCCGACCACTGCCTTCTCCATGGCTTTGGGACAGGGCGGGATGGTCACCGTGCTCCTCACCCCGTGAACCTGGTGTTTTGGTTAAATAGGCGCTGTCGGTTGCGTCTAAGGCCGTGTTTTCTCACAAAGCTAATTCGTGTGGGTCAGAAACAGTGGGGACTGATTTTTTGTATTTAAAATTGTTCTGAAACATGGGCTCGGTCAAGAAAGTTGACCTCTAAAATGGCAGTGCCAAGGAACAGGTCAGCTGCCGGAAGGCACAAACACGGATCTGTGAACAGTAAACAACCTGGGATCGAACTGTTTATGCTGCTGAGCTATAATCTTCTGTGAGCACATAATAATGTATTTATCCATTCAAGCTGAAAAGCGTGCCTGATTTCTTGATTGCTTCCTAATGCCAGACAGTTGGCTTGTGTTTTTTTTTTTTCTTCAAAATTCCTGCGTCTTACCTAAAGTTTCAATGTTTTAATTGTAGAAACAGCTGGAAGACTACTTGACAAAGATCCTAAAAATGCCGATGTACAGGAACTACCATGGAACAGTAAGTAGAAATTAGTTTGCTTAAATGCCTAAAGAATATTTGCTTTACAAGTGTTGAATTTACTGGAAAAAGACATTCAGCTTGTATAAGAAGCATTTTACAGCCATTTTGCAAGTGTTTTGGCTTAGCTGATTTCTCCAACATGGATGTAATATGATTAAAACCAAAGAAAGAGAGTGGCTCACTATTGGAGGTCACTATTTTAACACAGTAATAACCTCCTCGAGGTAGTCCAGTCTGGAAAGCTGATTGTACGTGTATGATGTAGTGGGTTTCTGTTTAATTCTGGGGAGTGTTTAAGATGATATGGTGACGTTTTAAATAAATAATTGGACTCCAAATCATACCCATTCAGTCTGGGCTTTGTGTGTGGTCCTGGGTGTGAATTTGTCTCAGGTTCCTATTCTGTGCAATTTCACTGGATTTTGGTGATGTTGGGTTTGTACGAGTGGTACCCATTTGCCTCTGCCGGTATTTTGTCACTTCTAAAGGGAGACGGTAATCAACTTATTTCCCCAAGTCGATAATCTTTTTGAAATGAGGAGAGATGTCAAATCCAACTTCAGACCTATTTTAAGCAAAAAGATTTCCTTTGAAAGCCATCGTCAAATGTTTCTTCAGTAGTCCTCACCTGTCAGCCGCAGCTGTAACATCTCCCTGGGATGGTAATTTATTTCCCCTTTTCTTGGCTGCATAATGACAGTGTTACTCTGTCTTTTGTATTACCAGCAAACCCTCACGCATACATTGAGCAGCTGCGGAGCTTAGCGACATTTCTGAGCAAGGGCTGATAACTGGGAATGCTTGGTTTTCAAACAAGCCAGAAACGTAGACTAAACTTAGGGTGTCTGTAGCAGCCAGTTCTTCTCTTCAATTTTCTTGTTGTTTGGTAGGAATTCCGCTCTTTTGCAGGATTTCAGTTGTGTAGAGGTGTTGGGCAGCTCATAGCTGGATGTCGTGCCCGAAAGCAGTGTGTGCTCTTGTTGCAGAGCTCGGTGCGTTGAGCCTTGCTTGTTATATGGGACGAAGTGCTCATCCAGCGTAGGCCAGCGTTCTTTGGGTTGGTCAGGATGTCTTGGGTTGCAAGAAGTCTTCCGATTTGGGCTGAGAGGACCTGTGTTTCTTAGAGTGCTTCTTCTGGGGACAGGATGTGGAGCTCGAGTCCATTGCAGTCAAGAGCTGTGTTAGTCTGCATGTGGAAAATAGTCAAATGATAAGAGGGTGAGAGAGTTGAGGTTGTTCAGCCTGGAGAAGAGAAGGCTCCGGCGAGACCTTATAGTGGCCTTCCAGTACTTAAAGAGGGCCTACAGAAAAGGTGGGGAGGGACTTTTTGCAAGGGCGTGTAGTGATAGGACATAGGTGACGGCTTCAAACTGGAAGAGGGGAGATTTAGATTAGATATCAGGAAGAAATTTTTCACTCTGAAGGTGGTGGCCCCGGTTGCCCAGAGAAGCTGTGGCTGCCCCATCCCTGGAGGTGTCCAAGGCCAGGTTGGACGGGGCTTGGAGCAACCTGGGCTGGGGGGAGGTGTCCCTGCCCAGGGCAGGGGGTGGAACGAGATGATCTTCAAGGTCCCTTCCAACCCAAACCATTCCATGACATGCAGAAGCACGTACGCACCATACCCAGACCCCAGCCTGAAACTATTTGGCCTCCCCACTCAGAAATGACATTTTTGGGACCAACCTCTGCCTCCCTGCCCATGGTAGGGAGGGTGGAACTGGATAATCTTTAAGGTCCATTCCAACGCTAACCATTCTATAATTCTATGATTCTATCTTTTGTTCTAAAGGCAAGATTGGGATAACTTGGCAATTTTGATCAGTAGCATATGCAAAGCGGGGGAGAGTTATTTTACAGTGCGGATCCGTCTTGTCACTCTTAGGCAGGCGTTGCTTTTTTTTCGAATATTTTGGAGAATTTCTGCTCATGTTAGAACATGGGTGATCTTTTGACCAGGCTGTGGTTCGAGGCGGGCTGCCACGGTGGGGGCCGGGTGAGGAGACAAGCAGTCCTGCCTTGCCCGGGCAGCTGTGGGGTGCTCCCCTCCTCCTGCGCTGAATCGCCCTTCTGTCCCCAGCCCCCGGAGCCAGATGTCACTTTGCACATAAATTCTCAGTTTATTGTTGGCTTTCGCTGGATTTGGCCGCAGCGAAGCGTTCAATGAGGACTTTGCTGCTAGTGGTGGTGGCGCCGCTAAGTGCAGCGGGTCCTGCAGGCGATGCCAGAAGAAAGCACAGGGAGAAAAATGTTTCCTTTAAAACAACCCCCACCATTCTCAGACTAGAGGCTAAAGTGAAGATTTCTGGCATTTTCCTTGGACCTGTACTTCTCCTCCTTAGAACAAAATGAGGGCTTTGCTCTTCCTGTGGTTGAGGTGTCTTTTGCCGGGATGCTGACAAATGCTGTAACTGTCTTAATCCTGGAGCACGTTTTGACTCCTGCGCGTTCCTTTCATCAAATCTGCACGCTGAGATGTTTTTTAAAATCCTAAATTCTTTGTAAAGTCAGAAATGGAGTTGCAGTGGCAAACCGCGACCTGCCTGATGTGTAACCCTGGTCCTTGTGAAGAGCCTGCTTGGGTCAATCGCATCTCCTTGGAGACGTTTTTACATCTGACCTGCACAATTTAATTAATTTGCCTTTTTTACTACTTTTATGACGCATTTGTGGTTAATTTCTTATTTGTCAGTGAGGGGATCACAACTTTATACACTGTCTCAAGGACGTGCCGGGCACTGGGAGAGTCAAGCCTGCGAGTCGAGCTAGTAGCAGTTTTGCAAACCTGAAGTTCCCGGTGGGTTGAGGATCAGGTCCATGGCGACCACATGACAATGTAGGGGTGGTACATCCTCTAGGATGTGGAAGTAGAATCTACTGAAGCATCATCATTTAGAGATGTTCCAAGCGTCCCTTGCTTTGACTTGGGTAGCTCTGACTGATAAAATTTACAGCCTTCTCACATTTCCCTTAATTTCTCAGCATTCATTGTAACAGAGCATTTTGTGTGGAGCTCACAAATAGGTTGGTAGATGCATTGTATTTTGTGATCAGACCCCAGACTTTGTAGCCTTTCGTTATTTTTTTTTTTCCTTTTGGCTATGTGGATTGTGATTAAATCTCACATCTTCTAGTCCTTTACAAAACCTATTTATAGTACTTCTGGGCTGAAGTGTTTCAAGACAATTACCATTAAAATGAATGTTGTGGGAATCTCAGTGTGTTAATTATCCACACTTTTTTTCTGGGAAATGAAAACTGGGGGAATATAGGCCCAAAACATTAGGAAATGGGGCCTGTGGGCTCGATTGTATTCCATATAAAAATTTTATTAATCAGGCCTTTGCACAATTTCTTTTTTTGTACGAGCTGCAACAGTTGAAAGATGCATAAACCAAATAAAAAATAAGATTTGGTTGAACCAGAGTGCTTGTGTCTGTAGCAATTTGCATGAGCTTTAGTGAGTGAGCCCTCGTCTTGCGTGAACGCAGTACAATGTAAGAACAACTCAGATATGTGAGCGCGGCTGCAGATTTGCTTCTGATACGGCACTTGGATCTGCAGAGCAAGTATTCCTAGTTATTGCACTTGAGTTTTAGCATGTTTAATATTTTTAAAAAAAAAATGGGTTTAGTATAAGCCAATTTTTTTTTTTTAAGAAATAGCTGGCATCTTTTGCTGAACAATATTATTCTGAAGAGTGGTGTAATTTCATGTTATTGCTAGCCACAGCTGCTGATCAACTCTATGGGTGTTTTTTTTTAACCGGCTAAATTAGAAGCAAGCGTCAAAACGAAAACACAGCGTGGAGTGGCTCAATTCTTTCTGAAATGCAGATGCTCTATGAAATTTTTGCTTGCATAAATCATGCCTGCTCGACATCACCGGCAGAATGGGATGGTTTAAAACTGCGTCTTGTGCACCTTGCAGCTGGTTCTCCACCTTCCATAGCTTGTCTTTCAGCAGCTCGTCACTCCCGTCTGGTTTGGGTTTGGTTTATTTTGTTGTGTTTTTTTTTTTTTTCTTTTTATTGCTACAACAATGTCATTGAAACTGCATTCTCTAGGCCTGTATCTCATACTTAAAATATTCTGCTGCGGATCGCTCTGAAACCGGAGCGGGATGCCAGCTCCCCGGGGAGGCAGCTGGGCAGCGCAGGAATTCAGATGTGAAGGAGATGAAAGCATCTCGCTGCTCTGCCTTCCCCTCTCGCTTTTTCTGTGGACGACGAGCACCTCGGATGAAAGGCACTATAACAGTAAAAATAGCTAATGCAGCAATAACGATAACAATAAATCATTCGATCCAGTATTTTCCACCTCACTGAGGAATTTCCCTTCTAACTGCTGGAATTTATTTATTTATTTATTTATTTATTTATTTATTTATTACCAAAAAAAGCTCCTAATTGGCACCGCTCGGTCAACATGTTGGATGGGCTCCTGTCACCGTCATTGCCGTTTCAAAGACTCCTTGGCTGAAGAGCAGGTTGCTGCGCTGCCAGACAACCTTTCTTTCATCTTTATGTAGTAGTAGCTCTGTTTCTGCAAGTAATTTTTCCCCCTGTTTTTTCTTTTCATTTCTTTGAGGACCATTATTTCTCTGCGTGCAGTGCTCCTCAGATTGCTGCCGGCTTTCGGGTTGCAGCCAACGTTTTCAAAGGGTTTTGACATTCGTGTGCGGGTTTTTTTCTTTTGTGTGCCCACTGCGAGAGGGACGTCCGGGTTTCTGCCTCACCTGATGGGGAATGCCAGCTGTTTTCTGAAGGAAATGAAAATGGGACCCAGGGCAAAGGACTGGCCTGGGACTTCGCTTGGCATCTCTGATAAGAGCTTGTAGGACACGCTGGGTTTTCAGGTGCTCCCCATCCCGCTCCGAGTGTCACTGCAGAAACACCTGAAACATTCGTAGGTCACACCTGGTGCTTTTCCAGAAGGTGTGGCAAGAGCGGGGTTAGCAAGATTGTTAGTAAAAGCATGGAATAACTTGTTCTAGCCACTTTCTGAAAACGGGTTAAATCACCCAAAAATGAGGGCATTAAATTTGCCTCTACTGAATCGAGGTTACTTTATGTCCTTGAGCTGCTCGGGGGAGAACAACAGATCCTTTGTTCTTCTCCGTGACTTTATTGGTGTGCGAAGTTTGGGAAGGAGCAGCAGAGCATGAGGAGGAGGAAGGATCTTCTGTCCTACTGCCACGTCTGTGGGGCAAAAATGACAGTGTTGGGCAGGGAGCCTGAGCCCACCTCACCGTAACTGCAAGGTAGACTTTTGCCCCAAATTTACTGATACTCTTTGTTGTACTTAGTGTTTGAAAATACCTCTGAGACTTACGGGTCCACCCCTGTAATTCCTATGCAAAATCAGATTTTGCCGATGAGGACCCTGAGGTTGGTTTGCCAAGAAACAGGTGACAGCGGCCACCTTGGAGGAGAGCCCTTCCTTGGGTGCTGCTACCTGAGCTGCTGTGTGGCATGGGTGGGCATGGCCTGAAGCCAGCCCCGAGGCTGTCTCGTGTCCCCACCATGGTCGAGAACATGGGTTGAGTCCTGGGCTTCGGTCCCAGCAGGCTTCTTTGCCAAAGCATGTGGTTAGAGGGTTCCCTCTGGCTGCTCCGGAGGCAGCTCCTGCCCTGAGAACCTTTCTGCGCTTGGACAATTTTAGGCAATAATAAGTTAAAAGTGCCTGGGTGCCCACAAGTCTCCACCGTGCAAGGGAGCTCCTTCACAGAGCTGCTCCTTCCCGAGGCCTGTCCTGCCCAGGATGCCCGGGGCGAGCGTTTCTCCCTGCTGATGGGGCCCAGGGCTCATAACCAGCAGACTGTCAGGAATGTCCCGCGGTGCCAAGAAAAGCCTCCTCGGTTGAAATCGCCTGGTGTCCTATTTTTAGAGGTGAACGTAATCACGCTGTGCTTTCTCACTGGCTTTGCTTGTCGTTACGTTCGTCTGCAATCTCTGCTGGAGCAGGAGGAGCTGTGAGGAGGCATGTTGCTTGAATTTGAGATTTTCTGGTAAACTCGATAGTACTGCACCTGGGTTTCCCAGCCCACGCCTGCCACGGGACTCCATCAGGGCTGACCCTGCTGCACGCTGACCGGCAGAAGTCATGGAGACTGTGCTTGGTCTCACTTTCCTCCTGCCCCACGGTGGCTTTTCTGTGGATTTTTGGCTCCCAGGGTCAAGACGGGGCAGTAGATGTGGGGCAGGGGTGTTTGCAGCACTGAGTGGGAGCGACCTGCCGCTATGGTCTTGGAGGATGCTCATGGGATATGGGGCTGAAGCCCCATGTGGTGTGTGTCCATGGGGCAGGGGTCCCAAAGGGAATAGGGTGCTCCCAGCCCTGGGGACGTGTGCTCATTCCCTTTCTGTGAGGGTCACTGGAGGAGGAGTGGATTCAGGCAGCCAGCCAAGTTCACACAGAACCCCAAACTGTCAAACTTGAGTCCTTCTTTCAGCCAGCGATCCAGGAGGGGAGGATACTGCTGGGTCCCTATGGTACATTTGATCTTGATTGTCCTGGTTGTCTGAAAAGTGTTCGCCAAAGCACATTTAAAATAAACAAACAAAAAGCCCAACCAAACTACTTTTTTTTGGTCTTCTTGAAGATGCTTAAGTGACGGTGGGTAACTTCTGCTCAGGGTCTTCTGTAGGTTCTGTCTTTATGACAAGTCACTTCAATGAAGTGTTTTGTGGATTTCGGAGTATGAAAGATGGAGCAATCTTTTTTTCTTTCCCCAGATGGAGTTCATTGGAGTAAGCCAGCTGTCATTCATCCATGACCTGGGACCGAAGGGCATGTGAGTTGTGAGCTGTGTCTTTGTGAGTTGCGGTTCACCAAGAGCATGGCTTTATAAATATTGTTCAAATTGATAGTTTTCCTTTCTCGCCAGTAAGTGACTGGAGAGGATATTGCCATCTGGCTGTAAGAACGTATTAATGGTCGGACAGAAATGCTACAGCTTTGGGGAATAGCCTTGGGAGCGATCTGCTCTGCGGGGTGCTGTCTGCAGCCCATCAGCTGGCTCGTGAGGTTTCTCCCCTTCCCTCCCCACAACCTCTCGACCCGCTGCTTCTGCTTGTGCTATAAAACAGGGCCCTGCATTTCCTAAATCTGCTTGATTTCTTTTGGCGGGGTCATTTTTGCCCTTCTTCCAGCTTTCAGGGCAGGGGCGCAGAGGCTGCTGGGGCACGGCTGGAGGTGGCAGGAGCCATCCCTGGGTACAGGGCCTGGGGGGTTCAGCGAGCATCCTTCACCCGGGAGCCCCCCTGCACCTCCAGGTGAGCCGTGCCACCCGTCCTGACCGTCCTTCTGTCCTTGCAGAGAAGGGTTGATCATGAAGCGCTCCGGGGGCCACCGCATACCTGGCCTGAACTGCTGCGGCCAAGGAAGGATGTGCTACCGATGGTCCAAAAGGTACTGCTGGGACGGGCGAAGGTGGCGATGCTGTGTGCTCCTCGGGCACACATGCGAAAATCCTCATGTGTTTTTTTTTCTCCCCAAAAGTCTGAGAGGGAGATTCTCGCTTTTTTGCAAAAAGCCACGGATTTTCAGGTCTATGAAGGGGTCCATGGGGTATTCCCCCCTCACCCACCTGTGTGGAGAGTGGTGGGTTTTTTTCTTCTGCTTTGCAGTCCATAGAAGGGACAGTGCCCAGCTTTCCCTGCTGCGGGAGCGCCCGGGGGGCTCCGTGCCTTTGGGAGGGGACGGGGCTGGTGACACTGCCCCGGCCAGATTTCAGCCCGGTTTTCTGAGCTTCCCTTCCTCAATTTACAAAGAGAAAATTGATTAATTGATAACACTATCTGGGCTGCTTTGGAGCTGGATGAAATCAGACGTGACCTGCAGCAGTAAGGAGCTCTGTTTGGTGCAATTAACCTTGGAATTAAGTATGTTGCCTCTTCCTTATTACTACACGTGTTTAAATGCCGGTGTTTTCACAGGAGTTTTCACAAGCCACCCCGTTCCCGTGTCCCTTCCTCCTGCAGACTGGTGTGACTTACTGTCCTCACCCCTTTACCTTCAGTGGTCGATCCCCGTGTATCCCAGGGCTGCAGCGCAGGGAGGGGGGTGCTGTGGAACAGTACTGTGTGTTATCAGCTGGCATCCCAAAAATGCAAGGGGTATTTCCTGGATCTTGCCCTTCCCAGGCAAATCTTTCCTTTTGAAAATCCATATAGCACATATCTGCCTTCTAGCAGCGATTTCTTGGTCTGTAAGAGCTTCCCCAAACATTATCCACCTTTGGATTTTAGCACTGCCAATGGGCAGTCATTAGTTTATCTTAAAAAATTCTGTTTTCCAACAAAGTCTTTCTGCGTTCTTGTGAAGAAAAGGTCCTATTTCTTCATAGTCTTTCCAATATTTCTTAATGTAATTTTACAGAAGATCTCTATAATGAGTGCACAAGGTGATGAAGATGTGACCTTCTTCCAGGTCAAATCATTAAATTGTCTCCAATTCTTGTTTCTCTTTTATGGAAAAAAAAAAATGTCTTTTCCTCTCAGTGCCCCTCAGTTAACTCTCCCCTATGTTATGCGGAGCTCAAGCTTTAATGGGGACAGTAGAACATTCAGCTCTGATGGATCTTGATTTTCCTTTAGAGCCTAAAAAGGGGATGGGAGAAGTATTTGAGTGGGGTTGTGTGCAGAGTGACACCAGAGGGCACCGAATCCCTGCCGTGGCCTGTCGGGACTGACAGTGTGTACATCAATTAATAAGCAATTAACAGTAATATTTCCCAGAGAGGGTTATTTCAGTGAAGGACTTTAGGACATGTCAAGCTCAGGGCAAAGCTCCTCCCAGGCATGGGGAGACCGTGGCTGTCCTTTGCCCACAACAGCTTTGCCGTAGGCATTGGGTTTTCATACCCCAAATTAATTTACTAATCATAGGAGGTTGGGTGTGTTATGGCCACGGGGGCTGTGGAAAGGGACACAGAGGAGGACAGTGGGGTGATGCTGTGGACAGGCACGGGTCGGACTTCTCAGACATGGAGAACTGCCTGGGAAAATGAGAAAGGGGAATGCCTGGAAATGTACTTTTTGGGGATGTTTGGGAGTGAAATTATGGGCCAAATGATGGGGGGAGTTATTTTGGCACTAAACGAGGGGTGATGCTCGTATAACTCTTTCAGGGCCCTGAAAAAAGAGAAAAAAATGATGGGATCTGGAAGTAGATGAAGAGCTGAGGCTGTTACTAAAGATACAAGAATGAACAGATTTTTGCGGTATTTTCTGTTGCTTTGTGTGTTTCTGAGTGTGCAGAAGAATGAGGCGAAGGTCTGGTGACGGAGACCTGTGTGGGACAGAGGGGGCCGGTTACCCCAGCTACGCCGCAGGGGGGGAGAAAAAATTAGAAATGCCATTCACAGTAAAAAATGTGGGTTTTTTTTTCCCAGAGTTGCCTTCAGGCTACGGTATTTATGTAAAACCTGCCGGTCATCTCTCATCATGTGTTTCTAACAGGGTGCCTGTTGCTTGGCAATGAAAGCTTTCCAAAATGCCTCGTTCATCTATCTTGATAGGAGTGAAAACGATCCTAGTGTCATAATTAATGTTAGAAATGTCAAGTAACTCCCTTATTGCCTCTAGGTATAGCATACCAGCTGAAGAAAAATCTGGGGTGGAGGAATCCTTGTTGTACCTTGCCTGGTGCTGGGGCACCTGGCCGGGAGGTTTGTGCGCAGGGAGGTTCCCATTGATTTCATTAGACGTGAAAACCTGTATTCAAAGACTTGTGTAAAGAGAAGTCATGCGAATAACTCTTAAGTGTCTTGTATTGAATTCAAACTTATTACCCAAGTTCATAAAATAGGCACTTTTCTGCTCGAGATGACCATACCCCTAAAAAGAAATTTTGCCTTTTAGTTGAACGCTTTCCTTTCTCGGATAAATGATTTGCACTTGCTTTGAAGGGAACGCTTTTCCATTTTCTCAGCTTTTTTTATGGCTCGTGTTTTGAGGACCGGTATGGGTGAAATAACAAGTTACCTGGTTGCTGTGCCCGTGCAGGTGGCTGGTGGTGAAGGATTCTTTCCTGCTGTACATGAAGCCAGACTCGGGGGCCATCGCCTTTGTCCTGCTGGTAGATAAAGAATTCAACATTAAGATAGGCCAGAAAGAAACAGAAACGAAATACGGGTTGCAGATCGACAATCTCTCTAGGTAAGAAACACGGTCTTTATTTAGACCTTTTTTTTTTTTAACTTTGCTTTTGCCTTTTTAAGGAAGAATGGATGCCTTGCGGCGGGAGGGGTTAACAAGGCGCTTGGGGCTGCAGCTCAGTATCCCATGGGGCTCAGCCCTGGGCGGCTGCTGGGGCGTTTGTACCTGCTGGGGATTTGGTCTGTAATGCTGATTATTTCCGATGTCTTAATGAGGCATTTGGAGCCTCAGCTGCTGTTTGTCCATCCTTGCGGTTATTGCTCGGGCCTGGGGGCACGGTGCATGGTCGAGTTGCACAGTCTGTTTTTGCAGCAATTGCTTACAGTAATTTTGTAGGCGCTCTCATCCTCTGTGCTGCAAGCAGGGACACGTTCCTCTGCATCCCAACCGGAGTATTACCCAAAAGACATGCTAGTTGGGATAAAGAGGTATTTAATATTTTTATAGTAGTGTACAGTATAAATTCATTTTTAAAAAAATACAGCATTAGCTGGGTCCAACTCTCCTCCAAGTTAGGCTGGTGCTATTCACTTAAATCTAGGATATTTTTTCATACTAGGCAGAGCAATACTGTGACAGTCACTCGGATCAGTTCAGTGCTGATTTATTCTTCTGCAAACAAAACAGCAAAGCCCCTTGCTGTTCCTTACTTTTTGCTTAAATAGAATAGATGCATCTATCAACACGTGTAGACAGCGAGGAGCAGCTCAATTAAGTGTACGTGGCTTCAGCATCCCGCCCCACGCACCGTCTGTTTTACAGGTCGCTGATTTTGAAGTGTAACAGCTACAGACATGCCCAGTGGTGGAGACAGGGCATAGACGAGTTCGTTCGGAAACACGGCAAGGACTTCCTCATAGAGCATCGCTTCGGCTCGTACGCAGCCGTGCAGGAGAACACGTTGGCCAAGTGGTGAGGACCGCAGCGAGGCTGCGACCGTACCGCAGCACCTTGGGTTACCCACAGCAGGAGCGGCACACGCCTGCCTGCAGTAGCCCCGGGTTTGGGGATTAGAGCTGGTAGCGTTCGGTAGCTGTAGGGACTGACGATAATTAGAGAAGTTGGAAAAAATGAGGCTTTCTTCACCAGGAAGAGAATAACAGTACTGGTGGCAGGAGTGCTTTGACACCATTAGGGCTTTGCATTGCTGCTAATAGCGTTTTGAAACGTCATTTCGTTTGAATTTGAACACGTTGGGTATTTATTATTGTAATGATAAAAATGGTGTTTTGATGCATGTATAATTGGCAGGATGCTTACGAGGTATAACCACAAGTGCTCTTTCATTAAGATATTCCTGGCTTCAATTTTATCCCAGGTTCTGATTCTGCAAACGCTGTTTCCTAAAGGTTTGGGTCTTCGGGCTCTGGGTTGTAAGCCCATGGCAATGCAGGTGCTATCGAAAACATCTGCCTCTTTGGCTTCTCCCTTCTCCGTAGCTCCCTCCCAAAGCAGCTGTGCTGGAGCCTGTCCTGCCCATGCTGCTCTGCGACCCACCGATGGTCTGGTCATGTCCTTCATGCTCTGAAATGCGAGATGTGTCCTGCTCACCACGTTTGCGAGGCTGATTCTTATTCTGTCAGGCAGCATTGCCCTTCCTGGCACCATGGATGTGTTGGGATGCAAATGTCACTCATCTGGTTGAAGAGCAGCATCAGATTCAGGCCTTGCAGATTGGATTTGCAATGAAAGAGAATCAGCAAATGGAAATTTGGGTATAGTCTAAGGGCAACTGGGCTTTACGCACACAGCAGAACCACGAGAAATCCTCCCCCCATCCATACTGTGACCTGATTTCTCTAAGCCATTCTCAGAAGCACCTCAAAAAATTGACTCTAGCTGGGAGCAAACCCTCGCAGTGCTCTCTCTGCAGCTTCTGCCTTGCAGCAGCCGCTGCCCAAATAGTTTCCGTAAATCAAAGCAAACACCACTCCGCCATCCTTTCCTGAGAGCCACAGCTAGCTCGCGCATCAAGCAAAGCCCAAGAATACTGTGTGCGGTTGGCAGAAGTACTAAGTGGCACTTAATAATCTCTTACTGTGCTGTTTCATTAAGCTACTAATAGCGACGTGACATTCTCCCTGCGTGTTGTCCTAATTCTTGAAATTGGGTTTGTGTTTGCTTTTGAGAAAAGAATGTAAATGGCATTAACGCAGAACCCTGTCAGTCTTCAGCTGTGGACTTTGTTTAATGAAGGGGGAGGAAACCGAGATCTTTGTGCTGTGTTTGTTTTTACAGGTATGTAAATGCTAAGTCGTACTTTGAAGATGTCGCAAATGCCATGGAAGCTGCTAAGGAAGAAATTTTCATCACAGATTGGTGGTTTGTACTTTCATGTTTGGATGTTGAGCAGCCGTCTCTCTAGGGACGTTCCTGACAATGCGGCACTGTTCGGAGGCCCTACAGTATGGCAGCTAGCCGTGCGGCCAGATGGTTTGGCAGCACACCCAAACGTCTCCTTGTGTTGTATTCAAAGGCCTTTTCAGGAGGGTTGGCAGCAAAAGCGCATGCTTGAAATCAACAGCCTGGTTGTCTCCTTCCACAGAAAGGCCTGAAATTGCATGAGGGCACCACCTGAATTGCAAATGTTATGGCTTGAGGTCCTCATCAGGAGTGTAAATCACTACAAAGCCAAGGGACAAGAGTGTTTCTCAGTGTGTAAGGGAGCGTGGACACTCAAACACCTCCGACAGTGCTCTTCCAATGTGATCTTCCACAGGACCCTCCTTTCAGCTCCTCCTCACTGTTTTGGGAAGCCTCATGCCAGCGATGAGAAGATCTTGGGGGGTGGGAGGGGTGGGTTTGCTCTGCTCTTAAATGGGCCAAACAACGGAAGGGGAGTTTTGTCATCCCTTCCCTGAGCTGCATGGCTGCCAAGGGACCTGGCTCTGCCCACTTCTTAGATAGTAATTCAATGTGTTTACGCAGTGCTCTGGTTCCTGTTTGAGGCAGAAAAAGGGTGTTCGCCCAGACTCGGGGCAGAGCTTCTTGGCTGGACGCCGGTTGTGGCTGCCCATGTCTTGCCTTTGTGGAAGTTAATCTGGCTGAGCCAGCGTGGACTTTGGGGATGGGGTGGTAGGGCCGGCTCCCACGACACGGCTGAGACGTCCTCTTTAACCTTGGGCCTGTCTCAGTGCTCCTCTTTCTCCAGCTGTAAAAGGAACCTCTTGCTACTAATTCACTGCCCATAGGAACGGGGAGAATTCATTCTTAGGTGGCAGTTATGAGAAAACCGAACGCAATGTTAGCATTTACTGGGGTAAACCTGTTTACTAACATGACCACAGGTAAACCCACTGCTCCTGGATCCCCGTGTGCAACATCAAGTAGCAATGCAAGAGCATCGCATTTCAGACCCCTCTTAATATTATATTCAGACAATTGTTAATGTATCTTGGAACTGCAAAACTTACCTTAAACTCCAAGTTTCAGATGAAAATGCCGTTGTCAGAAGCATGTTTTTAGCATGTAGCAATATGCTTTAATCAAGCCCAAGTTCCCATGCCCAGTACAGAAGTAAAGGAATAAAATTCTTTCACCTTCCTTTGCAGGAGTTAGATGAGGTTGCTTAATTATTCCTTATAATGCTTAAAGCTATGAATCAATAAAATATCCTGTTGAGAGATCATATTGCTTTGTCTTCAGGCAGCAAGGAAAATTCAGCACAAATCTATGCTACTCAGACAGCCTAAGTACCAGGAGAACTGAAATCCCACTCTTATTTTTTATGTCTCCACATTTCTTTCAAATCTACTTTGGGATTTTCTTTTGTTGCATCTTTCTTTCATAGATAGAGTCCAAGTTTCCCCATTTATACATGACTGTTCAACTTGTTCTCATGGGTTGTTGAATATTGAGATGAATGTGCTGGACACGTCCCCTGCCCTCTGTAATGCTCCGTTATTAAAAAACAAAAGAGCGTGACGTTGGAGAATACATCACTCTGGGGCATGAACCTTCACATCCACTTTATATAAACTTCGATTTCATTGCTTCCCGAGTTGATTATTTAGGCCAGTGCTTTATTTGCAGACTACATACGCTGTGTTTTTTCCACCCCTTTATTTTCTTAGGCTGAGCCCAGAAATCTTCATGAAACGACCCGTTGTGGAAGGGAATCGCTGGCGGCTGGACTGCATCCTCAAGCGGAAAGCGGTAAGTGAGCTCCAGCTGCAACCTTCACCCTGCAGAGATCCCCGCGCGCCCACCCAGTTCCAGGGTCACACTGGGACCGGAGCGTTTGCACCGTTTGTTTTGGTAGGCATGAGAGTTAAAGCTGGCCAAGCCTCGTTTCGGATGGCCTTGGAAAACTATGTGTTTTGATTTGCTCCCCTCTGTTTGTGTTTGGAAGAGCTCGGAGGCAGAAGGGTAGAGCTGCCGCTTTCCCCTTGGAGTCCTCAGGTTTGGGTCGCTTCAGCCTTGCATTATGACTGCCCCAACTCCTGGTGGGGTCAAAGAGCTGTTGCTGTCTGATGCTCTCCTTGTGGCATATGTGATTTAGAGGTACGGGGAAGACTAAGCACTTTGTGGTGGCCCTTGGTAGGTGGTTTGTACGTTACTGTGTTGTGCAGATCCTGTCTGTCATTGCCACGTGTTGCATCTCCGTGCTGCAGCTTCCCGAGCTGAAGCTGTGCAAGTCCCCTCAGCCTGCCAAGAAAATCAGGATGTCGTTAGCAAAAAGTCGCTCAGTATCATCCAGAGGTTCATGCTAACTCACCACAGCCTGCTCATCTGGCTTTCCGTACTTGATACATTGCAGAGGGCCTTGCTACAACTAAATGCCAGAAAACTGTTGTTCTTGCTGTTCACCCATCGTTCCTTGCTGTACTAAAGAAGTGTCTCTTGACATTAAATATCATCCGAGTGTCCCCCAGCCACATTAGCCCCGGTGGAGCCCCTCTTGCCTCTGTCCTGCCCAGACCAAGCTGCCCAAAGCTCTTCTTGCCATAGCTCTTTCACAGCTGCTACCATTGGTAATAACAAATTGTAGCGGAGCATAAGAAAGGCCAAAGCCTGCAAAGTTTTTGTGGTTTCTTGTTATGTTTATTTCCAATAGTAACTTATATGATTAGAAAAGACCTTATGGTTTTGGTAGCTGGCTCTTACTACCTGTATGTCTCCTGGTTTTCTTTGTTCCTGCCCACCCCTTTCTAAACTCTCATGGCTCTTGTGGCCACCAAGAGGAGGAAGATCAGCTGTGCCCTCCCTGCCCGTCCCTTCTCAGGTGGTGACTCTGGTCGTGAGGGTCCTGGTACATTGCCGTGGAGAAGGGATGTGGGGAAAGGGCTTCAGCAAAACGCGGGGGGAAAAAAGAGTATACAAATACAAGCGGAATTACGTTCCCCAGAGCTGGGCTGTGGTGCTCAACGGGTTTACAAGGAGGTGACAAACATGACTCAGGGACTTGGACTCCTATTTGCATTGCCATGTTATCTGAGTTAATAAATGCTCATGGTCAGTAAGCCAATGCTTGTATAAACTTGATAAGGCTTTTCCCCCCTCTGTTTTAATTTGTCCTTTTCTGCTGTTTCTCCTGAACAGAAAAAGCTCAGACCTGCTGTTGACCTGGTGCCTTTCCTGGCACTCCTGGTCAGGATGCTGTGCGGTTGCATGGTCTCTTTTCTTGTGCAGCACTTTGAGATACGAGCTGCAACTACTAGCTCTGTTTCTCTTTTCTTTAAGCGTTTTCACCTTGGAAAACAGTTTATTTTCTTGCTGGTTGTACCCTGCTTTCCAGTAACACGTCTGAATCCAGACTACAGAGAACACGTTTCATGGAGCCAAGCGAGCCAGACGGAGAAGCTGAGCGTGAGGTGTTTATGGATATGGGCTGTACTTCAGTTGTTCACCCAACCCATGATAACACCGGTATGGAAATGGTAGTTTGCCCCATGTGGGCGGTGAGTCAGGAAGGGAAGCACAGCCAGGGAATTCTCTTGAACTCTTGATGTGGTCGAAGGGCAGGAGTCCAGATGGATGTCCTGAAGTAATCTTTGACTCCCTTCCCTTCCAAACTAGTCATCATCACAGTCCTTACCCATTCCGTGTGCCTGGAAAAAAAAAAAAGAGTTTTTTGTGTCTGACTGTACTTGATTTGGAAGTAGACTTATTTTCTGGCAAATGAAATGTGGCCACGGGGCATGCTCATTGCATGGAGGGGTTTGGCTTTGTTTGTCATGTTGACATGGATTTTCCTATGGCTATAAATACCTTGTAAGAGTGAGGAGTGTTTTAAAGTTAGTTCCTGGAAATATTTGTCTGCTGTCTCGCTTGTGGCATTTCTTTGGTTCGGCAGAGCGGTCGGCAAGCTGGTGGCTAGGTATTGGGGTAAGGCTGTGCGTTACGTCCGTACAGTGCTGCCTTGGGCTTCTCTGGGTGCAGCGGGCAGCAGAATATCAGCCACAATTTGGAGACTGCTCAAGCTGTCAGTAGCGGCTTTATGGGAACAGAAGCTGTGGGAAGTTTAGGGCCTGGGTTTAAGCTCCGCTGCGAGATCTGAAGCTGTGCTGATTTACGGCAGCAGTTTCAGTGTGTGTCATCTGCTGAGGTTTGGGAAGTACTTGGCAGTTTTGAATGTGCTTTGGCAAGTGTCCTTAGAAACCCTTCTGGAGATACCATTCTCATCATGAAAAGCACCATCCTTTGAGCACTGCTCATTGTATTCCAGGAGCTTGTTTAGCTCTACCAGCAGAAAGAACTTGTTTGCTGGTGTTGAGCTGGTTGCATCCCCTTTAAGAGAGGAATGTCCGTATGACCACACTGGTATTGTCCTGCAGAAACTTTTAATTGTAGGCAAACCTCAGGGCAGCATGAAACAGCAGAAAACTGAACTTCAGTGGATGTGTGCAATGATACCATAAGCGGAGTGAATCGCGTTTGCAAAATTTTACCTCAAAGGGTGTTTAAAAGGGGCTACTGTAAGAATGCCCTGTTGGCAGGCCTTGGCGTAGCTCAGCTCTTCACACACGAATACAGGTACTGAGCCCTTCTCCGGAGGCTGAGTGGTTTTCCTGAGCGGTCCTTGCATGTTGTGGGATCAGTGGTGGATCTGGAAGAGCGTAATCAAGCATATGTAACCTCAGCCGGGATTCGTCTGCAGGCACAGCGTGCTTGCTGCCTCTTAGCTTTTCCTCCCGTCGGAGATGGACTGTACCCCTTGACACGCCTGCATACCTTCTGTTTCTTTTTACTTCTGACAGCAACAAGGAGTGAGAATTTTTGTTATGCTGTACAAAGAGGTAGAGCTTGCCCTAGGGATCAACAGTGAATATAGCAAGCGGACGCTCATGCACCTCCATCCGAACATTAAGGTAATTGCACGTCGGGCAGTGATGAAGGACATTTGCATTCGTTTGTTCTTGATAGCTAGTGCCGACCCTGGGTGTATTTAGGCGTGAACTGGAAGAACAGCGATTCCCCCCATTGCAGTGGGAAGAGTCTGAGAATATGAGAATCATCCATACAGTGATTACCACATCTGGCAACTTCATTTCTTTAGGTTATAATTGAACATAAAATTGCTTAGTTTAGACTTGCCAAAGCAACTATTCATCTCATTCACAAGAAACATATTTCGTGTGACAAGTTAATGGGGTTACATCGAATGGAAAATTACCATTTGAGAATGTTGTCTCATTTGAACATTTCTGTTCATATATAGATGACAAGAGTCAACACTGGATGTTTAACATTCCCATGAAGTGAACGTAAATGAATGTAAATGAACAGCATTGTGCTGTCCTGTGCTGTTACGCTGCTGCTCTGCCACCGAGCAGAAAATGAGTTGTGGCATACGAGCCAGTAGATAAGACTAGTTCCAGTCTCTTGAAATTAGAGACATATACATTTTAACGAGCAAGAAGACACATGTTATTCATGAGGGTGACTAACAAGCTGCTAGAATTACAGATTTGTTGTCACGTGGTCAGTTATCACAGTGAAGGGAAGCATCCATGCACCATCATCTTTGCAGCAAGACTGGAAGGTGTAACTGGAAGATGTGTGCTAGCTGTGTAACAGGTTTTGGAAGCAGCCAGGTGGAACGCCGTAGCTTTTCCCCCAGGAAACTGGTTTAATGGCTCTACTCTAAAATTAAAAACTAAACCTGTATACTGTATGCTTAGATATAGAAATTACTTTGCCATAAACACATGTCAAAAAGAATCTCATAAACAAATGTCAAACAACTTGCTGATTTTAAATGCGGAAAAAACAGCCAACTTCTCATTTCACTTATGTAGTGGCAACAACCAAAGAAGTGAGTCAGATCACCAATATGTTGTTTTCTTTTAGAGCGGGCTCTGTGTTTGAAAGCTCAGCTACTATAGCTCTACTGAAAGCACGATTTCATTTGTCGAAACAGTTCCCTTGACTAGAGTCCTCTTATGAGCGCTGTTGTTGTAAGTGTGACCTATCCCAACATCAGTAACTGTTGCTGCTCGGGAATACCCGTGTCGTGGGAAACACCTGCCTGCCAGTAAGGCTGAGCCCAACTCAGGGGGGGTCACGGAGGTTCAGTAATTACAGCAATATGTGTGGAGGCATCTTCTGAAAACTCCAGTGTTTCCCCCTCATCCTGAGCAGCCAAAAAAAAAAAAAAAAAAGCCGGGAAGCTCTCTGGCTGGAGATGTCAACTGGGCAATGACACGGAGATTGAGTGCTGCTTCTCTCCCCAGGTGATGAGACATCCAGACCACGTGTCCTCCTCTGTGTACCTCTGGGCCCACCACGAGAAGCTCGTCATCGTTGACCAGTCGGTGGCATTTGTGGGCGGCATCGACTTGGCGTACGGCAGGTGGGATGATGACGAGCATCGCCTGACCGACGTGGGCAGCGTGAAGCGAATGGTGGCAGTGAAGTCGGTGTCGACGACCAACCTGACAGTAAGTGAGCTTGCTCCAGCTGGTGGCCACCTTCAACATCTGCCCGTCAGGTTTGCAGTGAGGATGAGCAAGCTGTGTCCACTTCTAAGCATAGGGTTGCATTTAGGAGGTTTAAAGAGGAATCGTAATGGGAAGGAGGCAGTGTCTGAGCATTGAATGACTCTTTAGAGCTAGATCCTGACCAGCCCTTGCTAGGGCACGGAGATAGACAGCTGGGTTTCCCCTGGAGCTTGGAGCAGCAGTCCCAACTTGGAGGCTACATTCTTAATAAAACTTAGCTAGAAATGCGCAGTAGGCACTCAGAGTGCTCCGAACTTCTGGATACTCGCGCCCTCAGCGGGTGCCTTGCTTGCTGAGCTTTCTGCTAGCCTGGTTCTGTCTGCATCCAGAGATCTCTAAACAATTTAAAGAGGTCTAAATTTATGGGAGTAATAATCCAGAGTAAATTTATGGGATTGATGAATGTACTGCTGGCATTAATGGATTTTTCTGTTGACTGCCTCCTCAGTACAGACTCGTACAGACTGTCTCTCAAAGCTGTCCGTAGTTCCCACCAAAGTGTGTCTTTGTCGTGCAGCAAAGTTTGGCTCATGGTCGTTTCTGGGCATTGATATGCGTGATCACCTGTAATTAAGGGGGAACCTGTCCATACATCACCTGCAGCGATGTCTTGTTTCTCTTAAGTCTGCAGCAGAGTCATCTGAACGCATCCCTCTGCAGTCGCAAACTCTGTCCCCGGAAAGCCACTTGTTCCAGAGAAATGCTGATGATGCCCCAGACGTATCAAGGATGAAAGGAGTAGGAAAACCCAAAAAGTTTTCAAGGTTCAGTATTTACAAGCATCTCCATAAACACAGCATGCACCACGCTGACAGCGTCAGCAGCATAGACAGTGAATCAAGTAAGTAACGTTTTTCAACTAAACAACACACATAAAGCGTGAGTGGAGGTGGGTGGGTGGGTGTGCGTGCAGATTCACATAATTTCTAGGGTAACGTGTCCTTTGTAAGGAAGGAAAGTTGGCGAATTTCTTAACTATCAGAATAATAACTCTGTGTAGTCAATATGTAAATTTGTGTCACTGCAAAATATACAAAGTTTTAAGTGGATTTGCATTTGGTTAATTAGCAATTGTCATGAGCCATCAGATGACGTGATATAGCGTACGTGATACTTAATGTTTATACTGCTGGAAATTTTTTGTTCTGCAAGGGAGAATTGAGTCTTTTGTTTTTCAACTTGTATTTGTTATCACAAGCAAAACGGTTCCTGAATGTCATTATCCCCTCTCATAGGCTAGTGTTACCTAGATTTAAATCAATTTACTTAAATGGAAATATTCCCAATTTACCCACTTACTAGAGAGTTCAACAGCTGAATATTTCAATGCAGCTTTTAATTCCCCACGTTAAAAACAGCTTCAAAGCTAAAATTACAAGGATCTGCTTGACATTTGTTCTAGTGTGGAGTCCTTCCTGAAATCTGTTCCTGAAGCCCTCAGCTCCTGAAGCCTAATATGGCTCACGGTGGGAATTTACTTGAGTTTCCGTCACTCCGGGCAGATCTTACTCCTGCCTCTGGCTGGGGGCATCCTTGACGAAGCCTTGCTGGAGCATCGTTTGCCTTGGTTGCAGTCAGCTCAGGGCATAGCTATAGCTTTGCTACTTCAATATATCTGGTTTAAAAACCAGCCAGGTCTTGAATGTGGTCCTTTGCCTGTTGGTCACTTACAGTTTCAGCAAACTGATGTTTCTTTGGAGCTTCTGTCATGCAAGGTATCTTCAGACAGGGTCGGGTATCAGTGTAGCAGAAGTGGATGTGCGTTTTTGCCATAAATAGAGCATCTTGACTTTCTGCAGGCTACTGTAACCCCACTAGAAGTCAGCCGAATATAATCCAGAGTTTAAAGCCCCATCTGAAAATGTTCCATCACCACACTGAATCCAAACAGGGGCTCGCTGAGCCTCAGGAGGGTAAGTGGAGGAAGGCAGAGGTGCAGACCCCTTCAGGCTTTAGCTGCCGATGTTTTTGCATTGTAACGATGGTGAGAGTTAGGTTGGGTGCCAGGATCAGCCTTTGCTGCTTGTTCTTCTCTCAGCATCCTTAACACCCCTCTGAGGGCATCCTGACAGAAGGGCCTCCTCCAGAAGCTTCAAAAAATGCAGCGTAAATAAATAAAAACTTAAAAAACCCCAACTGCTCACAACAAAGAAAACCGAAACAAAAAACCCAAAGAAATTTTCAGTAACGACAGCAGGGAACAGCTGAGGAAATAGCTCTCTTTCTGATACATGGTCGTTTCAGCAGTTCTCTTCCTGTAGAGGAAGGGACTTGTTACTGGCATTGGGAACTTCTGCACTGGATATTTTTAAATAAGCCTAATGCCAGAAGACAAATGCAGACAGAGAGAGGCAACAGCAAAGTGGCTGCTGCCAGACCTGTGTTTGGATGAAGACTTGGGTGGGGGGTGGGGGGGGCTCCCCTTTTGCCCCTTATTGAAATCAAGGAAAGCATACTTGATTGAGAAAGGAGTTGGGTGGTTGTGAGCACTGAGCTCTTCTGATCTCTCGACCGATGGTGAAAGGACCTGTTTAAGTATGGTACCTCATTGAGATGCCTTTGAGTCCTGCTATGGGGTGAGGAGCAGTTCTTCAACATCTTCCTCTTGCTAACGTCTTCCTCTAAGGCATTAATTGCCAATTATAAAATACTGGTTACAAGGTAGCGGCAGGTAACAAGGAAGAGACACATACGCTTCATGGAAATGAAGTGCGGTCTCCCCTGTGGTCACCTCATGCTCGTTCATGAGTTGGTGTACTGCCATCAAAGCTCAGTACATGGAGCATGTTTCGGCCGGACGGTGTGTCCCACCCATTCCCATTCCAGCATGCAGAGTCAGCGATTCCCCAGCTCCACCTGGACTCTCACTAGAAACTCCAGCTTCCCACGGCAGCCGTGGTGCATACCTGCTGCATGGCATTTTTGGCATGGCTTGGCTCTGCTCGGGTCGGTGGGGTTGCAGCAGCGCTGGCAGGGCTTGCTTCGTGCCAGCGGGTCTTGTTGCGCTGCTGCTGATGTGTATTTTGTTGACCGTTGAAAGGGGGTGTTTTTTTTGTGCTAAGGGGTTTTCATGGTTACCTGGTGAAGGGGTTGGGTTAGGAGAAGGCTTCTGCTGTTGGCATGTTACCGTGTGATTATCGCACTAGTATTTGGTACGGTAGATGAAGGCTGCTCTCAGGGTCAGGAAATAACGCTAGTTAAGTGTTTATGGTCTAGGCCAACATTGTTGGTTTTCTTAGGAGAGAGGTAAAAGAGTTCACGCCACACCTAAAACGTGTTCTAGAACAGTCATCCTGTTAGGAGTGAGTATCCTGGTCTACAATGTTTTAGACCATTTTTAATCACCATCGATTTGGAATTCGGCATCCGCTTGTTCAACATGTAAAACGGTATAAAAAGACGACGTTTTTTGGAAAAACAAAATCAAACAAGCAAAACCCACAATGCTTACTGAGGGAACGTGAGCTTTTGAATCATCTCATTCTAGTTAATAAAGACTAGAGGAGATACACCCGGCTACAGAGGCAAAATAATAAACCCTCTAGCAGAGAAGTTGGAATTCGTTCATTAGTATTGTAAAATATATTAAGCAGCTGATAGATGTGATGTTCCTGTACATATATCCACTAAGGGCAGTCGCAGCTGGGAGCGCACTGCCACATGGTAATATTTAGGTGTCATAGGACTGTGGAAAGACAAATGATTATAGGGTGGTTGTTTAGTTCAATGTAGAGAGAATTCAGCATCTGCTTTTTGTTTCCATAACAGACTCCTATATATAACCTGTCCTGTTTGTGTAACAAATGTTAAAATAGGGAAGAAAAAATACTAATATGCATCCTTTGAAAGCAACAGGAAGACTAGGGAGAAAACAGCTTCAGCCAGCCAGGACGGGCAAGTCCCACCGACGCTTTTCTGTGGCAGTGAGTCTCTCGCCAGTGGTGTGCGATGGACAGCTGTGACTTTGGGGCGTGTGTTTTTGTTATCTTGTTTACCTGTGACAGATAAAGGATCCATCCGCAGCTTGAAGACGGGTGTTGGCGAGCTGCTTGGGGAAACCAGGTTCTGGCACGGAAAAGACTATTGCAACTTCGTCTTTAAAGACTGGGTTCAACTTGACAAACCTTTTGCTGGTAAGCGCCTTTGCACCCTGGGAGTCATTACATTCCCCCAGACCCTCTTCCACATCTTTTCAGTCTCAAGCCATATTTTTTCCTGCTTCTGAGCCAGAGCTAATGAGGCTATTTTGGTTTGGCTGCTAGGAAGAAGCAGCAAAACTCCCTTTGAGAGGTTCTAGGGCCAATTATGCAGTTACAGTCCATGGACTTGGACTGCGGGTGAGTGCATGGTAATTCATCTGCACAGCCCTCGGTGCCGTGTCCGGGAAGCTTCAGTTTGAGGAGGGGAAACTGTGCTTGTCCACACTGACGTCCTTTGTCTGAGGAGGTCCAAACATGCTTTCCTGTCCCGTAGACTTCATTGACAGATACACCACCCCGAGGATGCCCTGGCACGACATCTCCTCCGTGGTGCATGGCAAAGCGGCACGTGATGTTGCCCGACACTTCATCCAGCGCTGGAACTTCACCAAGGTGAGGCGTGGGCATCACTGCTGGGGGCACGGAAATAAATACAGCCCCCGCCTCATCCACGTGCCCTCCATAGGCATGCATTTTATTTTTATGTTATTCTGCTGTCTTGTAATCTCTTCAAGGATTTTTTTTTTTTTTCTTTTTTCCCCTGGGCAGATTATGAAGCCCAAATACCGATCCCTGTCCTACCCATTCCTGTTGCCAAAGTCTCAGCAAACTGCTAACGAGTTGAAGTATCAGGTGCCCGAGGCTGTTCACGCCACAGTCCAGGTGGGTGTTGACGGTCTCCTGCTCACACACTGGTAGGAGAGCTTGTTTTGCGTCTTCCCAGCAGGAAGCGTTGATGCCTGACAGACCTTCTGTAGAACTTGAAAACAGAAAACAAAAAACTCTTTATTTAATTTAACTCACAGCATAGGTGGTAAGATACTTGATTACCGTAAAATAATGCAGTTCTTTCAGTAGAGATACATTAATTTATACGTCCATCTTCGAGGTAAGGGGACTAAGCTGTGTGCAGTACTCAAGTTGTGGGTACACCGTGACTTTGTATAGCTGTGTAATTTTTCTGCTTGGTTTTCTGCTCCACCACTTCTACCGCCTAATGTTTGTTTTTTGAGTTTTGGGAAGGGCCTGATGGGCTGAGGTTGCCCACTGAGTATTTATCTCAGATCTCTAGAGCAGTCTACCAGGCTCCCGGCGCCTCGCTCAGACGGGTAGTGGTCAGCTGGAGCCCAGCGTTAAGTGGAGTCTCGGGGATGTTGCTTTCTGCACTGAACTTCATCTGCGTTTTATTATGCAGCCACTCAGCCCTGTGGGTCCTCCGCAGTTCTGCACAGTCAGCCCACAGTCTCGTTTGTGACAATCATCCTCCCAGTCATAATTGCCAAGATACCTATATTTAAAAACCCAGTTAGCTATGTTGAGTGCATATATTGAATACTACTGTTACCCAGCAGAAACGTGGACTTGTTGAAAAATAAAAAGCCAAAATAGTTACGCTGAAGCAGCGAAACTATTGTGTGTCTCTGTGGATGAAAGATGTATGAAAGAAGAGCAATTAGGCCAAAACTAGGAAAAATGCATGCCTTTGCTCTTCGTGAGGAGTGGTCCACCCAGATGACAGCAACGCTTGGGGAAGCTTAGTGTAACAAGATGCGTTTTTCTGGGTTTGTGGGTTGCCAGGGCACTGTCTGCTCCTCCCCGCGTGGTGTGAGGGATGGTCAGCACGGGGATCTTGTGTCATGGATCTCCGGCATTTTACATCAGCCTCCAAAACAATACTCGCAGCTTGTTGAGAAATAGTCTCACTTCAGGCATCATCATTCTTCCCTGTGGCTCCAAATGCTTCCCGCCTCTGTCCGTGACACCAGCTTCTTGGGAAATTTTGTTCTCATGGAAATGAGGGGGTTTGTGTCCCCTGAGTGTGCTCTAACCACAAGATAAGCCTCAACTTCTAAATCATGGGGCTTGCTGTAGCAAAAAGTTAAGTTCTGCTGGTTGCAGACGTGGAAGCAGTTCCCGAAGGAGACACTAAACTGAGCATGGTCCAGGTCCGACTTTTCTTCAGTCCATACCACAGAGCTACTGGCTCAGGGCATCGGCCCGTGGGAGAGGAGGATGGAGCTCAAACGGTGACTGCTGAGTGCTGCATACACCAGTGCTGAGTGATGGGTGAGCTCTTAAAAACTAGCGCCCGTCACAGCGTCGTTGGGGCATGGCAAATAACTGATGCGTTCCAGGAAACGAGGGGCTGTTCTCGGCGATGCCAGAAAAGAGAGCGGGTTTGTCTTGTAAATTATTCATTTGGAACTACCTCGCTCATTTCTAATTTATGTCAGATTGCAGCTTTTAGAGACCTGTCAGGGGAGTCCAGCCCTGCATAAAGCCACATAAATAAAACTCTACGGTATTAGGCTGACAACACGTTGCCCTGCAATGTACCACCCTTCCCGGTGTGAGGGAAGACTGCGGGGGAAGAGGGTTTGCAGCACCAAGCTCGGTGGAAGCCATGAGGGTGTCTCCTCTGCCCAGGCTGCTGCAGCCTGCCTGGGTGCAGGTCCCTCGGCCCCAGGCTGCTTGCAGCTGGGTGATGATCTCTGGGTGATCTCCTCAAGCTCCGAGGCATGGTTTTGCATGCACACACTGTGATTTTGGCTGTCTCCCCCATAATGCTCACGCTGGCCTGGTTTCCATCCATCCCCGGGTGCCACAAGTGCCCTGAGCATCCCTGAAGTCCCTGCTGCAGGTCAGGGAGTGGCTTGGGCTCTCCTCCTGGGGAAGGTTTCAGATTTGGCTGCTGCAGGAGGTGGGGAGAGAGTAGGACACCTGCAGCCTGGATCTGACCCCCTCCCCGGCTCCAGGTTGCCTTTTGCTGGGGCTCGCAGGGTGTGCATCGGGGTGTCCCTGCGTGGCTCCCCGTCTCCTGCAGCCACGGGAATATCAACCTCTTGCCTGTCCAGTATCGTAGTTTCAGACCAGAGGGCTGCAGGTGCTCACATCTCCTTTCAGTGGTACCATCCAGTGCAGAAATAAGCAGATACCCCAAAATCTTTGACCAACTTTTTTGTCCAGAGCAACTAGAGCAATACCATTCTTCTTCTTGATACTGAGTCCTTTGGCTGGCCACCAGCCAAACCCGCGTCATCCTCGTTTTGGTGCTTTGGAGGGACTTTTTAGGCAGGAGTTACTGCCCCGAGGTAAAAACCCAGCATGCAGTGGCTGTCGCTGGCTGTGGGGTGATTGAAGAAAGTCTGGCTGCTGGTTTTCTTGTTTCTGAACTAGTTTGCAAATCTGTCTTCAATTGTGGGCAGATCAGAGGAAGGGAAAACACAAAGGATCTGTGGGGATTGCAAGCCCGAGCCCCTGACCTGTCAGCAACAGATTTGGACCTCATTGTACCATCTGGTTTTGCTCTCCTTTCTCAGAGGAGAGGAGCAGGAAGGCGTTTTCGGGAGGGTGGGGGTGGCAGGAATGGCACTGACAGAGGCTTTCCCCTGGGCAGGGCGGGTGAGTGCAGTGTGCGTGGGAACCAATGTGGAGGTACGGGCTGGGAAAGGAGGAAAGGAGCCTGTCGGCTCCACGGGTTGGTTGGACGTGATTTCTCATCCTCTTTCGTTTGAATTTCTGGGCTTTGCTCGCAATAGCGATGCGATTGCACGTTGATTTTGCAAGAGTCGAATAGCCATCTGCCAAAGGCAGTGCCAGGTTTTTTTCCATCTCTCTATTTCCCTTCCAGAGTTTGCAGTTATCAGCCAAAGCCAGCGCTGCGAAAGACGTGACGTGGTGAGGCAATATCCAGTTCCTGATGTAAATACAGTGAAAATTTAATGCTCTGGCAATGGCTAATGCCCTTATCTCTTTGAAGTCTGCATGAGAGCTTGCATTGTTCAGGATTTATGCACTAGCCCACAGCAAACATCGAATTCATTGCTGTTGTATTAGTTAAAGAAGTTAAAGAGATGACAAGCCCGGCACAGCAGTCGGCGCTGCTAACGAGAGGCTTGAGGGAGGGGAGAGGAGAGGAAGGATGGAGACACCAGCTCTGCTTGGCAGGGGCTGTGCTGGGCAGCGCGTGGCCTTTTCTTCCTAGGAAAACCGGTTGGGTTTAAACCAGCTCAATTTAAATACTCCAGCAGGAAAGGCGAGATGTCCAAGAGTGCGAGGTGAAGCATCAGGGATGAGGGAAGGGCTGTGTAGGAAACTCGTAGGTGTGTGATTTGTCTTTGAGTGCCACAGCCGCAGCGTTGTTTCCTCGGGGTACGTGCTGCATCTATGTGATGCTGCCATTAGTGGCTGCAGAGCCACCAACGTTGGTGGCCTTGTCCTGCCACCTCCTCACCTGTCGCTGCGGCTGCAGAGCTCCACCATGATCGGTGCTGGCCACTGAGGTGGTCCAGGTTAAAAATACCTTTATTTTGAGGAGATCCAAGCTGGAACACTTTACACCCGTTGCGCTGCCCCAGGCAGCATCTTCTGGCACCTCTTCATCCCTCCGCATGTGGATTCAAGGTTGTACCCAATGTAAGCTTTTTGGGTGATGCTGAGCCAACTTTATAGGGTGAACTGTGACAGATGGCTCTTGGGTGAGGGCAGAAGGATGGTGGTCCTGTAAGAGCGGGCGACCTGTGTGTGGAGGGAGCTGTGGTGCCGGCGTGGGGAGCGGTGAAGAGGAAGGCAGGGAAGTGCAAGTGGATGATGCCCCCAGAAGCCATGGGGTTGAAAAGGGATGGTCCTGAGTGATGGTTCTGTTGCGTCAGGTGGCATCCCTGGTTTGGAGTAAACTTGTCTCCCAGCAGTAAAATTGTCTTTCAAAGCGAGGGGCTTTGGTGCTATCAAGCTTCCAATTCGGAAAAGGACATTTGTTCCTCGTTCCCAGCAGTTTCAGGTATTGCTGCTCTAAATAAGGATGTGAAGTTACTTTGTTCAGTGCAGGGCTCAGCAGTTTATCTTGAAAAGAGAAGTGGCTCTTTGGAGTGTGGACTAAGTTAACTAGAGAAAAAAAAAGGATTAAAAATCAGTACTTTGTACACTAGGAAGCTACCACCTGCAGCTTTCTGAAGTGCAATTCCAGAGCGCGTTTGCTGGAGGTCCCCAGCCCGCAGGGACGTTATTTGTGGCCCCAGGTTCCCATCGCAGCAGGGCGAAAGGCAGGGAAGGGGCAGCGTGGCTGTGCTGGTGAAGGGCTGCGAGCTCCTCTCCAGGCTGCAGCCTGAGCCGTGTGGATGGAAGAATTAGCCTGCTTTCTACCCAGAAAAGCTGGTTTTCTGTCCTTATTAGTGCAAATGGTGGAATTTTGTTCAGGAGCTCTGTCTGCCGTGGTGCTCGGTGGGGTTTCAGCAGTGCCCAGCCTGGGGCACGTGGGAGCACGCGGCGTTGGCTTTGCAAACCAAATGGGCAATTAAAACCCCACGGGCATGAGCAGCATCGCCTTGCGGAAGTTTATGCAAGCAGAGGGCGGCTGGTTTGGATGGGTGGAGGCTGTGATGGCCCTTGCGTTGAGGCTGGCCCCCTCCCTCAAGCATCTGTGGCCCGGAGGTTCCGTTTGGGCGGCTGCTGAGTGCTCCCTCCTGTTGGCCAAGCGAGCGGCCAAAGAGGAAAGTTGCAGGAGCTGTTTTTCAGCAACCTGTGGGAGAAAGCTCCTTCTGTCCAGGGGAAGGAATTAGCTCAGGAGTCGCGTGCTACTGAACAGAAATGGTCCTCGGTGACACCTCCAGAGATGCTCTGGAGACGAGAGGATTGGTTTGGTTCAGGCATGAAGCACCTGGACCAAAGGGCCAAATCCTTATCTACTGGTATACTACTGGTAATTAATTAGCCCTTCAAAGTCCTCAGCCGTGCTATGGCCAGCAGCCTGCTTTGATGATGGGTGGTGATGACAGTGGGACAGCAGAGCTCAGGGTATCAGGCATGTTGAGGGGACAGGGAGAGTAACATGGAGCAAAGCAGAAGCTGGACACAGAGAATTAAAAGAAATCCATGGGAGGGATTTCCAGGGGAAAAAATGTGGTTGAGCCCGGGAACAGATCAGGATTTTGCACATACCGACACACACGTTTCACAGATCCTCAGCATTTGTTGGATCTTGTCCTGTGTGTGACTGGTCCCAAGTGATGTATTGAGATATTTTAAGTCTATTGTTTCAATGTTTTTGTCTTGACAATGTTTAAAGACAGAGGCTAATCACGAGTAATTATTTCCCATGAGCACATACCCTGCCCACACTTAATTAAAAACTACGTTTCCATCTAGGAAAACGTCACTCAGGACATAGCGTGGTTGCTTATTGACTCAAAGCGCAGGAGTGGGAGATGCCGCAGCATCTCTGGCCGTCAGGGACGGGATGCTCTCTGCCCTGGGGCTTGCTCAGCCTGGCTGAGAGCATGAACAAAGGTTGTTTCTCATATCGGTTTGGCTTTCCAGAACAAGAACTGAGGGAGGTAGGGGGAGAACGTGCCCTGGGGATCTCGCAGTATCTACTTTAAATGTGGATTTCCAGTAAAAATTATTAAATAAGTGTGGGTGGCTGGCTGAACTGCTATGAATTTTAAAAGTTGTAGCGTCAAAAATTGGATGGCTTGTGCAAGAATTTGGCAGAAGAAATAAATGACCTCAAGTGCTCAGGACAAAGACATGGCCTGCGTTATTAGCCTGGCTGTATAATTATATACCGCCTGTTTGTGGGAAAAACATACTGCCCCAGCTGGAGACCAGCTTTAAAAAGTGCTGGAGAGGAGATCACTGATCGGATATGCACCCCTAAAGCTTGGAAATTTGGGTTGTTTTAAAAGCAGTTCATCATAAGACCTTAAGAACGAGATTTCTGTGCTGCTTCTATTGCACCTAGAGCTGCTCAGGTGGGAGGGGGCAGGAACACAGCAATAGGATGGGGCACTTATGTATTTAATCAAAACATTGTTAAGCATTAATACCATTTTTGAGCGTCCTTTCTCCTTATTACAAATGCAAAATAAATGGCAAATGTTGCACGTGTGACCTTATCAAGTGAAATCTTGACAGGCGAACGGTGCCAGGGAAGAGCATTGCCTCTCGAGTAACTCAGTTGCCGTCCTGGATGGGAGCGAGCTGAAGGTGTTAATCTCTCGCTTTCCAGGTGATCCGTTCTGCTGCTGACTGGTCGGCCGGAATTAAGTACCACGAGGAGTCCATCCACAACGCCTACGTCAGCGTGATACAAAGCAGCAAGCACTACATCTATATAGAAGTGAGTGGCGATGAGGGAAAGCAGGAGGGTCGTGATGCTCTGGGCATGGCTCGCAGCCATCAGGAGGGTCATTCTGCTTCTTGAGGTTTGGTCTTACTTTTTGTCAGTTTAGAGACACGTGGATATTAATACGGCATCTACTCTGAATCATTGGGGCTGTTCCCATCGACTTTAGCGGTCCAGGCTGATGTACCCTGACAGCCTTCTGACCACAAGGCGGGAAAAAGTCCGCCTCTCCTTTGTGAGCCTCTTTGCAAAATTGCCAGCAACTTTCACGGCCTGCGCAATAGTCGTCCTGTCCTCTCCATGGCTTTGCAGCGTCCCCTGTGCGTGCCTGAACCTCCCGCTCACAGGGCTGGGCTGGCATCCGTACGGCCTCGCGCTGCAGGACCCTCCTGTCTCGGGGTGACTCTCAGCGCCGGCTGAACAGAGACACTTGTTCTCTTTTTTTTTTTTTTTTTTTTTCTTTTCTTTCCTTTTTGTAGCCTCTTGTTAGGCTGTTCTCTATGTGAACTTTCGAAGGAGTGTGATTAATAAGGACTCATTCATTCCCTAAGCAAGCACAGACACACATACTTAATAACAATTAAAAAGAAAGCATCGACTCGAATGGCGCGCAGCCCCGGCTATCTTTAGTTGCTCTTGGTCTGAAATAAAGCATGCAAATATTTTTAGTTCCTTGCTGGCAGTGTCTAACAGTAGCTTTGCTTGCTTTTCCTGCAGAACCAGTTTTTTATTAGCTGTGCTGATGACAAAGTTGTCTGGAACAAGATTGGCGATGCGATTGCTCAGAGGATTCTTAAAGCTCACAGGTAACCTGTTCTTAACGAGGCAATGAAAGTCTTCCAGGGGCATTTATATGGTGCGGTGTAAAATAATATCTTAATGGACGCAACTTGACAGGAGCTTTTCCAATGCAGAACTGATGCGGTCAAACATCTGCTTGCGTTTGCAGCAGTGAGACTCTGCAGTGGTTTCTTTGCAGCCGGAAAGGGGTTTTCTGGACTTACCCTGATGCAAATGTATTTTTAACTATGGAACTTGTTTGAAAGCGAGTCCTTTATACTCCAGTTCAGCAACACCTTTGCGCCATAGCCAGCCAGCCTTTGTGTGGTGAGGCAAGTTAATGGGCGAGAAGGTTGAACTGGGATTTGTGGCTCATTTAAATTATCCATAGAGAGGATTGGCTTCAAATAGGGGAAGCAAACGCATTTCAAGGATTTGACCGCAGGGTTCAGCTGTTTGTTTGAACAGCTTTTTTCTGGTAAGTGCTGGAGGGTATTTACAACCTCCAGCCATGGCAAGGGGACCGTCGTCTGTTCCTGGATGGATCAAACCCAACCATGTTTCAGACACTCCTTTTACTTGAGCGTGCCTAACCCTTTGCTAACGTTAATACCACAGGTAGAGGCATGTCTTCACTTTGATCCTGGGCAGCCTTGCTTAAGGTTGCTTTCCTGGAGTCTGTCTTTAAGATAAGTAAATGTCATAGTCTAAAACTGTATCCTGGTCCTGCTGGGCTGATGTACAGAAAACTTGCTAAACTTCTTCCTTCCATCTCTTGTGTGTTTCTTCGCCATGCATGGGAACATTTCTTGCAATGATTATTTTTTCTCTACTGTAGTTGTCCAGAGCTATGCAGGCGCTGCTTTCCCAGAGGGGCTCTCTCTGGAGTTGCAGAAATTTCTCTCTTTGGCACTTAAGCTTGGAAATTCCCACTTGGGTAAAGGCGACCGAGCCGAGACGGACAGACACAGGGTACAGGCAGTGTTTGTGAGGCCACAGGAGCTGCCATGGGACAGGCTTTGTTCAGAGGCACTGTGGAAAGAGGAGCACTATTCAAACCGGGAGAGCACGGCTGTTATCTGCCATGCCCTTCACAACAGGGTGGAGTCGCTTGTGAGCTGCAATGCGCAGCCCAAATAACTGAAATTAGCTAAGGATGAAAGGCTGGGGTGGATTTACTCACCTGGGGTAAATGAGGAGTGGTGCCAGTGCTGTGTAAGGTGTGAAGCACAGAAAAAGCAGCGTCATACGACTTGAGTCCTGTGATAGAACCACGCGTCACGGGACGGTCTGTCTGCCTGAACAGAACGACCCGCGCCGGGGCGAAGGTGCAGGCAAACAGCTGGAAACGGCGCTGCCGGTGTTTGCGTCGCAACCTGGGGGCCGGCAGGCAGCCAGACCCCGCATCTCGCTGGAGGGTGGTGTCCCCTTGAAAAGCCGCTCTGGATTTCTTGCCTTTGGGAGCTGATTGCCATTGGCCCGATGCTTTTAGTGATGCTGCTGAGGTAGCAGCAAATTCTGCAGGTAATCTGCTAAGATTTTCCTCTTACATAAAGTTTATATAAAGGGCGTCATTCTGTCCAGGCCTCGAAAAGTCTAGCACAAAAGGGAGTCACGCAAATTCTTCAGTGACCCATTTTCAGATGTGATGCTCGATTCACTTCTGTATTATTCCAATTTTAGGCCAATATTATGCCAGCTTAATGTTGGTGATTCCTAACTGAATGTAAGGTTCAAATTCTGCACGCTCCAGAGCGCTTGTCGTTGCCGAAGATTAAAACTATATGCAGACCTAAATGGTTTGTATCAAGTGCTCATGTTCCAAACTGACCTGGAAAAACAGCGTAGGTGACACGCAGATTGTCAGTTAAGTTCTTTAGTTAAGCTTGTACACTTCTCACTCTTCTAGACTAAATATTTTCTACTGACGTAATTAATAACATTCTTTTCTTGGTTTCCTCTTTTTTTTCATGGGTGGCTCTTTAACCAGTTTAATAAACACTGGGCTTAGACAAACAAACTGCTTTTTGATGAATGCTTTTGTTGGTAGATCTTTTTCGTGATACAAACAGGCTTCGTTTCAAAGTCTCTTGTTGTGTACAAAGACCTCCTGAGCTGTTTCCCAGGTCTGCTGTCAGACTAAAGCTAGTTTACGGCGCATAGCACAGCTATAAGGAAGCGCTGGTTGAAATTAAACAGGTCCTCACTGTCCCCCTCCCAGCTCAGCTGAGACCCCAATTCTTCATGATTCCCGTGCCCTTAAATCCCCCGGCACGACTTGCTCGAGCAAGGAGTACTTTTAAGAAAAACTGTAGACTGGCTCATCCTCAGACTGCTCCAGAAATGGGTTTGTCCTGATCAAACTGTGTTTGCCATCTAGTGGCAGCACCCTTCAACGGAGCATCCTCCTCCTCCTCCTCTGGGGCACAGGTTTGCCAACACCCGGGGGTTCCTGGAAAGCGCTGGCGGAGCAGATGCGCCTGGCTCAAGTCAGCGAAGAAAAGCCAAAGGTGGGCTTCAGGAAAAGCCCCAGGTAGCGCCGTGACAGTAGCTGTTGTTCTGAATCGGATCACAATTAAGGTGCAGTTTAGTTTGAGGGAACTCTGGAACTGAGTTTTGGGGCGTTGTGATGTATCGGTGAAATACGTGCTTGTGCCCTGAGCTTTTTCCACCTTTTGTGATTTTTCTGACTTCTAAAAACCAGGATGGAGTGGGAACGTCAGGTTAGATTTTGGGTTTCTGCCTGTGATAGCTCTGTAATCTTTGCTGTGCTGTGCACCAGTCCGCACCAGTATCATTGTGACTGGGCTATCGGGATGCTCAAAAGAACTTTTACAGTTCTAATAATTAATCTGTCCTTGCACTTCAGTGAAAATGTGTTTCTTTTCCTTTAGCTTCTTTTATTGTGTGTGAGAGCAAATAATTCCTTCTCCCCCTGAAGGTCTGAGCGCTCGCTGAAGTACTGGTGACGGGTGATGAAGACATGAAACTGGAAACATGCTTCGCACTTTGCTCCCTTAAAATTTGTGTAGTAGCCTTGGGTGGAAACCCATACAAAGAAAGTGAAACCAAGGGGACTCACCATGTACGAAGCTGTAATACTTGCAGGCTAATACTCCCCCAAACTATCATTCCAGGGAAAACAAGCGCTTCCGAGTGTACGTGGTGATCCCGCTGCTGCCTGGCTTTGAAGGAGACATTTCGACCGGCGGGGGGAACGCGCTGCAGGCCATAATGCACTTCAACTACAGGTACGGCGGGCAGCCCCGCTGCGGGCAGGGCTGCCGGAGATCTCCCTGGTCCCCTCCGCCCGCTGCGGATGGTGCCTGGGGCTCCAGCCGTCATCAGCGTGGGGTCAGGCTAGATGTTGTCCACACGAGCGCACAGTGTTTGGAAAAGGAGGACAAAACTGTTTGCGTAGTCGTCACTTAGTACTGCAGCTCATTTATTCGCTAGCCCCGGGATTTGCCCGAGGAGGAGAGGCGATGCTTGCCGAGCGGGGAAGCGCGGCGGGTGAAGCCCGGTGTTCTCTGCGGGAAATCCGTGCCTCTGCCCTGGCACAGCGGGTGCCCCCGTCCCTTACACAANCCCCAATTCCTGGCTCGTTAGCTGCTCCCTGCACGTGGCATAATGCTGCCAAGTGCGTTCGCTTTCCTTTTCGATCATCAAACCAGGACTTATTCACCCCTGAGGTCTCTGCCCTCCTGCTCGACGGTCATGCTCTCCTTTAGGCACTTACTTAGGCATCCCCATCGCCGCTGCCGCCGAGCCCTGCGGGTTCGTTAGCAGGGCTTTGCCTCCAAATCTGACTTTTCGGCTGATACTTCACCTGGCTCTGCCCGTCAGCCCCACAGAGGCAATGGCGCATTCCCCGATGGTGTTCCTCTGCTCCGGGATGGATGTTTTCGGGGACACTTGCACACAGCAGGTCTCATGGGAAGGACTGAGACGCAGCGGGGCGAGATAGCCCCGAGCTGGGAATGGGGCATAGAGGAAGGCAAAATGGCCCAAGGTGAGGTGGTTTTACTGGAAAACTGTTGTGTTGCGGTAGTATGTCCAGGGCGCGAGAGAGACTACTGCCTACCGCACCTCCAGAAGGACGAGCGGGGCAGGAGGAAGCAGCATGTCTCCCAATCCCGGTCCTTCTGCCTGACCTTCCTTCTGCAAGGGCAACCCTAGGTCTTTAGAAATTGCCCATGGTTTGTTTGTTTTTTTTTTTTTTTATATGAGATGCCAGCTGTGGCTTCTCCAGCCCAGCCGTAACCACGCAGACTCCCTGACCTGGTGTTCTGCATGCGTTGACTTTCTTTCTCGGTGTCACTTCAACATCCAGACCTGTGGCACAGACGGTAGCAGCCCTGTTTGCAACACGTCTATCAGCGTTGCAGCATGCTCTAGAAGGCAAAAATGCTCCCCAGCTCCTACGCGGATTGGGACGAGCGCCTTTAGGAAATGAGCAGTCCTTGCTATATCAACAGTCATTTGGGAAAAATGTGTGCTCTGGAAGCACCGTGTTTCTTCTGCCTGCACGGGGTATTTAAGAGGCATCTGTGTTTGTGATTTACCTCGCCGGGTTCTGCTTCAGCATATGCCATTGCCTCGAGTCACGGTGGTGCTGACGGCTGCCTACCTTCTTTCCAGGACCATGTGCCGAGGAGAAAACTCGATCCTGGCCCAGCTGAAAGCAGAGGGTAAGAGCTTTATTTCTCTCCTTTATGTTGTTTAGTCTTGGGATGCTGCTCTTGGATGGATACGTAACACATAAATTGGATTCTTCAGCTTCTTATTATCATAGAATCATAGAATTGTTGAGGTTGGAAGGGACCTTTAAGATCCTCAAGTCCAACCATTAACCTAACCTGACAAAACCACTTCTAAACCATATCCCCAAGTACCACGTCTGCCCTTTTTTTAAACACCGCCAGGGATGGCCAATCCACCACCTCCCTGGGCAGCCTGTTCCAATGCTGGATAACCCTTTCAGGGAAAAAATTTTTCCTAATATCCAACCTAAACCTCGCCTGGCTTAACTTGAACCCATTTCCTCTCATCCTATCACTTGTCACCAGGGAGAAGAGGTCCGTCCCCATCTCTCTACACCCTCCTTTCAGGTACTTGTAGAGAGTGATAAGGTCTCCCCTCAGCCTCCTCTTCTCCAGGCTAAACAGCCCCAGTTCCCTATTAATGTTGGTTTGCTGTGGCTGAGGGGTTCAGGCGTGGACTGGGGCGTCTCACAACGTCTGCTACGGGCTCGTGGGGCTGGTGAGCGTCCTCCTCCTCTGCCATCATCCCGTGGCGAGGTCTGTCGGGTCACACGACCCATGGCCGGTTGTCAGGCTTCACACTTGGATGCAGCCCTAATGCAGAGGAGGGGAGGGCCCCGGGGAGGAGCACAGCACGGTCGCAGCTGCTGAGGATCGTGTTATTTGGAATAATGTCCTGAGCGGGGTCACGCTTCGGGGAGCGATGAGCCCTCCGCCTCCCCCGTGAATCCCACCCTGGGTTTGGTTCTGGCAGTCGTTGAACATGGAGGGGAAAAACCTGCCTGAGCAGGACGCCGTTTCTGAGCGGCCTTCTCGCCAGGAGGACGCCTGCTTGAATTTGCTCTGCTGGGAATTGGAGCACCGTGAAAACCCACATATCCCAAATACCGGGGGCATACATAATGCCCGATTCGTTCTAGGTCTGCTTGTAAATCTGAACTGCAGACAAGTACATTAGGACATATTTTCCGTACTGTGCGTGGACAGAACACCTGCTCCCAGCCTCCTTTCTGCAGGATCTGCAGAACGAACAGTCGCGTACTCCAGTTGTTTTAAGATGTTCAGATAAACTGTGAGCACTTGCCTGCTGCGCAAGGGAGGTTGGGGTCACTTCTCACCAAAGTGGACGTATCCGAGCAGGCAGCGGATCAGAGCAGTGCAGAGAGCCCACAGGCAGCTTTTAAAGTCTATTTTTAAGGAATCTTAATTCCATTATCTGTTTGGTTTTTTGTTTTTTTTTGATTTTTTTTTTTTTAAAGTCAAAATTGAGCTGTTATTCATATGGGTCTTTAAAAGAGGGTCTTTTTCTTCTCTCTTCCACCTCCCTCATCCCCACGTATTTGTTCTCTTTTAATTTTCAGTTGGAGATAAGTGGATAAACTACATATCATTCTGTGGACTTCGAACGTATGCAGAGTTGGAAGGGAAACTAGTCACAGAGCTCATCTATGTTCACAGCAAACTCCTTATTGCCGATGACAACACAGTTATAATTGGTGAGCCAGGGGGCTGGCAGGAGGGGTTTGGACCACTCGATTATACCTGGATGAATCCCACTGCTTCTCTGCCCTGTTCTCAGTGCAGGCTGCGGTGCTGTTTGCTTTTCTGTGTTGTGATATCTTCCTCGTGAAATATTTTGCTGTTTAAAAAAAAAACAACACCAAAACCCAACCAACAAACTCATAAATTCAGCAGGAGGGTAGGTAGGAGGGAGGAAAGTATTTGGAGGGCTGTCATTTAATTTGTTTTTCTAAAATGGTTTTAAATCTCTGTGTAACAGTGAAGAGAATCCCAGTGCAGGGAATATTGTCCATCTGTCTCGTATCAAACTCTGCTCTAGCAGGAAGACTTGTGAGACTTGTCATCTGTTCCTTAAAGAACAGAATGTGCCGTAAAATTTGGAAGGTTTGGACAACATGTGTCATTTATCAGCTCCATTTCCTAAGAATGGGGAAATATGTTATAACAAGTAATAGATATCACTTCATCTGTTTCTTTTACCATATTTATTATGAGACCACGAAGCAAAGGAAGGACATGAGGCTCAAAGCTCTACATTGGAGCAGAAAAGCAAAATTTTAGCCTGTTTCTTTAAATAAACCCTTTCCGATCTGTTGTATCCGCAACGCAAACTTTGCCAAAGAATAACTTAATGCCAGATTTTGCGAGACTCAAAACGCTCCCCTCCTTCAAAGCAACAGTTGAGCCTGTAGCCTGGGATGACCTGCGGTTAGGTCTGCTCCTCTGTTGCCCTCTCAGGGGTCAGACCCCGTCTCCAGTACGCGGAGCAGCCCAGAGGTGGTTTTAATATTACAGCAGGAACAGCGTTGTTGTAACTGTGATGGTCTGGGGGCCTGAGAAAGCTCTTAATCTCTTATCTTCTGTACCTGTAAGCCTGAGGATGGAGTTTTATACAGCGTGTGCACCTGTGCTGGCTGGTGAGGTGATGGGGAGCCAGTGCCATCCCTTCTCCACCCAAGAAAGAGGCGGTGCGTGGAAATGCTCCTGGGGCCACCGTGCAGGAGAGGGAGGTGAAAGGACAGAGGGAGACTTCGCTCATTTTTCTTCTGGGGGTGTTCTCTCCCCTTCAGTTACTGCAGTCACTGGGAAGGCTAAATGGCTCACTGGTGCCTGGGGGTCTCTTATGGAGCTGGGGGCTGTATCTGGAGAGTTTTTCTTGTTGTTTGGTCATTTCGGTGGGGTAATGACCTGATGACTTCTATCGCTGGCTGCATCTTGCTGTCCCCTGCGGTGTCCCCCACCCCTTGCCTTCTGCGTGGGACAGAGAAAACTGGGGGACGAAGCCTCAGCTGGTCTCAAGCAATGCTGCGGGTGTGAGAGCCTGCACGGCACACGTGGGCTGGGGAGCGCCCACCGCCGTGCCGGGTCAGGGCTGGAGCCACTGCGCAAGCCCGGCCCCCAAACCCTTACGTGGGTGGGATGGTGCATTTTGGAGAGGGAACCCCTCCCCAAAAGGCACAGCCAGAGCTGTGCAGTAGAAATGCAACAAGAGGAAACTTCTGCTGCCCTCCAGCAGCTTTGCTAGGTGGATGAAGTGGTTATTTCCCAGGGTGTGAGTGGGGAGCTGTGCGCTGGACACCCATGGGTGCCACCGCTGGGGAAGGTGTCCCCCCAGCACCCCTCCAGAAAGCACCCCTCTCCTTTCTGGGGTTTGGGTTTGACACAGCGAGCGGTAGTGCTGCAGCAGGCATAGGGCAGGGAGGAGAGAAGAAACATCTCCCGTGGTTGGAAGGTCCCCCCAGAGCCCTGGGGTCTGCTGCTGCGTTAGCGGGGACAGTGCCTGAGCTCTTGTGTCTGCAGACACAAAAGTGTGGTCCCGGCAGGACAGGAGGGTCTGGGCGTTGGTTACCCACAGCAAGAAGATGACATCCTTCTTCCTAGAATCCCCCTCCTGAAAAACCCCTACCTTCCAAATGCAAATGGAAAACTTGCCCTTTTTACACTACCAAAGATAAGAGCGGATTTACCCATGGAGCCCACCCTGCGTCAGGTAACTTGGTACCCAAACCAAATGCAGTTAAGACCTTTGAAAGCTGTGGCGTCCTTCAGCTAAAGCATCTGGGAAGTTACAGGGAGAGTAAACTTAAAAAACATTGGCGTGGGCTTGGCTATGATTTAACCTTCTTCCAAGCCTGGAGCTTTTGAAGCCTGCAAAAATTAGGGTGTTTTTTCCCTCCCCCAAATCCTGGCTCTCAGGGTCTGTGTTTCCATAAAGAAGCCCTCTGGTTGGTGTTTTACCTAGTGAAGCCATAGATGGTCCCCCATGGAGATGAGGGATGCGGAGGTCCTGGGGGGCTGTGGGTGGTGATGGAGGGCACACGGGAGCATCTCATGCAGCGGTGGTGCATTGCCGGTGCTTCGTTTCCCCCCTTGCCAGGCTCTGCCAACATCAACGACCGCAGCATGCTGGGGAAGCGGGACAGTGAGATGGCCATCATCGTGCAGGACACCGAGACTGTCCCCTCCGTGATGGATGGGGAGGATTACAGCGCTGGGAAGTTTGCCCAGTCCCTCCGGCTGCGGTGCTTCAGGTAGGGCACACGGGGCTGGCCGAGCCCGGGGATGCAGGCAGGGTTCGCTCAGGCTTACGCCGGCTCGCAGCCTTCCAGACCGCCAGGGCTGCTGCTGCCTGCTCGGGTTTAGCATCGCTTCACCTGGGTTTAGCCCGGAGTTTTGCTGCTGTTTCACTGGCATTAACCTTTCTTATGCCGCTCCTGTCCTCAGCTCGGCAGCTTGACTTACAAATCGTTTTGCTCCAGGATTTCGCTAGGAAAGCTCATAAACAAGACAGTGATATTTTGCCTCCAGATCCTGTTTTCACACTCTCTCAATTTTGGGTGATGGTGTCTCTTTCTAATGGAAGTTTCCTCGCTCGGAGCAGCCATCTGGCCCGCAACATGGACGTTTTTCCATTAAGACCTTTTTCTTTTTCCTTACCCCCCGTCCCCGTTTCCCATCTGGACAGTTACTGCACAGAAAAAAAAGGAGAAAACTGGGCAGCGTTACGGCTGCCAGACTATTGCAGGGGATGGGAGTAGGAGGGTTCTGTGGGCATGCAGGGTTTGGCAAGTCCCAAGGAGACTTGTCCTCTCCTGGCATTTCTCAAGAGGAGGTAGCGCCCTGTGCTTCGGCATCCATGAGCACCGATCCCTTTGTCTCCTCAGGGTTGTCCTTGGTGGCTCCGATCTCAATCCAGAACACCAGGATCCCGTCTGTGACAAATTCTTCAAGGAAGTGTGGATTTCTACAGCGGCTCGCAATGCCACCATCTTCGACAAGGTGAGGAACGTGGTGCCTCTCCCTTCCCTCCTTCCCGCGCGACAGCAGCAGATGCCAACTGGAGAAGCAGCACAGGGAGGACAAGGGCAGCAGGTCTGGCTCCTGGGGTCGGACCTTCAGAGATGCTTGGAAGGAATGGGTGGTGTTGGTTGCAAGGGTTGTGCACAAGGAACTGGAGTTTGTGCATCTTCAAAGTGTGAGGGCAGCCCAAGAAGGCAGCAATTCTGATTTCTCCTTTTATTTGTATCAGCTGTAGCACCAGCGAATGGCCGTGGTGTACTTATTGCTCCTAGTTGGCCATAGCATAACTGGAGTAGAAGCAAATTTTATTTCTGGTTTCTAATGAGCTTTTGCAGTGATCAGAAAAAGCCCTGGAGCTTCCCCTCTCCCCCTCTAGCCGTATCACAGATAGTCACGTACCTCTTCCCTCCCCGTTCTCCAGGCTGTTAATTAAGTCACTCCCATCCTGGGGAATTTGTATTAGATGTTTTGGTCTTTCTCGGGAACTCTGCATTGCAGTATTTTCTCCACGCCGATGTGCCACTTCTTCTTTCTGTTTTGATCAGGTTTTTCGATGCCTTCCCAGTGACCAGGTGAATAATTTAACCCAACTGCGTGATTTCATCAACAAGCCCAAATTAGCGAATGATGATCCTGCAAAAGCAGCAGAAGAATTAAAAAAGATTCGTGGGTTTTTAGTACAATTCCCCTTTCGTTTTCTGGAGGAAGAGTACTTGCTTCCCTCCGTCGGAACAAAGGAGTCCATGGTACCCATGGAGGTTTGGACTTAAGAAGAAGATGCAGACTGCTTTACGTTTTAAAGTCTGGTTCTCTAGAGACAGGGTGGTGAGCGATATGGGCTTTCGGAAAGCTTTTTATTGCTAAGGGAGGTGGAAAAGATCTCCACCAAGCTAATGTGCCTTTCTTAAGGATTTTGGTGGAAGAACTTGAAGCAAATCGATACTAGCAAAGGAAAGGAGCAGAGAGACTTGGAAATCATGGCAAATGAGAAGTTTATCCTCTGAGGAGTCACTTCTTAAGACATGTTCTGAGCACCTAAAGGATGCAGGCCACTTCCTAGGACAGGAAACAAATCCCAATCGATATTACTACTGCAAGCTGTATACTGTGGTTGCATACGTACCGTGATAGTGCTATGGCTGCGCAGGAGTCGTGGGCTGCGTGTGCTTCTAAGGCTTTCGGGTATCCGCGCCGTGGCTCGCTGGAGTCCCCCCGTCACCCCTTTGTACGCCATCAGACCACATCCTGTACCTCTGGCGCTGTCGGGAAGTGCTGCTTGGTGCTGCCTTGGGCTGTCCTACCGTCACAGCTTGCCACGCATAGGCGTTTCACTTCTTAAATGGAAAAGAACTAACAATCTTGTATCAAAATCAGCATTTTGGTCTCTTCTCCCCCTTGGGGGAGTAAAAACCCTGTTTCTACCCCCGCTGGAGCAATCAGCAGTCCTCACGCACGGTGTGGCTCTGCCTGGGTCTTGGCAAAGGGCAGCCTGGATGGAGCCGGAGGTGCTGGCAATCACCGGAGTTTGCTGGCCTTTGCAGACACGCAGCACGTCAGTTTGTTGGAACTGCGCGTGAAGGCTTTCTCCAGGAGAGGATCAAGGTGTGAAGTCAAGGCTTCTCTCTCCGGAGCTGAAGTAAAGCAAAGCTCTGCATGTGACGGGACAGAAACTCCAAAGCCAGCAATGGGCCGAACTAAGCCCTGCGCTCTGCGTCCTCCATTCATGCATTTCTATTGCAGTACATAGGTAGACCTTTCTCTCCATCTCTTTTCTCTTTGTTTAAAAGAAGGGAAAAGCCATTAAGCTAGAGTGGAAGTGGTGCTCTGCTCAAACTGAGCTGACGCGTCCCTTTGTACATGGGATGAATGCAAGGGGGAAGGGGAGCAGTTAGCAAAGCTCTCTCTCTGGTCTGCTTTGTTACTAGACCAGTCGCAATCTTGAGCTCAGTCATGCAGGCCGTGTCTTCCCAAGCACAGGTAAAACTCGGCATGCCCAGTCCTGTTTTCTGTAAGACAGTTTCCAAAGCTATGGTGCATCTCGCTGTGCAGTGAAGCAGCAACTTGATTCAGCATCCCTCGGCAAAACGCTACCGCTCCTGGGTCAGGACCTTGCGTGGTGGGTGCCATCCTGGGTGTTTACACCATCCTCCATCCTGCAGTAAGCCGTGTCTCCCGATTCCATGTCCGGCTCCAGTGCCGGGAGAGGTGCTCGCCGGCGGGCGGCAGTGCCGTCTCAAAACCTGAGAGATCAGACCATCAGAAATGTCTAACAAGAGTTGGATCTGGAGAAGTGGGAGGCTGATCTCTGCTGCCACTGCATACAGTGCAGCTGCCACTTCGCTGGCTGGGTTTAACCCAGTGCCAAACTCTCCTTAGTCAAAAGATCAGGTGAACCGGTTAGTTCACAAGCAAATTTCTTTTTTCCTTCTTGCGGCTCTTCCAACAGTCTCACCAGTTTTTCATAGAATCATAGAATGGTTTGGGTTGGAAGGGACCTTCAAGATCGTTAGTTCCAACCCCCTGCCCTGGGCAGGGACACCTCCCCCCCAGCCCAGGTTGCTCCAAGCCCCGTCCAACCTGGCCTTGGACACCTCCAGGGATGGGGCAGCCACAGCTGCTCGGGGCAACCTGCGCCAGGGGCTCACCGCCCTCACAGGGAAAAATTTCTTCCTAACATCTGATCTAAATCTCCCCCCTTTTAGTTTAAAACCGTTACGCCTTGTCCTATCACTCTGCTCCCTGATAAAGAGCTGCGAAGGGATCACAGTGGTTGCCCAGCTATCCCCAGAACATAGCTGGCACCACATTTTATCCGGTTGCCCTCTGTGTCTTCAGACCTGTAAGTAGGCACCAGGTAATTCTGTATGTGCTGCACCACCCGAGGAAGTAACAACCCCAGACATTCCTGGGGGCAGCCCGAGTCTCAGCCCCTTCCTACAGTTTCCACTGTTTTAGGCTCGTGTTTTGTAGATGCAATTGCCAATGGCACTCCTTTCTGGTTGGCGCATCTGTGGTCTGGTTAGCCTGTTGGAAGCGCATGTGCAGCGTTTTATGTGACGATCTTTGGTCCAGGGCATTGATGCTTTTAGCTGGCGTGCTCTAAGCAGATGAGTATGTTCCCTTGATTTTTTTTTTCCTTTAAAAAAATTGACCTGGGGTCACCCCGTGCAGAGCCAGAGCAGTATGTGCCCCAACCATTTGCAATCAAGAAAGATCAAAGGGGTCTTGTTATTTCATGTCAGTGCTAGTTCAGAGCTTTTATCTCTTTGGTATGATTTTAGCTGGTTTAGTTTGAACAAAGCTGCTAACTTTAAACAATTACAGCCTGTCAGAGAATCATTGTAAGTCACACAGATCTCTATTTCTAGTTGAAAAGGAAGCGCTCATCCCCGCCACCCATACGCGTGAACCTTGAAGAAGTGCAAGACTCCTGTCATCTTCTAAGTGCTCTTATTGTCCCCGTCCCCATATTAGCAAAGAATTCTTATAATTGTTAAGTTATCCTTATATTGTCTTTTAAGGTGGTAGGTAGCTAATTCTTGGGGCTTCACAACTGCAGTGGCGTTCAGTCGCCCTCTGCCAGGCTGCTTTGGGGAAAAACCACCCAGGTTCTGCACCACTCTGCCCGCCCTGCGGTGGCCGCTGGTCCCAGGCGACACAGAGCCACAGAGGAAAGGTTTCATTGACTGAAAAGATGCTAATTAAGAAGGTCTTTCATTATTAAAGTAGCAGACGGGCCTCATGTTGGCACTCTCTCCGGGAGGAGGTTTCTTTCAGTGGGAACAGAGGAGCGGTGCTGAACATCCCTTCCCTGTGTTGCTGCAAAATTCCCAATACCAGGAATTTGGTAGCATTCAAATGCCAGCAAGGTGAGGAAGGCGGCCTGGGCGCAGCGCAGGGAGAGCCCCGCGTCCCCAGCATCCCGTGGGGCCACCGGACCCCCCCCATGGGTACAGCACCGCTCACCCCAAAGAGGTGACGGGGCTGGAGCCCCTTCCAGCGAAGGCACAACTTCTCTTGGCGCCCACGGGCTGTGCTGTTCGGAGCTGGCTCCTTGGGGTTTATTTCTTATATTAAGAAGCCTGTGAGGTTGAACACCTTGAGGGAGTTAATTTCTGCACCTAAACAATCACTACTTCTTAGTTCGTAACACCAGCGGGGGGTTATTTTTAATACCTTCAAACTGGAGATGCTCGCTCGCAAATATACAGTACTGTAACAAGCGCTGTGGATTCAAGCACTAGCAAACCTGGAAACGTGAACTTTTTCTTGTGGCATTTATTTGTTAGAACTATAGGAAATGAGAGAACTTCTCCCAGGCTCAGACTTTATTTTGTAGTCCATCCCGAGTAGAACACTTTTTTTTTTTTCCTTTAATTTATTCCTTAACGTGCCACTTTGAGAACTCGCACTCCTTACCATATCTTTTTAATATTCTGATATTTTAAAAGGTGTTTTATTATACAGATGTTGGACTGGATAAATATTTCACTGTAAAATTAATGCATGGTTTAAAATAATGAGGGATAAAATGTCATCATGTGTAAGAACTTCACTTAAAAATAATTTGTAGGAGAACTACTGCAGCACTCCATGGCAGATGCAAAGCGCTCGGCTCACTTTCTGCTTTCTTGGTCTCAGTTTGTCGCCTGACTTGATGCGACCTTTGCTGGATTAAACCCCAAACACTCCATTTTCCTTTCTTGTCATCAGATTTCACAACTCGATTTCGCGATCCTGGTGCTGTCCCCAGGGGAGACCTCAGTGCGGGTTTTGCCTAGCTGGGACCCTGACATTCATAATTTACAAAGACCATAATTTACATTCCTTCCAAGGAAACACCGGTGTACAATCAAGCTCAGGTGTGGTTTGCTGTTGTTATTTCAGTGTAACAAGTCTTTTGTGCGCTTCTAATTAGGACAGTCGGAGGGTTGTGATCTGTGCACAGAAGCTGCGTTTGGGGGGACGTTGAAATGAAAGTCTGAACGGTCCTTTAGCCATATCCTTCTCCTCCCGCCGAATGTAAAGACCCAAATCCACACTGGTCTAAACTGACACATCTCCATCAGCTTGCAGAGCTGCTGCACTGGTTTTGGACTTGGTCTGTAGGCTGCAGTGGTGGCCATTAGTGAAGAAACCAAGTGGTCTTCAGAGCAGGTGTGTGGGCAGAGGTTGACGTCTCTTGGGTGGCCCACAAGGTGTCAATACACTCTCATGTTTTGTGGCACTCGTTCTGCAAATTGCTACAAACAAGCAATCCCTTCTGCACAGCTGAGAGCCTGCTGGAACCAGGAGCTTTGCAGAATCGAGGTTTAAACCAGGAGCGTAACGCCATGGCAGCGAACCAAGTTAAGCGTGCAAAGCTATGGTGTGTCAAAGTGGAGCAGACCCACAAGCTGTACATCGACCGCTGAATGCAATGATCCTCTTGGGGTTTCTCTCTTTTCTTCTCTTTTCTTTTTTTTTCTTTTTTTTTTTTTTTTTAATTCTTTCCCTGCCTGCTTTCTTGTTGTATTTTCCAGTATTTGTGATTATTCTATTTTTAACCTCCCGGTGTGTTTTCACAAAATCTCCCTCATGTAAATAATTCCAACTTCCCTCTTTGCTGACACTTGGGAAATGAGGAAAGACTGTCGAAAGTCACAGTGCTGGGAATGTGGTTAAGTTTTTTTTCTAAATCGTGTCTCTAGCTAAACGAATCAACAAAAGGAGGGCTTCCACTTCGGGTGTGAGTGCGGGTCTCCGTCCGTCTCTGCCTTCCAACGGTGCAGTTGTGAACACTGAATATCCCTTCTGTGAAGGCTGCTGGAATTGAGTTTTGTATCCTTGTTTCTGCTAACGATCGCTTTACTTTCCACTCTGTATCTGGTAAATGAATGTCTATTAACGGACTGAAAATACAACTGATCATCATGTCGAAACGCTCGGCTTTGGTCTCGTTTCTGCTTGTTTTGGATGCTTGTGGCCGCATCCTGCTTGTGGGCTGAGTTCTGCTCCTGCCTTGGGTTGGCAGCGCTGCCCCCAGACGTGGTGGGAAAAGGTCCAGAATCGCAATAAAAATGGCTAGACTTGAGCCATTTGGGTTTTCCTGGGAGAGAGAAGTTGCTGGAGTGAAACAGCATAGGAAGAGAAAATTGGACTTCTTAAAATAAATCAATTTAAAAATCCTGTTTTAAAGGAGTTTCAATAATCCAAAGGCACAGACAAAACCAGTCTGTCTCCAAAATAGAATTAACTCGCCACTGTCCCTTTTAACTTTCAATAAAGGAAATTCAGTGTAGAGAGAGGAAAAAGCAGATTACTGTTGTCCTCCAGGGGGAGAAGAGATGAATAAAGCAGCAGTGGTATTTCCAAGCTCTCTTGCAAACCGAAAACATATTAACTTCTCCGTTTCTTAGATTTCATCTCCTTCCTCAAACGCCGAAGGGCTCTCCGCATCTTCAAAACCTCCAGATCCAGTCTGTGCCCTTGATAAACGCAATAAACCGAGACAGGGGAGCCGGAGCGCCAGGGCAGGGGGGGTGTTGGTAAAAGGCGGGCAGCTGCTGATGGACACCATCAGCTTCTGCTGCCGCTCCGGCATCTCGCAGCTAATTACATGCTCGCTGCATGCCGCTGACGAGGTCTTGCGAGCAGAGATAACAGCAAGCAGGAGGCTGGGGAGCCCTTGGCTGTCCCCGCTGGCAGTGGTGCCCGCAGCGGGGGTAAGGCAGAGCGGCTGCAGCCCGGGTTGGTAGCTGCAGCGGGCTCCGGCGCGCCGGCATGGCTTGGTCTCTGTGCTGGCGGGGCAGGAGGGCCATGTTAGCTCCATGCAAGCTTAGCTCAGTGGGAAAGGAGCGTGAAAACAGAAGCGGTCCTGAATCTAGAGAGTTTAGTTAGGAAGGATGCTGTCCTGGTTTGAGGTAAAACAGAAGCGATTTTCTGCTCGGTAATTTTACTTTTCAGCTAAGCCTCTTCTAACTAACTGAACTCCCTGAAATTAACAGCGTGTTTTTCATATGGTGTCCGCTTCCAGAGTGATAAGACCTGATGTTTATAGCTGATGCCAAGCGATGATATGCAGAGAGGCTCTTGCTTGTACTCATTGCTCCAACGCCCAAGGGCAGCTCACTTTGTTACTTGCCCCGTTGGAGGGTCGGAAGCAGAAAAGCGTAGAGGGGTCACACCTGCGGGGAGGAGCGGACAGGACAGGTGACGCAAAACTGACCAACGGGGTATTCCATCCCATCTGCATCATGCTCAGTATAAAAGCTGAGGGATCAAAGGGTCAGCCCTCTTTTCTTCAATGGCCGGCGTCCCAGGAGGACTCTGTCTGTTCGTCTGCCTTTGATCCCAATTTGTGCATTCCTGAATACAGATCTGGAATCCAGTTCTCATCCGTCGCTGAGTCCCGTTGGGGACTTTCCCCGTGCCAGCCGGTGATGTGATTGTCATCCATTGAGCTCCATACTGCTTTTGTATATGTTTGTATATATTTCATTATTTTCTTTTTTGATATTATTTTTTTTTATTATTAATGTTTTATTAAAGTAGTTCAGTTTCTTTTCAACTCATAAGTCTCTTCTCTCTCTCTCTTATTCTTCTCTCACTTGGGAGAGAAGTTAGAGAGCATCTATTGCTCGTTTTAGTGGCCATCCCAGCCCAAACCACAGCAGATCCTTTCCCTTTCCTACGTGATGTGGGGGCCCAACTTGAGGGCACTGTTGCTGCTTTTGCTGTTTTCCCTCTCCTACGCACAGGCACGCAGTGCTTTTACCAGCCACAACTTCGTCCACCTCCGTGAGCCCGTTAGGAAGCCGACGAACGCCGGCTGGCGGGCTATGGCTGGCACAAGCCGTGCAGGGGAGGCGGGGATGCGCTACCTCCAGCAAAGGCCATGGCAAAACTCCCCTTGAACTTCCCTTCAGCCAAAGCACTCGCTCGATAAATGACTTGCAAAGCCTCTAATTTGGCGGCTCCTCGCTGAGCAGAAATGCAGCCCGCATGTACTCCGAACAGAAAGCGATGTTGCCGGTGTGTTTAATGGACCTGCTCTCTCCAGGATGGGTTTCTCCAGCCACTTTTGTACCGAGGTGGTTCCTGCCGCCTCTCACAGGTCAGCTGCTCCGCGGCTGATGTGTCCACAGGCGTCCTACGCCGGAGGCTGGAGAAATCCTCTCTTCCACCCCAGTGCCAAACAGATCTGCTCTTTGGGCTGTCCCCTTCACCCCTCAATCTCACCCCCTTCCTTCTCCTTAACTGCTGGAGAGGGTCCAGCAAAGGGCTACAAAGATGATGAGGAGACTGGAGCACCTTTCTTATGAGGAAAGGCTGAGGCACTTGGGGCTTTTTCGTCTAGAGGAAAGACTGAAGTGGGATCTTATCGATACTTATAAATACTTCAAGGGAGAGTACCAGGGGGATGGGAACAGTCTTTTTTTCAGTGGTGCCCAGTGACAGGACAAGAGGGAACGGGCACAAACTTGAACACAGGAAATTCCATCTTAACATGAGGAAGGACTTCTTTCCTGTGAGGGCGGCAGAGCACTGGCAGAGGCTGCCCAGAGAGGTGGGGGAGTCTCCCACTCTGGAGACATTCCAAACCCCCCTGGACGCCGTCCTGTGCCACTGCTGGAGGTGCCCCTGCTCTGGCAGGGGGTGGCACTGGATGATCTCCAGAGGGCCCTTCCAACCCTGACCAGTCTCTGATTAGCCATGCATTTATGCACTGAGCTCTCAATAATGTGTCAACTTTTTAATTAGTGCCAGCCTTTTGCATGTATGAAATTACTAATACTCTCTAGTTATTTTTGTAGAGGAGGAAAGTAGGGAAGAAAGAAAGAAAAGGTTTTGTGAGACGGCTCTAAAGGCACATGAAGAAACAGGTTTCATCTCACTGCTAAAAATCAATCTGTTTTAGTTTCTCTGCAATTGCACCAGCTCTTCAGATTTTCAAGTACATCTCTGAAGCGCTGATGCGGTGGAGCGAAGGTTTTAAGAGCTTGAATCACAACAGCACTGTGAGTGAAATGCTCCATTTTTTTTATTGGAAAAATTAAAAGTGACAGTTTCAAAATTGGTTCCACTGCTTTGATTGATTACTCAGAATATTTAGCTCAAAATGATTATGGCAAGATTTTCTACTGAGGCTCACGGCTGGGATGGAAATTAATTTGGAGGAAGGGGGAGGGGGAGAAGTTCTTAAAGAAGAAATTATTCTGCAAAGGAAACTGTTTATACCCAGAGTTAGTGACGAGTAATCTCTCCGTATTCAGCCTGATCTCGATAATTAAACATCCTGTGAGTTCCCATTTGAGGACGAAGGAGGGGAGGCCAGGGAGATAGTGTTATCATGGCTTCGCAGGTTTCTATCATCTGGAGATTACTGGTGTCCAGTGGAAGCGCAGGAGCCGTCTGCATGCTTTGTGGTGTTCTGCTGGTGGCCTGTCCGTATGGTGTGTCCCTGCTGGGAAACCTGTCCTGCGCCAAGGGTTGAGGCAGAGGAGAGCTGGAGTCCTGCTGGACGTCACCCATTGGGAAGGGAAGCTGAGGGACGCTGAAGAAATTTCTGTGGGCAGAAATTCAGGTAAGAGCTGGACCCACCTCCTCGGCTGGAGAAACCACCAGGGCCAAGCTGTGCGGCGGTTACACCAGGGATTTGGCACCGCTGGGTGCACCACGCTGTCCAGGCAGAAGCCATCCCACCAAGCTGGTCTTCAGCTTCTCTTATCCCTGCCAGGTCCTTGTATGCTCCCTTGTGTCCCTGCAAAAGGCACAGCTTAAAAGCAGGCGTGTCACAGGGATGCTCCGGTGTCTCCAGCCAGCCGGCTGCTCTCTCGCTCCAGGTCCTTCCTGGGATGGCAGAGCTGGGACCAGCTGGGAGAGACGGGACAGGCAGGCTGGGCTGTCACCCAGAGAGACACCAGTCTTCCCGGCTCCCTCCTGCCCACAGCCTTGGAGCGTTGTCCTGCTCCTGCTGGGCTGCTTTCGGCATTTATCCGATTCCTCCAGTTTATCTCACAAAACAGGCAGAAAAGTATTTATATTCTCTTCTCTGAGTTGCCTTCCTCATTTCATTGTTTACCAACCAAGCATACATTAAAGGACCCCAACCAAGCCTCAGTAGACTCGCAGGCTGCAACATGCACGTTGCAGGTCCGAGACTGAAACGGAAATTGTATGCTTCAGGAGAGGACTTGGTCCGCTTGCCTGGCAGTTTCTAATGCCGACTTGAAAGACATGTCTGAGACTTCAGATTTTGGGGGGAGGGGGGTTATACGTTTTAGGATTTTTATGTTTCAGACATGCTTCCTCTCGAAACAGATACATGGTTTATGAAATAAAATATAAAGCACTGTAACTTCAGAAATATGATCTAGATACTGTACACAGAATTAATTTCAGGCATAGTTAATGGCTTTCTTTATACAGAAAAGCCCCGTTTTGGCCAGAATCAGACATGGAACTGGGGAACTCCAGAAACGAAGGCAGCTGTAGCCACAAGCCACGGGCCAGCACAGTGCAGTTGGAGGGTGTCTGTCCTTGGGTGTCTCATGTCCTCTACATGGAAAATCCCAGGTGAACCCCATATATCTGTTAGGACTGTGTGTTGACCAGTGCATACTGACTGGCAAGAGTATATAGCAGGTACTGGTAACAGAATTACATCGTCTGGATGTAACCTGTGCGTTTAATTACATGTAGGAATTTAAGCTATGTTTCCTTGGGGCCACACTACAGCGGGATTTCCCTGATAAGTCACTTTTAGATAACATTCAACCTAACTCCCCCCGTGCCTGCCACAGCCCGAGGAGAGCAGTGCCCGAGCATGGGGATGCCGTCCCAGTGGCTGAGGGATGCTGGGCTAAACTGAGCTGCAGCCTTACAGCCCTCTGGGGGACCACATAATGGGAGTGGTGTCCGTTTTCGCTCCTGCTAGGATCTGACTTCCAATTCGGGTTAAACCTGCCATCAAGACGATGTTGGCTGTGGCTGCGGACACCCAGGGGACCCACAGCCCTGCAGAGCAGGAATTTGGAGGACTTCTCCCTGGGCGCTGCTCCCCAGCTTGGTGGGGAGCCCCTGCTCTACCTCACCCTCTCCATCCCAGTTCTTGCCTGCAGCACTGCCCATCTTCATCCCCTCCGGCGTCAGGAGGGACAAGCTGGAGGCCTGATGCCGCCCAGCCGAGACACACAGGGCTCAGCAGTGATCGTAGAATCATAGGATAGTTTGGGTTGGAAGGGACCTTTGAAGGTGGTCTGGTCCAACCCCCCTGCCATGAGCAGGGACATCTTCAACCAGATCAGGTTGCTCAGAGCCCCGTCCAACCTGACCTGGAACGTTTCCAGGAATGGGGCATCCCCCACCTCTCTGGGCAACCTGGGCCAGTGTCTCACCGCCCTCAGAGTGAAAAATGTCATCCTTATATCAAGTCTAAATCTTCCCTCCTTTAGTTTAAAGCCATTGCCCCTTGTCCTACCGCAACAGGCCCTGCTAAAACGTGATGTGCCCACAAGATGAGCCGGTGCAAAGAGATGGATTAAACTTGCCTGAGAAATCGTTGCTGGGGAGAGATGCTTTCCCATGCATCCAAATCCTGCCTGGAAACAAGGGCTGGGTGGCTGCGGTCCTCTAGAGGGTGCTGCGGGCTCACCCACCAGAAAGATGGGTGCCCGCTTTCCCGGGGGGCTGCCAGCCCTGACCCGGGGCGCTGGGTCCTGCCCTGCCCGCGGGACCCCCAGCCACAGCTACGTGGGGGGAGGAGGAGGAGGATGCAGCTACAGCACCCAACTCCCTCCTCCACGGTGCCGCGACTCCCATGGGAACCTGTCTGGAAGGGATGCAAAGCCCCTGGGCTACACCCCAAAATTTGGCCTTGCCGGCTGCTCCAGCAGAGGGTCAGTGCCTTCCCCTTTCCGCCAAACAAGGTCACGCTGAGCCATTTTAAAATGAAGGTACTGCCTGTACCTTGCCTGCTTGGGCTTAAATACATCCCCTGCCTAAAATGTTACTCCCAGAAGGCTGTATTAGCTCTCAAACGACTCGCTGCAATATATATCTCCACTTTGTTTCCTTGCAGACCATATCTGTATGACATCAATTGTAGTGGCGAAGAATGCTTACAAACCTATTTCCTGCTGCAGGATGATCACATTATACACAATTACACACGCTAGGAATTTCTCCTGAGATCCAGCTGGGTACAGGCTGGAGTGGCGGAGGAGCCGGAGCGTGTGCGGAATAATGAATCATTCATTCAAACCTTCGCGCTGACTTCAAGCTCTTGGGTTGTGCGAGCGTGTGGTGAGCTGCGCTAGCTGCTTATTACCCTAAAAAAAAAAAAAAAGCCTGAATCATCAAAATCATTCCAAATTTGGTTTCCACTGTGTCTGTACGCTTTCTGCGTCTTGCCATTTCGTTATTATTATTTTTATGATATCAGAAAGTTTTACGCAGAATTCAAAATGTCTCAACAGGAGAAGTCTCCCTTAGCTGAGACATGCTGTTTCAAACAGAGACTTCCTTAGCAGGAGCAAAATCCAGTTGTCCATGTCCACAAGGTTCCTGTCTTCAGAGCAGACTCAGACCAGTATCGTTTGTCCTTCGTTACTGGTGGTGCTGGCAGCAGCGGCGTTATTATGAATTTGCATTGTTGCACCATGGTGCACCTTTCCAGGATCCCACGGTGCTAAGGGACCTAAAAACACAACACTTCCCTGTCCTGGAAATCTGACAGCCTTATATAGGACAGAGCAGATTGGAAACATGGAGATGCTCCCTGTCCTCATGATGGGTAGGGATCTCACGTGCAGGGTTTTTTCTATAAACAATAAACTAATTACTTTCTTTGACCCACTATTGTATCCCTCAAGCAAAACCATGTGTTGTAGTGTCATGGCAAGGACATGGAGAGAAGGGCAACGAAGCTGGTGAGGGGTCTGGGGGACAAGTCTTATGAGGAGTGGCTGAGGGAACTGGGGCTGTTTAGCCTGGAGAAGAGGAGGCTGAGGGGAGACCTTATCACTCTCTACAAGTACCTGAAAGGAGGGTGTAGAGAGATGGGGACGGACCTCTTCTCCCTGGTGACAAGTGATAGGATGAGAGGAAATGGGTTCAAGTTAAGCCAGGCGAGGTTTAGGTTGGATATTAGGAAAAATTTTTTCCCTGAAAGGGTTATCCAGCATTGGAACAGGCTGCCCAGGGAGGTGGTGGATTGGCCGTCCCTGGCGGTGTTTAAAAAAAGGGCAGACGTGGTACTTGGGGATATGGTTTAGAAGTGGTTTTGTCAGGTTAGGTTAACGGTTGGACTCGATGATCTTAAAGGTCCCTTCCAACCTTAACGGTTCTATGATGCATGAACAGGATGAAACCCCCCTGGTGAGGAGCACAAAGCCCATCAGGCCATGCTGGCCGTCCCCAAGCACAGGACGCTAGCGTTGCCGCAGTGCCGGGGCTGCAGTGTGGTACATTGCAACACCCCGCAAAACTGAACTGCCACCTTCCTCTTCTTCCTCTTCTTCCTCGCTGAGTCATGCCAGAAGCAGCTCTCTCGCTCCGGCCTGGTGAAGCAGCCCCCTGCATGGCACCATGTCAACCGCTTCCCTGAAATCCAGCTATATTTTATTCGCTGTTTCCTCATTATCTGCCAGCTCGAAAGGCGGGAGCATATTTGTTAGCAAAAGATTTCCTTTTAGGGAGCTGGCGGCAGATTATCCTGGCTGTTTCTAACGATGTGTAATCTAAGCTGTCACCCACATTTCCAATATTTTACTTCTACTGAGGCTACAGCGAGGCTGGGGTGGAGCCAAAGTGCCGGGGAGCCCTCCTCACACGGGATGGGATGGGATGGGATGGGATGGGATGGGATGGGATGGAATGGTCTCAAGGACCGGGGACCTCACAGATCACATCACCTCCACCATCAGGTCATCCGAATTCACCTTTTGTTTCTTTAATCCTCCCAAGGATGGTATTCTATTGCTTTCCTAAGGCTACAACTTTCAGTTGTTGTTATGGTTTGAGAGACCCATAACAATTTATTGTTGTTTAGCCAATCATTCTATCACCTGATGACCCCTCCCCACCCAGGAAGGGGAATCGGGAGAAAACAAGGAAACCCAGGAGTTGAAGTATAAACAGATTTAATAGAGTCGGATTAGATAATTAACCTTAATAGCACTTAAGAACCAATATCGATCCCAATACCAATACAGAATATGCAAAGGTTCTACTCAGCCAATTGTATCAGTAGGAAGCTGTGTGCTCCCAGCAGGGGACAGCAAATGTGGGACACTGCTGCGGCTTCGGGAGGAAGGGAAGGGCTCAGGGGTCCAGCACCAGGGCACAAAGTTCTCAGGATGGCAGCCATCAGGGGAGAGAGCGAACTTCGCAGCAAACTTTCTAATCTATAGTGAATGTGACGCTGATGGTATGAAATCGTCCTGTCGGCCAGCTCGGGTCAAGTGCCCGGGTCTTGCTCCTCCTCATCCCCGCACCTGGCGAGCTGGAAAACTCTGAGACCTTGAAACCCCCACACCATAGCTGGCTACAAAGTCAGTATTTTCACAAATTCAGACGCTAGAGCCTTCTAAAAGTGCAGTCTTCCCAAGTATTAGAAAAGAAATTAGTCCTGTGTCGCTCAAACCAGGACAGTTATTTCTTTTTAAAGTATGCAAAAGTGTAGCTGTCTGGTTCTAGGGTCTGCAAAACCACTGAATATAGTGAGAGTTGGGACAAAAATCGAGCGGACTGGCCCCGTCTCCTTCCCGTGGTAACACCCAGACCTGCTGCTCGGAAGAAGCGTCCTTTCTGAATAGACTTGTCCATTCTCCTTTTGTTCATTATAAATTCTGTTATATCGTGTTCGTATTAACTTCTACAAAAAGAAGTTAATATGGGATTTTCTGGTGCAGCGGCTTTTTGCTAGTTTTCTGATCTCACCGTCTGGGTGTGTTTAGCAGGTGCCCCGCATCTTGCTGGTAACATTGAAGTGAACCTTTTCCAATGCTACGTGAGATAACGTCATTTTGACCCCATACGCTTCTTTCTTTCTGATTAAATGGCTACGGCTGTTGGCGGTTCTACTGTGTTTAATCTGAACTCCGGTATTAGGCTGGCGCGCTCGTTATGTTCCCAAACTGCTTAATCTGCAATGTCAGGGCCTGAAACAAAACACAGGCAATACTGGTGAGGGTGAACACAGCTGTTTTGCGTGCCTGGAAGAAACTGTTGTCTTACAGTCGTCTTACAGGTTTTTTCATTATTTTTAATGGGTAATTTCAGGTCAGCTGCATCTCGGCTCTTACACTAGCTCATGTCAGAGGCAGAAAAGAAAGGAAAAGGAGGGTCTGCCTGTTTCAGGAGCCCAAGTCCTATTTTCCAATAGCAAGCTGGGCTTTTGGCAGCCTAATTGCCATTGACTGGCAGTCAGGGTAGCTCTTAATGCTCAGTTTTGCAGAGGAAAAAGCTAATTCCCTTTCAGCAGACAGCCTGTGTCAGCTACGGCACCTGCAAAACTCATACTTTGCTGTACGTGTCATTCAGTGCTTCTGTGAGCGTGATTGCTCGTAAAGTGCCAAATCCGCCACCTGCCTATAGAGAGGATAGTGGATTTTCGGTTGGGATATGTCTCACTTGCTTCTAAAGATATTGTGTAAAGCACTGAAATCTTCTTTAACAATTAAATAATCCGGAGAAATTTTGCAGCGGGGTCACTTGCAGAGCTGTCGGCACCCTCCTCCGTGCATTTTGGAGAGGTGCTGCGGTACGGAGGGGATTTATCCCTCTGGAGATGTCTGCAGCTTGCTGTTGTCCTAAGGCTTGAGGATTTCGCTAACAGGTTTTAGCAGTGAGTGTCCTTGGTTAGGCCACAGTACCGATGAGGGGCTGAAATCAGTGCGAGCACTGCTCGTAGGAGATGAGCTTTAGTATTTAATCCTGTGAGTATTTCTTTCTGACCGACACCGGGCTCCTACTGACGTCTCTCCAGGTGGAAAGCTCCAGGTTAATATCTCTTTCTTCACCCCCGTTTGGGATCTGGAGGGGGAGCGGGGCACACGGGACGGGTGCGAGGTGAGGGAGAGGGGACGGAGGTGGCAGGGCAGGAGGGGCTGGCGACGGGACCAGGGTGCGCGGCACTGGTGGGCTAGCTGCATCTACCGACCGTGTGCCAAGCGGCCTCCGGACGATGCTGCTCACCAGCAAATGCAGCTCAGTATCTTCAAAAGATCTTCACTTTGGTTTACCATCCCCGTCTGGCTTGTCTCACTGCCTCAGCCACCTCCGTGTCCCCCTGCTTACCTCCTGCTGCTGCGACAGCCTGAATCTGTGCCCTTAGCAGTCACTCTGCACGTCCGCAGAGCAGACTCCGTCCCTTCCCTCCTCCACCAGCCAAGGCACATATGCAGATTGTTCCCTGTTTATTTTAATGATGTATTGCTTATTTTACAGCAGCAGCTTGTGACTTTATTTCATGATGTTACTGAGCTGTCATTTATCCCAGGTAAGGGAAATTGCGTGTTTTCACCTCTCAGGACTCTCTATTAGTTCTTCACGGTGGAGATGTTATTAAGAATCAAGTAGTCTAAAACAGATGGCAAGAAATGAATCAGTCTGGGAAGTATCCTCAGTTTCCCTCAAGTTACTGCTGCGCCCTTCTCACCCATCTTTCTTCCATGCCACATAGCCAAGGACCTCTGTCACTGAGATGTGCAGAACGGAGCCGGCGTAGGAGGACACAGGACAGTGCCAATAGGCGAAGTGTCCAGTGCAGGTCCCAGCTCACCCCACGCGGCGGCAGGAGGGACTTCCCAGCCCGGTGGCATTGCAGAGCCCAGCTCACAGCCCAGCTGCGCTCACCCTCTGTCCATGCGTATGCCCGTGGCAGAGTGGGACAACAGGACACAGCTCGGTGCAAGTCAATTGGTCAAGTAGGACTTGGAAGTGGACCCAGACACTGGCTCCATTTTACAGCCCCCTTGATGGACACCAGGGAGGAGTACAGTTACTGTCAGAACAGATTTGAGCTCATCCAGTAGACAAGGGCACAAAAATATCTGCTGCCTTTGCAGCTGCCCCAAGCCTTTCCCCTGGCTCCTCCGGAGACGCTGGTTTAGAAAAGCACCAGTGACAGTCCAGAGTATGGACAAACATCATGTTAATACAACGGTATCAAAGAAGTGGTCCTACCTCCAAACTAAACTATAAAACAGAAATTTCAGTGATGTATATTAAACCTGACGTGACTTTTCAAAATGATTTCTGTGAACAAGGCAATGAGGGAAGCCCCTGGTAGAGCTGGTGCCTCAACTCTCCAGAGCCTGGTGCTGGATGTGGCTGGAGCACTGCTTTGGTGGTGTCGGACAGCAGCGATGGACAAAGGAGACACTCTCCAATTGCCATCACCTGTGGTGTGTCTCTTCCCACTCATCACCACGTGCTTTCAAGAGCCTGACCTTGTAACCATTGCGGGGGGCAAAGCTCTCAAGAACCTCAGTGCAGGCTGCAGTACCGCTGGTGCCAGGAGCCACAAACTGACAATGGCAAACTTTCTGAAACACGAGATGAATTAAATATGTAACGTCGCTTTTAAGTCTTTCTAATACGCTGGCTGCTTTGAGCCTGTAGGGGCCAGAATTTCAAAGGAAATTCTCCAGTTCATCCTTCCCACGCAGCACTGGCGCGCAGGGGAAAGGGGGTTCGGTCACGTCTCTGTCATTTGGAGTTGATCTACCTTTCTCGCCACGTTTTTTCTGAGTGTCCTATGTAGTTCCCAGCTGATGGCTTCCTTATTGTGACCTACTTGTGAGACCCAGACTACGGGCTTAGATGCGGACAGGGTTTCCCTCCGCTCCGAGGACAGGCTCACCCTTTTCTGCTCTCTTGACTGAAGATGGATTCATTCCACTCACCACGCAGCACACCTTTCGTAGACATTTTCAAAACCACCTAGTTTCCTGCGTGGTGTTTTGGTAGTTTCTCAGAAGTCACGTGTTAACACTAAAATTGTCAGCTTGTTTAAATATACTCAGTTTCTTTTGTTCTATAGATCCCAAGCGTGGACCATGCTTTTCCCATGCTGGATGTCACTTCATTTCCAGGTCTCCACTGACCAGTGGGTTGTCGCACAGCTAGGTGAACCCTTCTCCCTTCTTCATGGGTTTGCCTCCTAGTGCTACTTGACATTTGTGTTTCAAGGACTTTCTCCCTGCTATAATTACTCAGAGTCCTGCTTGTCTGTCTTTGTGGCTTTCCGGAGGTATTTCTTGGTGGCGTGGTGTAATTTTCACGGCCCTTGAGGGGTGACCCGTCTTTTCATGCTACGTTTGCAGTTGCATTAACAGCATTAGTCATTAGGCCAAATGGCAGTGGTGAGGACATGGCCATGTTGACCAGGGCTCTTGTGTGGCTCTTCACCTTTTTGGAGACTTTTCCATCTGTAGGTGACGTCAATGACTTCAGCTGGGATTTGTAGGAGTGAAGTTCTATGTTGAAGGCTGAAAAATGCCTTCGGAGGGTCAGAAAACTGACGTCGAAGGAAGTCTGCTGTTCTGCAGAGTTTTCTGATATGATCTGTAAATCAGAGTATCTAAACTCCACAGGACCTCCTGGGCCTGAAGCCAGCCTGCACCCACTTCCCTGCAACGCAGCAGCATGCTGCGGAAGACCTTCCATACGTAAAATCCAGACCCAAGCAGCTCCTTTGTGAGGTGGTGAAGTGATATTTTTGGGTGCTCTGGTGATGATTTTGTCTTTCAGCAAGTCAGAAAGTCCCATGCCTTTGAAATTCTCCATCCATTTCATAAGAGTACAGCGTGTATTGCCTTCAGTGAACATTTGGGTTAGCTTTTTTAAGCTTTTCCCTGTTATGACAGGACCTAGAAACCCTTTTTTTTTTTTTTAAACCATTTTCATGTAATTCCAGGAGGAGTGCTTTCATAGACTGCCACATCTCCGTGAAGGCATGAGGAAGTAAACACCTCTGAGCGAAGCCTCCACAGAAAGGCAACAGCAGTTGGCTCAAACCCTGTCTTCCTACTCAGACACTAACACTTCAAGCACTACGCAGAGGATTACCTTAAGTTGCTTTAAGTACCTCCAGTTGTTTTCTGACTTGCTTCTGCTTTGGTCATTGGCTACGAGTGGGAAGCCTGAAATATCAGATTTGGAAAGTCTGCTCTGTGGTTTAACCTGTCTTTTTTTTTTTTTTCATATAAAAGACTTTTACCTTTTGCAGGGCAAAACGACAAGTATTCAGCCCGCTTCCAAAAAGGCAGAAACATAGTGCCCTTGTGGCTCTACCTTCTTTGCAGGACAACACATCTGACAAGCCATGGTGAAGACACCGATCATTAAAAATACATTAAAATCTGGAAAAAATATATATGCCAAGGAAGATTTGGACCTGGGTTGCCTCCAGTCTCACAGGTCTCTGAACACCCTGTATGTTTGGCCGCCGCCGAAGCCCTGTGGGACCTTTGTTGTCAGCACCTTTGCTAACTGCGATGCGCAGTTCCAGTTTTGTAACCCCTTTCCCGAGGAGAGATGTCGAACCCTACCCACACCTCAGGACAGATTATCGTTTTTTTAAAAAAAAAACAACAACAACCTCACTGTTCCTGAAATGTGTCTTAATTAACTCTCAGCAATTTGCATTTGACAAAAGATAAAGCCAGTTTCTCTTGTTCTACTGATCTACGCTTAATGCCAGATTGGGGGTGGCTTCAGGTCAGGTGTTTCCCAGGCCTGGGGCTGCCTTTGGTCTACAAGACAAGCCAAGAAAGAAGAGGGAAAGAGAGAATATAAATGCTGGTTGTCTTAGGGTAGCTCAGCTCCAGACTGATCAGCATAAAAAACACACTGGAATGCCACATAATTTGGACAAAAGGCACTTAAAAAGCAGCGCAGCTGTTCCTCCCCACAGACAGGGTTGTAAAGCAGGTATTTACGGGCAGAGGCCCCCGGAGGACTTTCCTGCTGTGGCGGGTGGGTTCTGGAGCACGTCTCTGCTCTCGCGTCCTGGACCTTACGCGTACTGATGTTATCCTCGAGGTCGCGGCACAGAAAGGAGAAATTAGTATTCCTCTGCGGGACTGTGGGAACGCGGTTTGCTGGGGGCAAGGCCGCATTAGGTTTTCTGCAAGCGATGCAAAAGTGGGATTTTGATATTGGTTTCTAAACAGTCACGATTGGCACATTTTAAATAACTGTAAAAGACTTGCCACCCTCCTGAAGAGCAGGGCTGCCCTTTGATGTTTTGTGGGTTTTGGGTTTGTTTTTTTCCTTCGCAGAAGAGGCACAAAGGAAAGGGTTTACTTGACAAAACAGAGTCCTACATCGTTAGCGTGGCGTGTTCCCAAATAGCGACGTGGAAACATATTGCCCAAATAAACGACGCGTTGGGCCTCCGATGTTATAGCCGGGCTGATGGGAGACCAACAAAAAAAAAAAGGCATAAATCCCAGCTTGCATCTGCTGGGGAGGCATACGCGTTATTACGTACGATTCTGCTTTACCTAAAAATTGCAGCTTTACGTTCAAATTTCAGCATTCCAGTAAATAATGCAGCAGCGCTTCGAAGGGTGCGGGTGCTTGCTACCCTGGAAAAGCCGCCTCTAACTCACGCCAGGTGGAGAGCCAGTCTGATCTGCGTGATGCAGGGAAGGGCACAGCCAGCGGCCCCGCTGCTTTTAGTGCCTTGCTGGCCTTGCTGGGGGACCGCTTCTTGGCTGTTGTCCCCTCGGCGACTTTGGCCCGTGGTGGCAGCCCTCAAGAGAAGCCACATGCAACCGCAGCAGAAAGGGCATAAAGGAAACACTGTGCTGGCCCTCGGCGCCAAATATTTTGGGGAAGAACAGCTTGGAGGGGTGCTGTTGGGTGAGTTAGGATCCTGGAAGTGAACCATCTACCGTCTTTTTCTCTGCAGTGCCCCAGGACTTTGCTATTTGAACACACCGTGCTGTTCCCCGGGTATGAATCTGTGGAGGTAGGGTTGTTTTTTTTTCAAAGAGCTCTTGCTGATTTTCCATTTACTCTCCCATTGCAGTGATTACAGGGTTTTGTAGTTGAACAATGGTGAAGCGAGGGAGCGATTAACTATTTACAGTTTGGTTTTTTTTATATATATATAGCTATAGGAAAAATCCTGGCAGCAGGGTCCTGCTCAGCTCCAAGGATGCAATGGAAAAACACTTCTCTCCCTGGAGGGGAACCCATATCAGCAGAAGGATGAGCAATCAGTAGGTGATAATGAATCAGTTAAAGTGCATTTGGGAAGATCAATAGACGCAGGTTAGGACACATGTAGCCATTCATTTCTGAGCATCTCTTAACACAGCTGCATGTTATCATGTTAGCTTAAAACACAATTATTACGCATTTAAGAGAGTATTAATTTTTCAGCATCCTCCATTCAGTATGGGCAGAGTCCTTCAACTCCTGCATTACACGGGCAAACACTGGGGTAAACCAGCCTGGACCAGAAGAATTACGCTGACGCCAGCCACGGGGCCGAGTGGTCACAGAATTATTGGGAACAAGTGACCCACATGTGCTGGTGGACTGAATCATGTGTCAGGGCCTAAAACAGGGGCCAAAGGTGCTTTCTTGTTTGCTTCATTCCTTTTCCCGCTAATCTTCTGGAGAATGATCCAAAGCCCAGAGCACCTGAAGCTCTTGCTAATGGGACAAGGCCTTATGTGTCATTTAGATTTACTCATTCTACATATACCCCCTCATGATATAATTAACAGTGGTGGCACTGTTAGATAATTAAATTTAGTTTCATGCGGAGGTCAAATGACCCGGGTAGTTTATACGTGAGCCGATGCCCTTCGATGAATAAATCAAAAATACCGCCCCTGACATTAGCTCCCCACTGCCAAGAGCAGAGCTTCGGTTCATTGAGGTGCTCGCTGCTCGCCGGGGCTGACCAAGGCTGGGGACTGCCACTCTGTAGGGAAAAATGACATTTTCACATTTCTCCGCTTACTGAATGGGGATTCAACGGCAAAACCAACAACTTGCCGCAAAACGGTCCCAGCTTCTGCGGCAGGAGGGACAGCAGGTACGGCGCTGATGAGAGACGCGGGGGGCTGAGCTAGGAGGGGTTCTGCTCTTCTTGCACGGCTCTTGCTTCATGAAGAATGGGATGTGGCATCTTAACGCCTTCGTTTGGCTCGGCAGCAGCCTGCCCGTGCTGCGGCTCACGTATAGCCATGCTGCGACGCAGCCAGGCTGGAGCACTGGGCACCGTGCGGCGAGAAGGACCACGGTGAGACACAACGGGGTCCGGCCGCCTTTCCCAGGGGGCACCCGCCAGCTGGGAACACAATTTCACGCTGAACTGACTCACAGCAAAATATTTTGGGCCACTTCAACTGAGTACTCCGTTTTGAGTCATAGTGACTCCAACTGCAAGGTTTTGTTTAGATGCTCCTGGCAGGAAAACAGTTTACGGAGAGACACAGAAATTACACCTCCTTGTGAAAAAAAAAAAAAAAAAAAGAAGTAACCTCTCGGAAACTTCATTTTCCACAGAAAAAGCTTCCTGCAGAAAGTGACTGCCCAGCTCGAGCTGTGGATGTCCTCCTGCAGCCTGGCCAGGCAGCGGCACAGCCTGTGCAGCAGCGCTGGCGTCTCGGGCGGCGGCGGCGCACGTGCCTCCCTGCTGAGACTGCGCCTTTCCCCCGAGCAGCCTGGCAACAGCAGTCCTCACCCCCATTTCTGATCGCCTCCCGCTACCACTTCGTGCACTTCTGATGTCAGTGGTAACAGAAGGGTCCTCACCTTTTTTACCATCGTGATGGACAGTGGAGAGATCGCAATTAAATCACAGTTCAGCTTGGGACTTTGCGTTCATGCTGAGGATCGGGGCAATCCGTCTATTTGCAGGATTGGGCACGTATTAATATGTATTTTTTTTAAAAAATCCTTATGCGCTTCGCAAATAATCCCGTGTATTTTTTGGATGGAAAGCACATCAGAGCAAGCCAGCGTCCTCTCTCATCCTGTTTGTTCTTCCCTCCTCTCCCCGAGAACAATGAGAGCGGGAGGAAGTCTCGCATTGGTTTGTTACCAGTTTCCAGGCAGTTTTGCTTCCAGCTTCACAACTCGGAGCAAAACGTTGCAATACCTAGGATGGAACAGGCGCAGACAACAGCTGGTTTAAAAAAACACCCCAGCGCCACAAAAGGCTCAGGAGGGTGCTCAGAGGCAACGAGATGGTCCCTGGTGTTTATTTTACCGACTTTAGCATTTCGATCAAATTTTGAGGACCGCGCAAGACATGGCGGAGTGGTGGTTTGCGGCTTGGATGAAGGGGATAAATCCAGGCAGGATGCCGTCGCTGCGGGCGCTGCGCAGCCCTGCGCGCCTCACCCACGGCCGGTGACTTCTGCTACCTGCCACTTCAGCAGTTTATTACCAAAAACCATCTCTTTCTGCTGCGCCCTCGCAGCCCGGCAAGCCGAAACGCCGCCGCTGCGGCTCCCATCCCCAGCCCTTTATCACAGCCCTGCCGTGATCAGGACTAATAAAGCTAATAAGCCATTGATGTAGTCCCTCCGCCGTGGGCTATCCGGCGAGCGGAGCGCGGAGGCACCGGCAGCTCCGACTTCTGCAACCGCCTCGGTGGATCCTGTTGCTCCTTGGGAGGTTTCGGCAGCTCCTTCGGTCCTTTCATCCACCTGTCCCCCCCCCAGCCCAGCCTGGAGAAGCTGCACCTCCGGCAGCAGCTGCAGCACGCAGCCTCCCCACCGCCGCACAATTGTTTGTGACACAATTTATTTATTTTTTTTTTTTTTTTAAGCACATCTCCAACCAGAAAGCGTAAGAAAATCCCATCCGCCTGCCAGTCGACTCATGTGTAGGGTTTCCGCTTCCCAGATCTGCGTATTGTAAGCTCCTGACACAAGTTGATGTTGTAAGTACAGCTTCCATACGGTTCCCTCAAAGGCAACAGATTTTTTTTATACATATATATTTATATATGGCACCTGGTTTGGCAGAAACCACATCCGAAAAAGGGAAATAAGGAAAACAGTAAAAGCTGACTCTACCTAGCTATCGCTGGCTTTGGAGGGGTTTTGGCCGATTCCAAAGACAGCACAAATCTCTTATTCTTACCGAGGAACAGCCCGGGAGCCGAGGGGGCTGGGATGGCTCCTGAGCGCAGAGGGAACAGGTCACAAACCCACATCTGACATCTGGATCCGGCTGGACACGGACCATTTCTCGACCTGAGCATCCCGCGATGGACAAAGCAGCCAGCCGCCCGCTCCTTTGGCACCAAGCGGGACCAGGCCCTAGCGCTTCCCGATGCTCCGACATGACGGAATTTGCGTTCGGCACCTGAAATTCGGCAACTTTTCCCACCAGATTTGACGGGCACAGCCGCTCTGGTGGTGGGTTTGGGATCCGGGGAGCCTGGATTTTTCTGCCAGCTGGTTCTCATGGTGGAGGGGGTGTTACGCGCCAAATAAACCCATTTTCGGGGCTTTGTGATGAGGTGAGCCAGGGCTGGAAGCCTGCGGGACA
>VZSZ01009494.1:0-135211 GCA_013398815.1 Ibidorhyncha struthersii | reverse complement strand
AAGGGATATGAGTGATAGTGTAAGAAAATAAGGCAATGAGAGCAGTCAGAATTCAACCACGAATAAATATACTGCCATCATCCATTCCCCGCCTCCTCCAAAATTCTGAAGTTAAGGGAGTTCAATAGTTTCCGTTCTAAGGCTCTATCTTTATGCTTCTTATAACGTTGTCAGATTTGCAATTAAAACTGGGAAATTTTCCATATGAATCATCTGCCAAATCTTAAAACTTCCAAAAAAGCTTTAAGAAAAAAATGGTTCAGAATTTACAATCACGTCAATTCCAAAATTAATTTTAGGAACAAGCATTATTTAGCTAACTTTAAGAATGATTTTACAATTCTTTTGTTGAATAGGTCTAGACAGACTCAAAAGAAGAGAGAGGTAGGATCACAAGGGGTATACCAGAAGGAGAAAGACACTACTGGCACAAAATCCCCTCAAGATTTGCCTGAAGTTTTTACGGCTGCAAAGCAAACAAACATAAAATCTTCTGGCAGGAGGTCATGTGCACTCCCATGGTGGGTTCATGTGGAGCTCAGTAACTAGCATTGCTGTTCCCCCTATGTTATCTTGACTGAGAGATTAGAAAAGGACAGAATTAAACTGTCCTTGCCAACCTTAAGTATCCCCCTTTGTGTTATGAATCCATCTTAAAATACACAGTCACACTCTTTTTTTTTTTTTCACAGCATTCCCACTTCGTTCTGGGCACGGGTACAGGGGGTTTTTGGGGAACAAGCCAGGGTGTTTTAATCTTACAAAAGAGGCTATCATCTGCTGGAATATCACGAAAAAGTCAGAAGCTGCCATAAATGAAACCAGAATAGGGAGAAATCAAGCTCTCTTGGTGAAAACAGCTGAATGTTACAGCGGATAAAAGGATTCTTCTGGAACCATAATGCTAGAAGTGTCCTCTTGTCTATTCTGATTTTGTCCCTGTTGTAGAATCAGGTTCCTCACGTGATTCAAGTGAATGTTTCATAGGTGGAATACACTTGCTGTGTATTCCTTATTTTCTGAGTGCACAACTTCAGATACTCAGGACCGATCCATGGAAGTGCTGAGTACTCACAGATGCTGCTGAAATCAAGGGGACTTACGCTTTAAATGTATGAAGTACCATAAAAATGCTAAGCATCTTGGAAAATCTAGCTCTAAGCACATCATATTGAGGACCCCAAATTAGTGGACATTTTCATCAATATTGGCCATAACGGCTCAACACTTCAGTTCCCCATCTGTAAAGTGGGTCTAATACTACAGTCTCACTTCACAGGTTTGAAGATAAATTAATTAGTGTTTGAGAAGCACTCAGAAACCCTAGCAGAGAATGCTATAGAAACACCCATAAAGATATTAATAATTCAGTATTCTGCACGAGGTTTGAATGATGTGCAGTAAGGAAGGCATGGAGCCACATATTGAGTGATAAGAATAAAAAGAATATTGAACAGCTGCTCCACTCAGGGAGCATCGTCCATCCTATGCACTGAATGATGTATGTGTCTGTGCAGTTAAAGACTTATTATCATGCATATGTGCAACGAGCTCAAATTAAAGTTGCAAAGGCAAGCTTAATTCTGATTGTTCTGAAGTTGAGAGGGCTTAAATTTGCCACATGAACATGCTTTCAACATATATATTTTGTGTGATAATCTCTGTGTTTTCACGTTTTCCTCCCAAAGATGTAAAGGGTTTTCTGTGTCAGTGAACCCAGTGACCACTTAGATAAAGCAGCCATGTGGCCCGGTTCACTCAGGAAACAAATCTATTGATTTCCAGGGGACCTACACCAGGAGTGAGTTTGGCTTGAATCATCGTCTTTGTCTCACTGCGTAGTTTTGTAGTGGCTGCTGGGTAGAAGTGAGGCATTAAACGTGTTCAGGGAGAGAGTAACAGGCTTGTCTTTTGGCTTTACTTTGTGTCAGGTTTTTTTGGTGGTTAATGTAGCATTTGGAGAATCACATAAACTTCCATCCCAGAAATGAAGTTCTTGCCAAAGCAAAAATTCCTATATTTACATATAAATATCCCCATTCAGCATGACTGAATACCTTTCTCATTTATAATGAAATGGCAACATCCACAACAATCAAATTCTAAGACACAGATGTTAGATTAAACTGACTGTACGTATCTTTGGATGCAAACCCAATCTTTCAGAAATTCTACCTGATCCAAATGAGTAATCATTACTAAACCTGTTCTGAATTATGACGAGATTCCTAGATAAGATTACTTGATCCCAGATGAAGAATTTGTAAGACTTTTACAATAAAAAAATAAGACTGTTGGCTTCTTCTGTCTCACTCAAGGATGTAGCTCTATTTTTAGTATGTCATCTGTCTTTAGATCAGAGACCAAAGTCTTGGATTTTCATAGTGACCTGGAGCAGTCAATGAACATTGTGGTCTTCTGTTATTTGCGACCAAACCACAATGTGGTCATTTCAAACCTGTCACCTACGTAACACTTAGAGTGCTGGAAAGAATGAGAATGGTATCTTAGAATTTTATTTGGTCATTTAAACACAATTAAAAATACCTGCCTCTCCCCTTTCTTTACTCTCTCTTTATCCCAGATTTCATATCAAATGTGATGGCTTCCAAACTACACATAGCTCTGTTCCAGGTTAGATTTTCTTGTTATGCTAATTTAAAGCTAATTTCAGAGAAAACTGTGTCATCACCTGTCAGGAGAGAATTTTAAATAACAAATCGTATTGTTTTAAACAAACCCTTAATTTTATTTGCATTTTTAAAAGCTATTCTGAACACAGATACTTTTCTGAGGAGAAAGCCTTATTGTTTATTTACATAACTCTCCTTTCCCCCTTTTTCTTTTTTTTTTTCAGAAACATAACTTATTATCTACTCCAAGATTAAAAGCATTCTAAACCATATAAGCTGCGAGAAATCGCTATCTTGTTGATTTTCAGAAAGTCTACAATACTCCATCTAATGTATTCAATGAATTATTTATTTCTTAAAGAGATACAATAAATCTTTACCTACTGTATTTGATGATTTTCATAGTAGGAATAATAAGTAACATGATTTGAGTGTGATTGGAACCAGGTACTGGGAGGGGGGAAGGGAGGTCAATTTAGACTATTTACCAAGCACATTGGAAAAGAGAGCATCTGTAAACAGACTGGACGTTGCTGCTCACTTAAAATTTCCAGGTGAAGAAAAAGCAGATATATTTCCGTTGAAATTAAAGAGCAGGAATGACTCACTTATATTTTGATGGAGCAGCTTAGGTGCAAAAGCACAATAGTGATGTTCAGTGCCATTGTTCTCTGTTGCATTGGAGTGAATCCAAAGTAATTCCATTGATTTCAGTGGACTTTCATTGGGCTAACTGAGAATAGAATCTGACTCTATGTTAGCTGGGGGTGGGGGGAGTGACAAGAATATAAATAACCCCAGATAAGTATTTGAAATACAAATACTCTGCAAGATGGTTTCTATCTTTTCAGACTGCTCATATACCACATCAGAGAAGTTCTGAATAAATCCTCTCCCATTTAGTTCGTACAGTTAAAAAAATAGAGCACTCTTGATCGGGGTGTTATTTTTCATGCTGTAATATGTTGTTAATGTCATGTCCCGAAACATCCATTGGAGGATCTCAAGAGTACCTCAGAAGTATGCTGTCCCACAACAGACCTTGAATCAGCCAAATGTTTTAAGTTAGTCTAATTTTTCTTGACAGTTAGTAAGGGGAATTGGTGAGTCCTCTGTCACGCTGCTGTGTGTCTGCACAGTGGCTAACAGAGCTGAATAAAGTTAGGATGATGAACATCAAGCCTCTTTATATTACTGTTTTCCAAGATATTCAAAGGAATCTTGCAGAACATTTATGTGCAATATAGACGTTTCAAGGTTTTACAATCCCTTCCCTTCCCTTCCCTTCCCTTCCCTTCCCTTCCCTTCCCTTCCCTCGTAGACACTGCAATTTCCTGTGTATTAAAATTTATTGATGGAATGGAGACTCTAGTTCAAGCAGAGCTTCATTTTTTAATATAATACCTTCCTCCTCTTGCCTGCTTCTGCAGGAAGGTGTATTTTGCGTGGATTACCTGCAGTGTGATCTCGCTCTATCTAGAATCACCAGTAGAATCACCAGAAAAGTACAAACTGGTACCAGCTCTCTCCCTATTTGTCTGTCTGCATCATCCATTCACCTCTGAGGCTTCAGGGATATGTTCAGACCTACAGTCTTTAAATCGTTTTGAGGTCTGCTTCTTCCAGATCACTGGCGCTATATAAATGTATATTATCAATATTTTAGTCATCAAATTAACTGATTTTCAGAATATGCTGTTAGATAGCAAACAGACTGACTTAAGTAATTTCAGTTTATACACTTTCCTACTTAAATATGTCTTCTTTAAAAAGCTATTCCAAACATCTCTTTGCAAAAATGACTTAGTAATTTGCATCTGTTGACTGGATTGCAGATTCCATTTTCATTTTCAGGAACAGTTTACCTTAATATTCCTGTTAGTCAATGACTTTTGACTTGTAATAAGACACAGTGCTAGCATACCTAAATAGATGAATTCTCATTTCACTTTTTCTTTTTTTTTTTTTAAAAAAAAACATTTTGTTCTCTCTCCTCTTTTGCACTAGAGTTTTGTGTAACTGCCTAGTTAATACTTGTACTGCTGCTACTCTGGAAAGCTTTTCTCTAACAGCTCAAATGAACTCAGCGTAAATGTAATTTTAAACTTTGGCTGACATAACTCAATAAATCAAAACCCTTATCTACCAGTCATACACTTAGGTTCATTATGTACATAGAAGTAAAGCTGGTAAGAACATTAGCATGGCAAAACAAATAGCATGCCAACCTATTGGAAATTGCCCTAAAATAAAGCTAAATAGATACTGATGCCACTGAAACCAGCTTATTTCAGGACTGAATTTGACCTCACCACACGCAGGTATACACACTGGGGTGGCAGGATGTATGTGCTGCACCTCTTTTACCAGCCATGGTGGGGAGGGGGAGATCCCCATTACTGAGATCTCTGGCAAATTGTTGCTTATTTCTCTGGGTTAGGAGCAGACGGGACTATTCTGGAGGCAAATGTTCCCCACCAGTTCCCCCAGTCTGGAGCAAAGAATTAGTGACTATGGAGATCCCGTAGGAAGGGCAAAAGGGTCAGTATAAACCGCCATGTACCTACCTGTGACCAGTAGGCAGCCTCTTTACAGGGAGCATTCTGAATCTATAATCTCAGCCAAATCAATTGGAAGACTTGGGCAAATCCAAAGATCACAAAATCCGTCCCAAAAGAGGCCTTATCTCTGTGTCAAGAAACATGTTCCTATAGTCTCACAGCTATCACATCCAGCATTTATCATAGATCATTAGATTTGTCATGGGATATAGAATATATCTGCAGTTTGAAAAAGAAAGTAAAAAAGCCCCCTCTTGCTTAAAGGTAGTTTATTCAGATGATGTACTGCTTACCTGTGAGTGTCTTGCCTTTATTAAACTGGATTTGACAGGGAATTATGCTGAAATAAACCTTCCAAGTTTTCTTGCTCATCGCTTGCTCTTTTGGCTTAATTCTCCTTCTTGATCTGACAAATATGATATAGGCTAGGGACCAGAAGTCTTACTTTGTTCAATATACAGAAAATCTAACAGCATTAGTTCCACCCTAGTTTTGTAGCCAACAGTGTTTCCTCACGGCACCAAGGAAATGTTTTCCAACTTAACATCAGGTGATTGAACTTGGCAGTGTCTGTTAAATCATCCTTCAAGCTTCATGCTGTTCTTTTAAAATTAAAACTTTTACGTATTTATTCCTGGCTTTACTGTACTGTGTCGGGCTGCTAAATTCCCAGTAAAAGATTTCTTTAGTAATAATTAAAAGAAACTTTTTCTAAGTCAGCTTCACATCCATTTTTCTTTTAGATTAAATGATATTCTTTGATATTAGAGACGTACCTGGGATTTGGCTATCACTAATAAATAGCATCTGCACATGAGCATTGCTATAGAAATGTTGTGTACCATTAAGATATTAACTTTGTAAAGGGATGATGGAAAATTGGAGCAGGTTCAGAAGAAAGCTGCCAGAATGATTTGAGGCTTGGAAAGCACTCCTTACAGTGACAGCCCGAAGGAACTTAATCTACTTAGTTTATTTAAAAAGGTAAAGAAGCAACTTCACTGTGGTCTATAACCCTGTACATAGCAAGGTGTTAGCGGAGGAAANAAAAGAAAAGAAAAGAAAAGAAAAGAAAAGAAAAGAAAAGAAAAGAAAAGAAAAGAAAAGAAAAGAAAAGAAAAGAAAAGAAAAGAAAAGAAAAGAAAAGAAAAGAAAAGAAAAGAAAAGAAAAGAAAAGAAAAGAAAAGAAAAGAAAAGAAAAGAACACATAGAAGTTGATTTAATGTCAGAAGTCAAAGTCAGCAGTTGTCAAATGAAACTTTTGAGGAGGGAGAGCAATTAAGCCGTGGAAAAGACTGCCAAAGGATGCAGTCAATTTTATACACGTTAAATCAAACCTGCATGTTTTTCTGAAGGTGCACTGCAGTTCTACCACAGGCTGTGGCTTGAGGCAGAAATTGTTGGGAGAGCTCTTGTAGAGTGTGTTATGCAGGAAGGCAGAGTACATGATCGTAACTGTCTTGGCTGAGAATCTGTGATTCATGTTCAAGTGCAAGCACGAGGCATTCCTTCAGCCATGTCTCTAAATTTATATTAAGTGCTGTCCAGGTCATTACAATCCTTTAAAAAAGAACAAGAGGTCTCTAGTTATTCACAGACTCCCTTTTTTTCTGCATATAGAATACGGAGTCAAATTACCCCTTCTTTTTCTTGGTGGGAGAGGTAAATTTTAAACATAACTCATGGAGGAACTGTGAGGGGGGAAAAAAAAAAAAAGGCCAGCATATCATCAGCTTCCTCAGTGCCCTCCAGCAACTACAGGAATATCTTTTTCTTGGTGCATTTAGGGCAGCTTCAGTAGAGAAAAGGCAACTGAGTATGGAAGTCTGCAGTGAGAGCACCGTCCTTTTCCCCAGCCCTGGCTTCCTTAACCCCGCATGCAGTTTAAGCTCTTAGTTACAACTTACTCCAGAGTGTGTGATGCAGCTACATGTGGGATTGCCAGAACTTCAGGTTTTCATCTTGTATGAAAGGCTCATGCCGGCCCCAAACCAATACAGCACACCACAAATAAGTTTTTAATTTCCTAGAGATACAGTGATTTCTGAAAGCAGAAATCTGAGCTACTGTCAGACCAAGCAAAGCAGTTAACTGAGCAAACGGTGCTTACGTCTACACTTGGAAGGTATGACTGTACTGAAGACTGCATTTTGGAGGTGTGGTTGGATTGCCAGCGGTACCCAAACCAGCTCTGTTACCCCTGCCCCATGTTTCAGTCTTCCGTGTAGGCATACCTTGAGAAATGAGAGGTAGAAATGACAAAGCATCTTTTGTGTAGACTATTTGATCCTTTGCAATAGACTTCAATGCGTATAACCAAGCTGTAAACTGATTTTTTTTTTAATTGTTGTTGTATTACCTGAGGTCAGTTTCAAGCTAGGAGAAAAAAATGTTTTTTTCCACATTTACGACATCAATTACCTTTCTCATGAATGGATTTCTCTGCTACTACCTCATGTTACGTTTCTTTGGCTTGCTAACTTCACCTACATGCTGATGGGTAGCTCAGAGCGCTTCCTGAGCACCTACTGGGTTTGCATCAGAGCTGTTGTGACTGCCCAGGCCTTTCCAGGCCCTACTGAGCTACAGTGCATTCTATGGTAAAGACCTGTTGAGGTATCCGTCTTAGTGATATCAAAGTATTTGATCCATTGGCATCAATCACCCATAGTAACTGTCACCTCACAGGTGTATCACTAGTTCAATAACAACAAATTATTCTTCGGAATTCTGGGCTGCGAGTTAGCACCGGCATGGTCGGTGATTTAATATGGTTTGAGGAGTCTGAGCTGGAATATTGGTTTATATCCTGCTTGAATCAGGACAAGTACTTCAAAACCTGTACATGTTCCAGGCATCAATCCTGTCAACCTGTTTCCAGTGCTGCCTTAGCCTGTACGTTTGCTCTGTCTTTGATGAGAACCAAGATCTTTTTAGTTTTGCTTCTCACTGAAGGACCTTCGCATTGCCACCTGCAAATGAGCCAGCTTGAACAAACAGCAATTCTCCAAGACAGAATTTTATCCTGACAGTTATGTTGCTCTTCTGGAGGTTTTGGAATCTTTATATTCTCCTGCCTCCATGCATGCAGTTTTGGAATATCTGCTCCTAATTGATGTGCTTGTGCTGGCTCTGTTCATCCCGTTCCTGGTTTCTCTTTCCATCTCTGCTCTTAGCCTGTACATGATCTTTATAGAGTCATTCATTGTCTTCGATTTGATTCCTACCCGTTCCCTATTTCGTTTGTACATTTGTACAGCACATGGCACAACCAAACTCTGAAACACAAATAATAACATGTTCTTAGAGAGAGAATAAGAGCTTCATTTTTCACCGGTCGCACGCCGTAAGTCTCTAGAATCTCAGAGGGATTAGAACAGCTAGGTTTCATCTGTTACCAGGATCCTGCAATCAGTCAGTCAACCATAAAGTGGTCTTAATGAAATCATATCTGTATTTTCCTTTCTGTGAGGAATTTTGCCTTAATGATGAAATTTAAGAGGAGTCTCTGGAAGTCCCAGGCTATGCTGATCCTGTCTAGGAGACAAGGTTTGGACTAGACAAGAGAACTATGGAGACTGTGGGATGTTCAGGGTGTTACTGCACTGCCAAGTCATTTTGTTGAGGGCAATTGGTCCTAAATCTCCCACAGCAGCCAACACCAGTTCAGTTTGGCTGGTGCTGTTGCAGATGGGTTGCTATGAGTACTGTCAACAGTGCTTTTCACTGGTACCAGTGCAGTCTTGGGAAATGTTGAATGTATTTTTCTCATTATTATTTTTCTCATTAGATAGATTTTGTAGAAAAGAAAACACAGAAAAAAAAATTGCAAAATCAAATGATGATGCTTAAGTAATTTATTTGTTCCTGTAATTGTAGTCCGTATGTATAATGAAGATTTTTGTGAATTAGTAAATTTCTCAGTCACTTGTGATCCAGATTTATTCTGTCATTGTCATTAGTGGCAACAAATCAAACTAGCTTTTACATGAAAGTAGTGGGAAAGCACTTGTTTGTAGAGCTCTATTAGAACAGATTGCCTAGGAAAGGCATGGAAGCCATATTTTTCTTTGGTTTTATTCCCTTCGACATTCACCTGGACTAGTAACCTCCAGGTACCCAGACTGAGTGGATCTACTAACTCTTTCTTCTATGGTGCCTTTGTGGCAGGCAGACTAAACCCCAGGAGAAGTGAGTCTCTACTTTTAGAGAAGAAAAACACCCAAAGGCATCTATAGAAACCACTGACATTGAGAAACAAAGCATTGCTCCATCTTTGCCAATTCTTTGGCCTCTAACTATTGCAGAAAGGCTAAAGAAGCGTGTAATGCTGTCAAATATCTGATGCATAATGAGCTAACTTAAGGACATATTGTCAGGCCTTTCTTTGAATTCTCGTCTTTTGTTGTCTTGTTTCCTAACCAGAAGGTTGTTTGAAGCTCTCAATATGTTAATTAATGTGTTGTTAATTATTTTATCTTTAAAAAACCTTTGTCTTGGTGTATTTCTATCTAAGGATCATGCAAACCTTTACATATTTCCATATTTTTCAGCATATTTTATGCAAATAGTTGTTAAAAATGAAAATTCTAATTTCAAATGAAGAAAATTCATGACATGCATCTTGTGTTGCAGTTTAATCACTGTATACCCGGGAAAGTATTGACAGTTGTCCCGTGGAAGCTATTAAAGTTCCTGTCCAAGGTTAAATGAAATTGCAGTTTATCAGAGCAGCATTGAGAAAATAAGGGAATCTGTTCATGGCTCTTGATTAATGCCAAGCATGATCAACACAAGGGGGTTCATTAAGCTATACATCATGTGGGTAATTTAACATGTCATTGTGCCTGCTGTCTGCTTTAACTCTCTGCATAACCCAGTGTTCTGAACTTGCATCAGTCCTGCACCTGAAGTGTTTTCTCCCAGACTTTGTCATGCTTGGGTTGGCTCAAGGGTTGCATTTATACCAATCCCTTTTTAATGATCATTCTGCTTTTTTTTTAAGAACATCTACAATTTCTACAGCTGCAGTTTTCTGTCTTGTCTAAATATACTTTAAATCTGTTAATGTTTTTGTGAGAGATGCAAGGAATGTGTCCTTCATTGTTTATTTTTTCCCTGATTTTTTAGGTGTTTCTACATTTTAGGCAGTTGGGTTTGAACAAGGTTAGACTGCAAGGAATTATGTCCTGATCTTGGGGGAGAACAGCTATCTCAATTCCCAGCGAAGGACTACGTTTCTGTACAAGATCAAGCCTGACAGCTTTCCACGTAACTGGTAACTCTGAAGGATGGAGTAGATGAGGCTTCCTACAAACGGCTAGCAGAAATCTCCTGATTACGGGCCCTCCTCCTCCGGGGGGATTTCAGCCACCCAGACATCTGCTGGGTAGGCAGCATAGCACTGTGCAAGCAATCGAGGAAACTTACAGACAATTGAAGGGAACTTCCTAGCATAAATGCCCACCAAATCATGGTCAACCAGCCTGATTACTTTCTATGATGGAATGACTGTCTATTGGAATGGGGGAAGAGTGGTGGTTGCAATGTTGTTTGACTTTAGTAAGGTTCTCATGACATTTCCCGCAGCCTTCTCATGTAAATGCATTAAAACTTGCCTGAACCGTTGGACCCAAACACCCAAAGGTGTTTCTCAATAGCTTCACGTTTAGCTAGCAGCTGACAAGAAACACACTACCATGAAGTTGATACTGAGGTTGACACAGGTCACTGTGTTCGACAGCAAAAGTGATGAAACAGAATGTGCTCTTAGCAAACCAGGTGGAACAGTTAACATGCTAACCAGTAGAGATTCACTCCAGAAGGGCCCTGAGACACTTGAGGGTTGAGACAACATAAAATCCATGATGTTTAGCAGGAAGTGCAGAGGCCGGCACTTGTGGCAGAGTAACCTCATGTATCAGTGCACATGGGGAGAACCCACGTTCAGCCCAGCTGAAAAGTTCCTGAGGATCACAGCAGTCACTATGCTGAGTGTGAGCCAACTGTGTGCTCTCATCGCAAATGAGACAAATCCTATACTGGGCCATATTGCAAGGACTGAGGCCAGTAGATCAAGGGAAGTTATTATTCCCTTATGCTGCATAATGATGAGACTGTACTGGGAATATTTGTATCCTTGTGTTCTCTGCTTCTGAAGGGATGTGTAGAAACTCGAGAGGGGCCAGCAGAGGGTTATGAAGGTCTTGCCTTTCAAGGAGAGGCTGAGGAACTTGGTCACGTTTAATCTGGAAAACAGGAGACAAAGAAGCAACATAATGGCATCCTGCAACTACTTGGAGGAGATCTGTAAAAATGATGGACCCAAGCTCAGTTTTGGCAGCTGGTTAAAAAAAGGTGCAATGGACTAATACCCCGCTATACTGTAACTGAAATTGTGGGAATCTGGATGCATCTGGATTCTACCACCTTGGAATGGAAATGCCATAGAATGCGCTGTCCCTCTCCCTCCATTTCCTCCCTATGTTCATCCTTAGGCCTATCCTCCCTGATCTCTGTGGGAGAGAAATCTGGACACATGGGTGGGAGTGGGAATGTGATGGAATGGACATCACGCACACAATCAGTGGCCAGGATTGTGGGTCAAGTGAGAGTATTCCCAAGTCTTTAAGGACTTAAGGTATAGTACTTTTTGTTCTACTCTGAAGCCTCCAACAGTGATAAAACTGGTAAAGTACAGTGGTGGTGAGATTGTGCACGCAATACCTCTCCAATAAAGACCTTTATTTTTCCCCTTTACTGGTAAAGCCATAGTAGTACTACCAGTAGTTTAAAGTACATCATGGACCAGCTATAAGCATTTTTGAAGTTTGTCGTGATCCTGATAATTTTCAAAAAGATCTGCAACACACTTTGATTAGCCGATGATTTTCAGTGCCTATTTATTTGCTGTGCCGTTGCTGGCATTATCTTTGGGAATCTGCAAAAGGTAAAGGATACTGCATTTATTTTTCCAAGTCTAACAAAGCTGTCAAATAGAGGAATCATAGGAACAAGTGATTTACAGAAGGAGCACCTGCAAATTCAAGTAGCATAATTCAGGTTATGTAATATGTTTTATTCGAGCAATTGCAATGATTTTCCGTTCTTCTATTCACTGGTTTTCATGTAGTTCTTCTGGTATCAGCTGAGGTTGTTGTATCTAGGAAGGACTGACTGTGACAGAACTTTCACAGCATTGTGTTTTAATAGGAATTTTATCTTAGTTATGTATTTCTTTTGCAGAAATTAGATTTTCTGCCTACACCTGAAAAAATTAACTAATTTCTTTTCATATAGGGACTGAGAATTAAATAAGTAAGATAGATGTTACAGTCTAAAGCCAGATTGTAAAGGTGTACATTGGTTATAGTAAGTAGCACAGATGGTTGTTTAATATAATGGTAGTTATTGTAGCACTGCTTCTAACAAGTTGGTCTTTAGCTACAACTATCTTGTCTCCTGCTGCAGCGTGAATACCTTTTACCTTGAAATCTAAGACAATTTTGAAATATTCATAGTTCCATATTGGAATACTTTTAAAAAGATACTGTATTGTCTTCTGCTACCATTAATTACCAAAGGTTTATTTACAAGACAATAATTAATTATACTTCTGGGATGCTCAAGACCTAACATAAATCAAAGCAGACTTGATAAGAAGCGATGAAAGTCTCACATAATTAAGCAGGGCACTAGAGACCAATTGTTTATAGAATGATTTTGCTGGGGCTAATTGACACTAATTATTTAATCTGATTTTCTTCTTCCCAGTAATGCTTCTACCATTTCACTGTTCTCGGCTGATGGCACAAGCATATTTGACTTTATCAAGGTGTTCTCGCTGTATCAATACAAAGGTTTTTCAGCTATTACCTTCACTAGACTTTTTTTTGTAGCAATGCAAGAGAGGAGGATGGAAAATGATGAACATTAAGGTTTGGTAATAATTTCCTAACTACATGGAGTATTGAAGTGTTGTAAAAGCTAAGTAAGGTAATGACTTAGTTGATGATAAAAATTAATTCTACAGTAGAAGCAGCCTTAGGAAAACAAACATAAAACATACTTGCAGACCAACTGATAGTTTAGCTCACTTATTATAACTCTCCAACCACTACAAAAATTTTAATAACAAATCTATTTCTAAGTAAGACCTGTAACATTTTCCTGATGCTTAACTGTCTTGTGTTGATAAGTATCAACATGTGGTACAAGAAGCTGTTAGTAGAATTCTTTAATTTCTTGCAAGGAACTGAACTCAGGGCTCAGAGATGTTACTCAGTCTCTTGTGCTGTTTTACTGAATCACCACGCACATGCTGGAGCCGAGCATCATCACGACATACAGTTCTGAAATTCAGAAATAGTAGCAAAACATAGAGACAACCAAGTTAAATAGGCTAATCCTAACATACTATTTCATTATTTCCAGACCTGCCATTTATTTTATGGACATAGTGTTACTTGGTCAGTAACATACTTGGAAAGGTGTTTATATGTATTTGTAGACTGCTTTCTTAAGGTAATGAGGTTAATGTGATACATCTACCAGGATGCCCAGGGACTTCCTTCACCAAAGTTTTAACTCATTGATCAGTTTGAAATGGATATAACAAAGGAACAGATGGCTCAATTATATGAATTTCCAGTGAAATTTGTGAAAATAGGTGTTTGTGTTGTGGAAAAAGACATGTATTAGAATCCCCACAGAGAAAATGGCTTCAGTATAAGTTCATGTTATTAAACAACAGGGAATCCATGTGGGATACTTTAAGACTAGTTACACAACTAGTATTTCTTATGCAGTATTAAAGCAATTATCATAGCAAAGTTTTTGGTCTATGGTTTGCAAGCATTTGATTTCAAGCAGATGAGTGTGTTTCTGCTCCTTGGAGTTTAAAATTGAACATTGGTGAGTATTTTCACCACATAACTGTGTAATGCTTTAAGCCATGGGGCTACCAAGGTACATTCATAGACCTCTCAACTGCAGCGTATCCAATTCGCATGTATATTTAAAACTGTTTTTCTTCTGTCTCTGGAGCTACACATGTCAGTCCCATCTGGGGTCCCCAGTGTCCCCAGTGGCCAATTTGGCCTAAACCACGACAATCACAATATTTCAGTGTCTTTTTTAAATAATTGAATTGTTTTCAAAATTCAAAGTATGATCCTGTCCTTGGGACCCTGTGTCCTGCTCTGTTCCTGCCTATCTATGAGGACATTATCAGATCTCTGGAATTAGCTTTGCATTCTAACACAAGTAATTCATATATCCTGATTATGATTGCCACCATTATTATTTTGACAATACAGAGAATATCCTCCCTCAATGGCTGCTACTTTTTGCTTCTTCAAATTATTCTTCAGGCTCTACTTCTGACTACAGGAACACCTTCAACAAGTGATACCGGGTCAAGCTTTGCCAAGTAACCCACCCAATGCTTCACAGAGTGAATACAGCTTGACTAGGAATATCTGAGCAGTGGTCACCTCTGGTAGTAACTGCAGAAATAGTGGCTTATCCAGGGCGTTGATACTAGAACTATTATATCACCTAACTATGTCCTGACTAGGTCATTACAAATATCTGTTACTAATTATTTTTTACCAAACTACTTCATAACCAAAATCCTTACTTATCATCAGGGGTTTCCTATCTTGAGATCTGTACATAAGAACTCATATCCCACAAAATTTCTGCTTGATGTTACCACTGTGATTTTTAATGAAACTTTATATATGGCTTAGGATGCCTGGATAAAATTGCTGTAGTGGATAAAGCTGTGTACATGCAAATATAAGCAATAACAGTACGTTGCTAGTAGCAATTAGTAACAGTTAATTATACATTAATAAGGAAGTTATGACAGCTGGCTATTTTCTTACATCTTACAGCAAGAAACCTATTAAAGTGCTTGTTAACAGAAGTCTCATGTGAATGATGTTCTGTGTGAGACAGAAATGCTGGTAAGTGATCAAAACACAAAAAACAAGAGACCCTTCACTTCTCTCAGGCGAGAGCAAAATATCTGTGTATCTGTATATCTCTGTATGCACATGCATAACTTCTGTGAATTCTTTTCTTACACATAGCTACAAGAATGCAACAGAAATCATTATTTTCTATCTCCTTGTTTTTTTATCTTGATGCTGGTTTTAAACTAACTTAAATCAATTTCAATTGAGTTTGCTTGTATGCACCTTGTAGGAGAGATTTAATCAGTCTGTTATAAATTTACTTTTAACAGGCAAGGTAAAAGATGGCTCAGTGTTGGAATCTAATTATCTGTATATAAATGGATCTTGTATAGAGAGGCAATAGAACAGTATGGTTTTGAGGATATCTCAGAGCTGTGCTTCATTTTGGAGAGAAGGATATTGCATTTTAAATAATGACTTTCTAAATGGAGAAACTGAAGCTGTGAGGAAAAAATATATGAAGATGTAAACTATAATATGAAAGTATGAGTAAATAAGCATTTTAAGCTGAAAGTGAAGGAACAGTTTAGGGCTAAAATGTGAAAAGACAGGTGTGCAAGAGAGAGTACCTAAATCTATAATTTGTTGTTTCAGCTATGAGTATGATATAGACTAAGGATTTTTTACATGATTTTCCAAAATAACTGAGCAAGCTCATATTTAGGCATTTAAAATAAATGTCCTGACTTTTCAAAAACACTGTGCCATCATCAGCCTAATTCTAAGACGAAGTGCTCTGTATTTGCTCAGCTTTTCAGTATATTCCCAGATGTAATTCAAGGTGTTGGCTTTCCTCTCTAACCCCCTAACTGGCTGGGGTGCCAGGCTGGGGGGTGGATCTCTGCTTCCCCAGGACACGCTGCCGCAGCTGAGGGCAAGGAGCGCAGCTTTCCAGGGGCTGCAGTGTGTTGGGGGGGAGGCACAATCCGGCCACAGCCTGCTTCATGTCTGAGCATAGGCGTATACGCGCTTCTCACCTCCTTGCTAAGGCTGCTGAGGAAAGTGTCTTTACGGACAGATTTTTATATTAGCTGTTTTATGGGAAAGATCCCAGAAGCACTTAAACTCAGTGGGAAGACAGAGAACATCTGCTGTGAACATTGTATAAATGTTTATAACTGTACAGTCAATGTATTGCACCTACAGCATGAGGAATTAATTTTGTTTCTAACCACTGGAATTGAATAACTAGGCCTTGCTCAGTCTAGGTCTTTTATGGGTTTAAAAATCCAGTATTGTCCAGTAGCAAAGTTCTGTATGTCCACAAGTAGGGTCAACAACGTGACTCAGACTTTGTTCAAAGCTGCTGTGGCACGCACAATCAGCAGAGCTGAAAGCTGACAGTCCTGCTAAGTTTCTCCTGGGAGCGACCTGGCAAATTAGATACACTAAAGGCAACTCATAGGTTTATGAGGGATGAAATGCATCAGTGGCCATTGGTTGCTTAACGTCACAATGGAAATGTTAGGCTCAGAGCCTTTATTGGATTGTTCCTGTAACTGCAAGACCAAGTTCAGAGGTTTTCAACTTACGTGAGAAGTTTCCCAGGCCAGAAACTCATCTGCCCTTACCACCTTTAAACAAAACTGAAGGTCCTTCTCATTGATCATAATAGGCCTTCCTGCATTGTCTTTGATAAATAACTATGGCTTTTGTGAACATTTGTTGTCTCTCGTCCTCTCATCTTCTTGGGAATTATGCCTGCGTTAACCCACAAGGATGCACAGAGGCACAAACGTTTGCTGCTGAAAGGAGACAGGAACCTTGGTGAGTTAATTTCCATCTGAAAAGAATGCACACCGTTCCCATCTTCACAAGTGAGTTCAACTTATCCGCAAAATAAAAATCATATCCCCTCAAATACCGGCCTTAGGTAAAAGTGACTCGCTGACTCCAGTATCTGAATTGATTGAGAGCTTTTTGTCAGCGATTCTATACTTCTTACAGCCATAGAGTTAGTGCTGCTCAGATATAGCATCTGTGGTACATGTATAATGAAGTACACATTTTGAGGAGATGTTCAGTACAATCAAAGTTGGGGTGAAGGAGTTGTCAGACCTTTGCTCATGCTAATGTCAATAGGAATCTGTATCCTGTGTAGATTTTATAAAGAACAGCCGCCTGCTGTATGCTACAATGCCACAACTCTACCTCAGGATCGAGGATACAAGAGAATAATTTCTTTTTCCTCTCTTACATTGAGCCTGGCAATCAATGGGAAGCAAAGCAGGATCAATTTTAATTGATCAGTTAGGTTTTTAAATAATTGGCATGCACTCCCGTCTCTCGACAAAATAACAACTGGTGTTTGAGGTTTGGCATTTTCCAGCTCTTTTTTCCAAGCGCATGTCATGGCTGCTGTCATGCAGGAGATGCCCCCGGGGTACGCAGCACAGCTCCCCACGCATCCCGCTGCTACAAATGAAACTCAGAAAGGCAGGAGCGGTACGATGGAGCACCAGGGCGTGTTTTAGGAGTGCTCTGCTCAGTGCAGAGCGGTGGTCAGATTCACCTTCAGATGCTGTAGTTTTTGTTCCTTTGAACTGCTCCTACTAATTCTAGCACTGCAATGAAGCCATCCTAGCTGCAGCACCAGGCTGCGTATGAATGAGGGGTCTAAAATACTGACAAGGACACTGCAGTTTATCTCACACGGTCCACATTTTTGTAGAATCCTTCAGAGCATGCTAAAGTGCTAACAGCACCAGCGAGAGCAACAACATTACAGCTGTAGAATATACTTTATTGATGTAAAAATATGGACCAATTAGCACTGGATGTATGCACACTTATTCTGGAAGGAGCAGAGGAGGCATCGATGACCTTTTGCACTCTATAAACTTCTCAGGCTTCTGGGGATGGATTTGAACATGGATGCAGCTGTCCCATTCCTGGCCCCTCTGTGCCTACGGTCGTTATTCACACGTTCATCCAGCACTGAATTGGGTAAAATTGCTGGTACATTTTTTCAAATAACATCTCATGCTAGCTGACCTCCATTCCAACAGCGAATCTGAATGAATCTTGATCTTCTGAGACTGGATTATAAACCCTTTGGCAGCCAGTGCTGCACGCTTTCTGTAGATGTCTCTGTGCAGTTGGCCCTAGACTTATGTGACAGCCAGCTGGGACATCTAAAATGTTCTGCATAAGATCTTTCTATGATCTAGTCCTTCATCTCTCTCTTTCTTTTGATTTCCCAACTCTGAAATAGTTAGGAAACCTTTGCTACACAGAAGTGGTGTGACATAAAAACATTGCAGGGCATGAGGTGCTCAAGTTATCTGTGTCTCCAACCTATTGCTGGCAGCATGCAGTCTTGGGGACTCCCCATGCGGTTACCTCTCGGAAAGGAAAAAGAAGAGTGCCCAGAGACGACCTGAAGACTGCCACTGTACACAGTGCTGTTGTAAAGCTCAAGTGCTCGCTGGTTACTTATTTACCCGAGAGTATGGAAAAACGTGTACCGGAGACATGTAATATTGGTAAGGGAGCATTCTGGATCCTGCGTTGTGGAAAGTGGTTCTTAATTGACTTTCTGATATTGTGCCTGAATTTATGTTGTTTGGCACTTACTGTACATGCCAATTTTTTATTGTGTAAATATGACAGAAGCATATTGATCACCTGTCCTAAGTGCTTAATCAAACTCTATTATCCTGCTAACCATAAACTAGCTAACAGAAAGTTACTGCCTCAAAATGTTACTAACTATGGTTTGGACTTGAATAAAGAAAGTAATCATTCATGCTCTTTTTCTTGGGTGTGATAGAAGCCTCGGCTTCCTGGAACCAAAATGTTTTCATACTTCGCTATTAAGTTTCATTGTAGTTTTGTCTACTTTTATGTAAAGTATACTGATTTATTAGAAAGCTCACTCCACAGTAAACGGATAATTGGATGCTGTTGAAAGAATGAGTTTCATTGATCTAAGTCAATGACCACAGACATAACTGAAGTAAACCTCTTAACAGTGCTGGGGCGTATTTTGGCCACAATCAATTTCTGTGAATATTCCCTTGCAGTTTTTTGTTTTATTTGGCACTATCTGCATTGATCTAAACCCGGAGCCGATTTAATGTGTAAAATTTATCTTGACAGAAAGTTTCATTACTTTTCAGTTAACTCAAACTTCTCTTTCTTTATTATAGATTAAAAATCTGCTGTGACAATCTGTGCAAGTAACCTGTGGGCACCTGTTGCATCAGTATACGTGTGCCATAGGCAGAAAAGGGTTCGTATTCAGAGAGCTGGGCTTCAAATAAATGAGACATTGCACTTGCTGATGTTGAACAAAAAGTTTTGTAATATCTGGTGTGAGGAAGATGCCAAATATAAAGACTCATTTCTCCTTTTGCTGCTGTTATTTTAATTTATGGGGTAGATAAAACAGCGTGGGACAGTTTAAAAGGAATTAATTATGTACACATTAGTAAAGCTAGTTAAGGCCACAATTTTACTGAAGAATTCAACTTCAAAACCGGTGACTAATCTCACTACAGTTAAAAGCCAGTGTCCTACAACTCTGCTTTTGTTAAACAACATGAGTTTCAAGCTAAGTATATTCTTTAGGTGATTTTGGGAACAGAACCCGATTCTTGCCTCCCCTGCCAGCACAGATGTGGCTCAACACAAACGCAGCTGCTTTAGCATTAAACTCCATCGACTCACTGACAGGACAAACCCAAAGGTGAGAGGTGACCCACAGAAACACAGAAACACCGGAAAAGCCTTTCTTACATTTTCAAAGACATTTATGTGATAATGTTTTAAGGTGGGTCATCAAAATATTTTACAGTGGTTAATGCTTAGAAATCCGAGCAGAGGATTGCAGTTTTATTTTACTGTAAAAGGCCATTAATACTAATACTGTTTTTAAAAGAAGACAAATCTGTGTGTTTCAGATGAGATGCTTAAGTTAACAACAGCTCCACACTCAGTGTGGAAGCATCTGATTTGCAGGTGAGCTCTGCAGATTTTACATATATAAAAATTGAAATACTGTTGCTGATGAACTAGATATACTTTCCGAGTTCCTCGATTTTATATATGTTGCATTTTGTAGTAAATTAATAAGAATTAGTAAGTGGTGAATAAGCCTTAGTCGTATTCTGGAAGAGATCAGGTTCCAATTTTTTAAATCAAATGCACTGTGTCTAGTTTGTGGTGGTTGCATTTCTGGTGGTAGCTGCTTCTCATCTCATGATTCTTGGCTGGTGTAAAAGCATGTTTGTTTACAAATAGTTGCATATGCATGGAAGTTATTCCTGGAGAAAAATCAATTGTCTTTAGCAGTTACAAAAACCTGTTTTTATGAAATGCAAATTCAGAAATAGCTTTGATTAGGCAGTCAGTACTGGAACTTTCCATTTTTAATATACCAGAGAGGGGCAATATTTGCAGGGTAGAAGTTCCAGGATTTAGTTAAATGCACTAATATCTAAAGACAACTATTCAGCAACGTGAAAAGTTTTAAATGTCTTTCCTGAGCAGTGTGAATTACAACTATTTCTGGAGAGAATTGCTGCCATCTTGTTCGTGCTGATTTGCGGGCTGACTCTGAAGGTGAATGTCAGGCTGGCATGGCTGGTTGTTTTGTTTTCAAAACCAAACTAATTTGTTTAAAGAACCTAAATCCCTTTAAACAGAGACCCGAGTACTGCAATGCAAGTGGGAATGTCTTTGTCTGATGCTGAAAATCTTTATGAGAAGATGTCAGAAGGGGAAATCAAGCCCTCCCTGCAGAACAACAGTGCTTTGCAGCACCAGGATCACTGTGAACCTCTTTGGGCCCTTTATGGGACTCATCTGTCTGAGACGGAGCAGTCACAGCTGCTGAGCTGCTGACTCTGAATCCCTAACCCTGTCTACATTGGCACAAAAGGAGAGCTGTTTGCTTCTCTATGCTTGACAGCGGTGAAAGCAAAGTTCTGAGAAAACCTAAAATATTTATATGATTTTAACTTCTTTGTGTAAAGGACAACTGAAAGTCAACAGAAGAAAGCAGTGCTCTAGCTTTCTTATATTCCAAAAGCAGAATTAATAGAAAGGTCACTGAGTGGTTGTTCTAGGTATCTATAGAGAGGAGACAATCAAAGGAGGTACACAAGTACCCATTCAGTGGGAGTGGACTTCGCAAGAGATTTGATAGTGGCGGAGTTAATTTCCCTGGTGACCTAAGTGAGATAGCATAGTTTTATCTTTTTCAGAAAATTAAGGGTAAATTATCTGGTTCAATGACTCTCACTAACTACATTTAGATAAGCATTTTGTGTGTTTATTAAGTTGTTTATTTGTTATAATAATACTAGCGATCTAATAAAGATAAGAATTTAGATGGAAGTCAACAAACTTCCCATTATGCAGCTGGCTCATTTCAAGCAGTGAGAATAAATTAAATGATAAAATGCACTCTCTTGTTTGATTAAGAGACCAAAATTAGTCATTGTGGAAGAGAAATGTTTCAAATTGTAAAAAGAAGCTTTCATTCTCTGCGCAGAGATAGACGTACATGTGCAGTGGATGGTCTAACATTTCGTTGCAATATTGCATTCTCTTTAAAGAAAGAGAGGACTGGAAAGGGCACATGTTTCATAAGCAAGACGGTAAATGGCTTGTAATGAAAGAAGCACAGTCCACTTTTGGCAAAGGATATTAGTTAGAATAACTGCAGTGTTATACAGAGTACCAATTTATCTTGCTGCAGCAAGATATCTGGAAATTCACACAGTAGAAATGGGAGAATTTTCCACTCTGCTTTTGAATTCTGTATAGAATAAATATCTGTTCATTACCCTGTATCTGTATGCACGCACAGTGAACGCTGAAGCCTGACTGTCAGAGAGGAAGAGATTAGTCGGTGTCTGTTAAACAGTGAAGTCCTCTAAGTGCTTTTATATTCTTGTATCTTAAAAGCTCAATCTGCCCTTGTATATGCAATCTGCAGTGTGGTGTATCATCAAAAGAAAAGCTACTGAGTTTGTGCATGCATGTGTAGTAATTGATTTTTTCCAAGGTACTTGCCTGGGTGCAGTATTGCATATTTTGAGGGCAAGATCAAATCATAAAATAGTGTTGAAGAATAACCCACTGCAAATAAGGTAGCGATAACAGGAGCACAGGTGGCAACCAGATTTGGAATGCAGACATTTCAAATCAGTGTCCTTTCTGGAAAATCAAGATAAATTTAGGTGACAGAAAGGTCTCAGAAAACAATTGTGCCAGAAAACAAAAAGGCCTAGGTACTGGCCTTCCTCTTAAAACAAACAGTGCGATAGGTATCAAGAGTGAAACCCTGGCCTTACCAGAGAGCGGGCTTCTTACGGCCTTGCCAGAGTTCAATTGCCGACTGCCTCTCTGGCACGATTGCCAACTGTGAGCCATCCACTGGGACTCATAATTGCAAACAGTGAGAATATTCCATAAAGTTTTTACGGTTTAGGAAAATGCAAATATTTGCACTGAGCAGATGACATATGAGAAGAAGCTGAGAGAGCTGGATTTCTTCAGCCTGGAGAAGAGATGGCTAAAAAGAGATCCATTTTCTGTCTTCCTCTCTGTTATAGAGAAGATGAAGCCAAACTTGTAGGTGCAGCAGAAGAACAAGAGGCAGTGAACTCAACTTGAAACAAGGGAAATTCCTCTGAAGAACAGGGATTCTTCATAAGGAAGTTGATTCAACACTGGAACAGGTTGCCCAGAAAGGCTGTGCAGTCTCCGTCCATGGGGATATTAAAATCTTGCTGGATGGCACCCTAGGAAACCAAGCCTAGCTTTGAAGTTAGCCCTGCTTTGAGCAGTGATTGGACCCAATGGCCTCCTGGTGTCCTTTCCAACATAAACTACTCTGTCATTTAAAAAAAGAAAAAGAAAATAAAAAGCAAATGCAGAGCTCTTTGCATGGCCAGTCAAATGCTCCTCAAAAAGGGGATACATTCATACCTACACTGTATGCTCTTTGGGGCAAGAATTCACTTCTCAGTTGGGTTTAGGAAGCATCAGTAGCAGTGGGATTCCTGTCCTTGGCTATGGCTCTTTTGAGCTATAGCAATACAAATACCAGAAAAGAAAGATGGCTCCATCAGATGAAAAATTAAGGAGGATAAAGTTTAGCAAATATCTAAACTGTAGGATATCTTATAATAAGAATAGAGATTCTGCCAAAGTCATGCCCTTAGATGGAGGAGGAGGTAGACTGACAAATCAAAAGACATTGCTTTTTCAGAGACATGGCCAATCATGTGATGAGTCTGTGACTGTTGGGGATGGAGAACAAATGTGCTGACTGGACTGTGACAGGCAGTTTGGATGTCTTGTGATGTGATTTGACATCTTCTTTGTGATTTTGGTAGTATAGATGGCTTTGATCAAAGCATATGGCCCTCCCATGCATCTTTAAAGGCAGTGTGGCTTGTCCCACATAAAATTTGGTCACTTTCGGAGTAAGGGAATGCTTACTATGGAAACAAAAGTACAGCCAAGTATTATCCATCTCACTACCAAAACAGTATCCTTGCCTGAGGAGAAGTGACAGATGGCTTACCATGCGTAGCCCTGTAATTCACAACCTGCTTTATGTGGACCTCCTGGCTATTGCTTTCTTCTCTCCCTCATTTCCATTTCCATTCCCACTCCCACTATCCCTTGGGCCTTTGCCATCACCCTCCCACTCTCTCCCCATTCCTATATTGTTGTCTCTCTCCCATAGCGCTGCCGCTGCTGCCTTCCTGTGCTTTTCTTGCAGGCACAAGCTGAACTGCAGGTCGGGGGGAGATGTCAGCCAGCAGGAGGTGATGGGGAAAGCTGCGCAAGACACTGCGGTGCTGCTTCTGTTTATCCACGTTCTCGTTAGTGTTACGTATCTCAGCTGCTGGGAAGTAATCCTGTTGTGGTTTGATGTGTGGATGCTTTTTATCCCAAAACGTTGTTTTGTTTAAGTGATGAGGGAGAGAGAATGTGTAAAATGTTTGTTTTGTTTACATAGGACACTCCATGGCAAGTTTCACTCAGCTCCTTAGCTGTGATTTATTTTGATTGTTGCAATGCAAAGCTTGCCTGGCTGCATGTGCGCTGTCAGAGTGTGTGCATTTCAGAGGAGGGAATCAGGTTTGGATAAATACAGAATCCTCCCAAACCTATATCCAAATATTAAACTTTTTTAAGTTCAGTAAAACTTACTGAATTCTTCCAGCATTTAGTTGCGGTGGAGGTCAGAAGTACTGAAGATGAAACACCAGAGAAATGAATCACGCATCGCTCCTGGAGTGACAGGAAGAAGGAAGTACGATCTCTCCATCTCCTTTTGAACCTTCCCACCTTAGGGATATAGACCACAGAGGTCACATAAAGTTCAAACGCAGAGGTGTCCAAACTGAATTTCTTGAGATCCAATCACATTCAAAGGTACGCAGTTCCCCCTCTGAGTGCTTTTCACCTGCTTCCCTTAATTACTTCAGTGACTGTTCCTGTGGTTGTTGCCTCTGGTTGCTTACGAATGGCCCGGGTAGGTTGGCGCGTGTGTTTCTGGACGGGGATGGCAGCAGGTTTGAATGGATGCTGGCACCGGCTCGGAAATTTTACCACTCGATTCAGTGGCAAACGTGAAATTCGGAGAGAGCTGTGGCCCACTGCCATTTGCAGGCTGGGAAGACAAGGGGTGTTGCGAAAGGACACGTGTCGCCCACAGAGGCTCAGACTGTAAAATAGGTTTGGGAGAAAGTGCAGCTCCACTTTTACTTTCTGCTCCCATTGTGGCACGCACTGGGCAGAAACCTTTGGTCTTTTGAAAGCCTCCTGATTGCCTTTCTCCTTAAATAGCCCTGCATGGCAATAGAAACTGAGTGACTCTATTACACAGGCTGGGAGATTTGCGCAAGTTTTCCTTAAGCTGTAAAAAGTTTTAATTTTATGAATTTAAGGAAAGCTGTAGTTGAAGACTTTAAAGTTTCAGGTCACTCTGAAGATTAGATATTAAGAATTAAAATGAAAACTAAGCTTTGAACCAAAACTCTGCACTGTTTTTTTTTTTTTTTGATTAAAAGCAGATGTTGCCCCAAACTTACCCAACGTAGAGCAAGCTTTATAACCTTCCAGTCAAATATTCTACCAGCAGTAACTGAGAAGCATAAACAGCTATGCCAATGGAAAATGTTGGTAATAATTTAAAGGCAAATACAGTTATGGTACAAATGGGGAGAGAGAGGGGTAAAAATCTGTCATGGCTTATATTGCTCTAGTTGCCAAATTGTTACATTCTTTTGATTTTTAGACAAGGTCTGCAGATCAGGGGGAACTGCTTAAAATTTCTTAACAATTTAAATCAGGGTAAAACCCAATCTTAAAGAAATGAATCCAATCTTAAAAAACCCCACAACCCACAACAACCCTGACATGAGTTTTACTTTCAGCTATTTTTAACTTTTCTTCTCAAGGAAGAGCTTTGTTTCAGTTAATGATTAAGTTTAAACCTGTTGCTATATAGAGAAAATAGCCTTTGTAGTATTTGTGGGGTTTTGGGGGGTGGGCTGATTTCCGTGCTTGGTTAATCATGAGGATGAGTTAGTTACAGATTTAGGGACCTTCCCTGGGGGAAAGCCTAGGCCAACTTTGTAGTGGAGATAGATTTGGTGCAAAAAAGTTTCTCTCAGCTTTGCTGTGTGAGACAATTTACTGATTCAGCTGGACTATTTGAAAGAGGAAGATGTACTTACTGAGGAGTAAAATTTGCTAAATTGGCTGAAATTACTTCTTTAAAATGTGTATGTAAAAGAAGGGAGAGAAGGAGAGAGCAACAAAGTACAGTGGGGCTTGTAGAAAAGAAGAAATGTGTTTGTTATGGACGTGTTAAGTGAGACTAAGCAGGATGGGGAAGGTCAGCCTGTGGCTTGAAGCAAAGGGCAAGCATTAAAAGGGAACGCTACTGAAGAATAAGATGAGAAGGAGTGTTTGAAAGCAAAGAATTAGAGACTGGGGAGTGCTTGTGCAGTAGAAGGCGTTGTTTTCTGAACGCTTTTTACTGGAAAAGCACTGTTTTATTTTTAGGAAGATCGTGGTTTATGATCAGTCAGTGGCAACACAAGATACGCTAATGCAGAAAGCAGTGGAAAAACCATATTGCCTCCAATTTGTATAATTTATTCCTGTTGAAATTTGATTCAAGGGATACTTTTCATTCTGGCAGCTAGGTGCCATGAAGTAGGGTCTGGCTATCAAAGGTCTGCGGTTTCCAGGGAGAAGGAGGAGCCAATACCATCAGAAAAATTTCAGGAACAATTTGTGGAAGATTTCTTCTTGATTAAAAAAAAAAAACAGAACTGTGTATCAGCTAGTTTGAAAAGGGCTGTATTTCAGGTTACATATTTGCAGCAGAAATTGGGGATTAGCACCATTCAGTGCCAGTGTGGAGACAGAAGTCTATACCAGGGCTTGCAGTGTCTGACTGTGTAAAATCACTGGCCACTGCTCTATAAAGAAAAAAGATAAAATGTGACTGGTGGTGTTTCTCTGAAACGAAATAATGTTTTATTTTCAACTGTATGTTCAGTACATGGCCCTAACACTTATCATACCTAACACTGCTGTAATAATGTGCTTCTTGGGGTACTCTTTTCTGCAACTTGGTCAGAGGGAACTGGCAAGAACTTTCAGTGTGTGTAAATGAAGCAACCGAATATGCCTTTTTTGGTCAATGTTTTATCACAGGTGGTTTCCTCGTAAAGTAATTTTTATCTGCTATTTAGTTGTGAACAACAAAACATCTTCATATTTGTTTTTCAGGTTCAGCCAGTTTTTGAACTGAAATAGTTCTAAGGCATTGGATATTTTACCAAGTAAAAACACTTAAAAAAAAAGAACAAAAAAGACCTACTTTGGAAGAATCTCAATGCAGATTAAACTTTATAAATATATTTAAGTGGTAGTAAAGGTAAGAATTTCAGCTGTACTTCTTAATACCTCTTTAGCAGTTGAATTCTTACACAGTTTATTGAAAGTGATTGTATACCAGGAACTGTTTATTGAAATATATGACATAAGAATAAACATCCTTTTTGAACAGCAGGAAGGATTCATCTGCAGAAATGTTTGCCAGGACTGTGCATGTGTTGAAATTTGTCACAGAAGAGATCAATAAGTGGGCACTGCTTGAAAAGTAAATCACCTGGGGAGAGTCAGCGAATTGTCATTGTAGTGGAAGTATCTCACTAGAAAGAGGTATCTGTCCCTGTTCATTAGAAAGGAAAATGAAGAGGGACGGAGGGAATGAGGAGGGTGGATTGAGTAATATAAAGAATAACTGTGGGGGGTTAACTCTTCCTGTTTGTGCTGTCAGAACTCATGCTTTGAGTTAATTGATGTCTTTGGGGACCCCAGAAGGAGGTAACAAATTGTCTCCTCGTTGTACCAAATTCACTGACTCGACAAAGTGGTCTGTTCAAATGCAGAGGGAAAACATTAAATGCAGCTAAAAAATACATCTGCATTTGTACCAAATACTCTTTGTTAGGATTTGAAGAAATGTTGAGAGCAGTGAAATGGTAAAAATGTCTCATATTATTCCAAGGAGTTATGTAGGAATACAGTAATGAAAAGCAGAATAAACCCAGCCAATAAACAAACAGTGAGACCCCCTACTCAAAGCCTATTTAAAAACAACAGGGCTTATTCCATTAATTTCAGTGGGCTTGGGACAGGGATCTAAATGGACGGGAGGGGGAAGACCTCTTACGTCTCATGAATGAAGATCTTCCATTCTGGACAGTAAACCTGTAGCAAATACATAGAACAAGTCTTCTGAAAATGCAGCAGATCCAAGAAACTTGCCAAGTTTTCTCTTTACTGTGTTGCTATATTTTGTTGACTTTTGGGAAAGCACATCAGAAACAAGTGCAGTGTGTACGGGCGGAAAAGAATGGAAATCACGTCTGTAAAATCTAGTGAAATTTAACGTATTGGAAGGTACAGGGATTATCTGTTTTATCTGGATTTTCAAATAATTTAATTTTTAAAATTGTAGCTATTCATACCTTCTCTGGAGTTTATGTGTGTGAAACTGCACATGCAATAAAACATTTTATGGCTGCTGGGCAATAAAATTTCACTAGTCCTACACAAATCTAGTGTTTGGTGAAATACAGCCTGTGGAGAGCAGGAAATCCCAAAGACACGTGCAACTTTACAGCCACATAACTGTGTTTTGTAGCTGGCATAACAAAGGCTAATAAATGAAACTAATTCTCAGGTTCTCCAGACATTGTCTGAAAGGTGATGTTGATTTCTGAAACTTGAACATCACAGAAAAAATACTGTTCTTCAGCGGTAACTTTCATAACCGTGATTCTGACCGTGTTTTTCCTGCACTCTTTTGGCTCTCCAGTATGCCTTTTCCAGCTTCTTCAGCACGTGAGGCAGGGCTCTGATTGACAACAGCTTCATTCACTACACAGCCCCTGGAGAAGGTTCACCCTGTGAGTTACATTCACACCCTGTGTGATAAGAAAAGAGGATGTAACTCTGATGTAATTATACTTAAATACCTACAAGATGTTTATGGACAGCAGGTCTCTTCTAGTACGTTCAGTCTTTAAGCCTAGATCGTAATTCAGGCACACTATGCTGTCTGTTCTAGTACCCGCTAAGTTTTAAGTGTTTGGGTTTTTGCTATCTTATTATGGGAAGCATATCAATAGCAAACAGTGCTTCTGCTTGTGGGTGTAATAAGAATTAATGTGGACATTCATTTTTGAATGCTATTTTGTTGAGCGCTTAATGAACAGCTAGCTATGCTCTGCCTTAATGCTTTTGTCTTTATTTAAGAATTTCTAATGGAAGTAGAAGGAGTACTTTCATTTTATATTTAAGAACCTGAAGCTGTCTAGCGAATCAGACACAAAAGTGTTGTCTGGAAAACGGAGAGCAAATTTGGCAGTCTTTATTTTTTTTCCTCACACACATCCAAAGTAAAAGAAGCAGTTATCCTGTGTGGTTAGTGTGTTACTGACACAGCCTGAGAATAAAGCTTTTGCATGAATTCACCTTGCAGAAGTCATTACAAGAGAGAGTGTGTGTATAGACTATTGGACACAAGGACTTTATCTGAGCCCTGCTGATATCTCTGCTGATAAACTGGTATTGCATTTCTTGCTACTGCTTTCTCTGAAGAGCCATAATAGATCTGTACAATCGCTAGGGAATAAAACCATCAGATAAACAGTTCTTGGTATCCATCTTAAGTCTCTCCCTAATTGACCAAATACAGTTCAGTACTAGTTTAATTAGATGTCTGTCCAAAAAAAGAATCAAATATCCATTCAAAGCCTTGAGTGGTTAAAATAGATATAGAGGTTGGCAACCTGCAAATGTTCCCATTCACAGAAGGTGCTATGACATGTTGTTTGGTTTACTTTTGCCTTTTCCAGAGATTGGTTCCCTCTGACAAGCAGCTGCTATGTCCTCTCCATCTTTGTTGTCACCAGTGCCATATTATTTGTAAAGACAGGTATTTGTACGACTGTGGTCTTTCCTCTACCAGCTCAGAAAGCACTAACTACCATTTGCTTTGCTGTTCAACATTTTGTGTGCTTTTGGATGAGTGTAATGGTAGAGGAAGAGAGACAGGAATAGCTTCTTGGGTGAAGCAAGGTTGATTTAAAATGAGCAAAACCTGGTTTTGGCAGATTATATCTGGCATGATGGAGAAATGAATAAGGCGTGAGGCTCTGGTGACAGAAGTTCCACAAAATAAAACTGAGAGCACAGTAAGGTACAAAGGAAATAATTCTAGGTCTTGTCTTATGTTTGTTGTTTACCTCTCTGCACTATTATTGGAGGATGCCTGGCGGTAGGAGCTGTTAGATTGTCCCAAGTTTGTTTGCATTCTGCCAAGCTTTCCCCCCAAACAAACTGCTCAACAACCAAGCAGGAAGTAAATAAGGTAACTTGAAAATGATGTCCTCACCCTCCAGATGACAAGCTGTGTTGTCCTGAACGCTTACTTTACAACCTTGATTACTGATTGCACCTATTTGAATGATTGTCTGCGAGTCCATTACGCATGCTCTGCTTAGTATTCTTCTAGATGTCTTTATAAAACTATTATCCTGTAGCATTCAAGTGTGTTTCCAGTAGTGCATTAAGTAACATGACTGACATCTGTCACGTATGATTTGTTCTCTTCTCTCTGAAAACATACCTATGTCTTGCTCTATAAACTCCCTTCAATCAAACAACTCATATCAAAGTTATTTTAAAAGGGAATTCATCTCTCCTACACAAGGATAGACTGATTATTAATGCCACCAGCAATGATATTTTTGTAATACCTGGAGGCTGTTTGACCTGTGGGCAATTGTTGGCCTTGCTGGAGCTGATGAGTGGGCTAGCTTTTGAATGAGTAGAAATGCCAAACTATTTTATGAACCAAACTCTTTTAAACAGGAGAAGCTCACGTACAAGGTTCACACCAGCCATAGAAGTGCATGAGCTGCAATAGAGGGATAGACTTTTGGGTGAGTTTACTGTTGTTCCCTTCACTTAACAAGCAATGTGCACCGTACAAAACTGTGTTTTATGGGACAGAGTCAGTCTGCATTTTACTTTCCTCTCTTGAACAGTGAGAAGGTTTTTTGACAGGACTGACTGAACCTGCAGGGGCTACGAATTTTATTGGTGGAGCATTGCATATAATTGAAATAGAAAGCCAAGAGAAGGTCAAGGGACAGGAACAGTATTGCCATGTGGGGAAATACAGAGCTCTGAGAAGGGAAACAGACTCGGGAGATGAAGCTGCAGGAGTGGTGAGGAACAGTTCACCTATCGGACAACAAAGAGCTCAGGGTCCAGCAGCTGAGTGTGGCTGGGTTTAAGTTGAACAGCAGTGCTCTTAAATAGCAAGATGCCAACAACCAGTTCTATCTGTCCAGCACCCAGCTAACCCCTCCTCTGGACTACAAAAAGAATAGATGTTCATAGCTTCTTTCATGCCTCTCTGGCACCCCTGTCTTCCTGTCCAAATCTTAGTTGCCACATATATTTTGCATGACTGTGTGTTGTGTCAAGGCCTGTGACCTTGCTGCTCTCCAGTCTGCTGAGCTCCCCACTTTGTCCTTACTTTCACAAAAATGTATTGAAGAACCAAGACATGCACCCAGCTGAAAAAGCTCTTATTGAATTTTTCCTTCAGCTTGTTTCCAACCCCTCGTTTCCCATCCAGCCCCTGCCAACTGATATATACCATGGTAGCAATGAAGACTAATGAGCTACAAAGACATGCTATGAACTTGAAAAGTCCAATAATACAAATTCAGTGGGATGAAAGGAATAGGCCATGCATTGGTCACGTGAACTTCCAGCCTTTAATTCCATGTCACTCCCTGAAATACCAGTGATGGGCCTGAATTGTTATTTTGGGTGGGACTGTCTAGGAGACTGGATAACATTTCTGAGCCAGTAAGGGACAGTTCAGGTTGGCAATAATATGTGTGAGCAGATGGAATAACAAGAATTGCCTCTCAGACAAGGATATTGTTGGGTGACACTGTCTCTGATGAGAATCATTTGTTAGCAAGCTTGCTTACTGTATTTTTTTAATTTAAGAGTTAGATTAATACTAAGATAATGAAATATGCATTCTCTCTGGACCTGGGGACAAACACTAAAGATGATTTAAAGGACAATGCTTAATAAAATTTAATGCAATTACTGTAATTCTTAAAAGAAAAACTAAATAGGAGGGGGGGAAATTTGTTGCGGAGTTTTTTTGTGTACACACCAGTTATGTAGCTGCAGCACAGTTCTAACAGGTCTTTCTCAGTGATGGCATCCAACTGGCCAACCAACAATAGTAAGATACCAGTCTTCAGGGTGCTACAGCTTTTTCTTAAAATCTCTGCTTGCTCCCACCACGAGGACAGAGACCTAATATTTTCCTTCACTGCCTAAAGACTGTTGCAGCTGCATTGAAGGAAAACGTGGGTTTTCTAGGAAGAGTGCAACTACGTGGGCTGAACGGTGAGGCACGGAGTCCACTGCAGTCCCTAATGCTGACTTTCCATATAGAGACCCACTGGGACACCTTCCTCTGTGCAGGGACAAGCTACAGCTCAAGTCTTGTGGGCTTTGCACAAATATGACTTTGAATTCAGCAAAAAGGGCAAAAATATCAGCATTCTCAGGAGCTACGGCAAGTGTGCCCTGCATGTTCCCTTGAGATACAAAGAATGAATGAAATTCTCTGCTTCTCTGAGACAAAATTGTTCTTGGAGCTATCTCAGTAGCATGACAGTCCTCTACCGCTTAAAGGTGGCCCTATGCTTAAAGCCCGTCTGTTGGGTCACAGATTTTATCGACCGTACACCGGGTAAGCAGATTGCAGCTAAGACGTATCCATCTGAGGCACAGAATATGGTGAGTCTGATACTGCGGTCCCTGTGACCTACAACTGATCATCCACTAAATCTAATTTCTATTAGATTAGATCTGGTGCTGTGGTCTAACTGAGCATCAACTCAGTGCCAAAATTTTACAGGTATATTTTGTGAAAAATATTGTTTGGCTGTTTTAAAATCTGATGCAAAATGATGTAGATGTGTTTCAGGATCAGCCCAGGGGAATTTGATTAAATTCAGCATAATTGTGTGCGTAGTCCTTCTTGTAGGACCTAGCAGGATTTACAGCAAGCTTAACTTTCAGCAAAAATCGGTTCTTGCCCCAAAGGGCCAAATTCTAAGCGGTATTCCTGCTTATTGACTAAGAAAACAGAAACAAAGCATACAGATCTACATAAGTAGAGAAATCAAATGGACACCTGCCGTAAAGGCAGGCTGTTTGCATGATAAATATTTGAAAGTATATTATAAGTTAGCAGTAACTGTGGACTAAGAGGCCTATCATAACACTTTCAATAAGGAGATATTCTAACTACTAGCTTTAAAAATAAATGGTAATAAGGAAAATTCTCATCTTAAAAGGAGATTTAGACCGAAGAGGGAAAGAAAGTGACTTTTGAGTGAATATTGGCTTGTTTGAAACTAAAAATTAATGCTGTCAAGGCGAAAGGTAACAGGAGTATGTACCTCTCACTATATAACTTTTCAAACCAGCAACCAACATATATTAGTTTCTGTTAAAACTAGCACTCCCATGGTATTAACGCCTGTTTTAATGTCCCATAAATAGCAAATATTAAAGCTTATAAAGAACTTTATATGAAAGCAGGCTTGCAGTTGTTAATATGCATTTAAACGAACTCTTAATTCTGCTTCAGATTTTGGTCTGCTGGAGGGAGGGTGGGAATGCCAAGGGAACAATGGCAAACCCCGCAAGCCAAGGGATTGGAGATGGTGCCATGACTCAGCTACCCTGTTTGTTCAGCCAACCAGTACCATTTAAAAAAAATAGATTAGAAGTCCCACTCCTAGCTTCCTAGAGAACTCCAGAGGGAATTCGCACATCCTTTGAGGCCAGAAAAGAAACACGTCATCTACACACATTATAGACCAACAAGAACACATCATAGACCAACAGGAGCGTGGAAAAGGAAAAAAAATCATAAGGTGACTTGCACAAATGGAGAAAATTAAGCTGGCAGTAACTGATCTCTTGCCTAAGAGTTGGAGATTCTGGTCAGGAGCATGAAGATCTCCCACTGAGGTCTTCACCAGTCCTGTGCCAGAAAATAAGGCCTTAACTGCTTTCTAAATATAATTATCATGAGAAGGTTAACTGAGATCTTCAAAAGTGATTGGTGAGCTTAAGTTCCTTGATTCCCAGATACCAAAATTAAGATTCCTTAAAGTGTCTTGATGTCAGTAGAATACAGAACATAGTAGAGCTGCAAATTAATGCTAATTTTATTTTTTTATTAATTATTGAAATGTATTTTAGAAATAATCAGGAGAAAATTATGTATGCATCTGGAAGTAGAGGATTTTGTAGTGGGCTGCAAGCTGAGGAAACATTGCCCATCTTACAGTTTAGAAGCTATGATTATAGCTGCTCTTTCTCAATTGATCAAAGCCACAGAGGTAGGTGGGACATCCTATGACAGTTGGGACTGCCAAGGATGGTCCCCAATACAGGAAAATATGCATCAAAACACGGTGCTGGCATTCTTTTTCATCCTTACTGCTTGGCATAATAGTACAGTATGTTCTTGAGTGTAAGTAAATGACATGAATAGTCAAAAATATTCTTTAGAGTATAGCCTGTTGGAATACTGCACAAGAAACCTTTACCCATCACACTGCCTGCTTGTTGATTTGTTACAGAATCTTTCTGGGTAAATCTCACTTGCAGGATTGGAGCCTTTAAAGATTAGTTCACTTGTCTCAAAATTTTTTGACAAAGAACATCCATCAGAGTTGGTTAATGGTTATTTATCTTCTTCAGTTGATCCATAATTTTTATTTCTTCTATATGTGTATGGCTGAAAGTGTCTTGCCTGTACTACCTAGTGTTTCTCTGTTATTCTCATAAGATAAAGTGCAATTTAAGAAAATAATCAAGCTCTTTTTAATTCATTTTCCTTATCTGGTTTGTGCTTGGGTGATGCATGCACATTCTGTGGTGATCAGCCTACTTCAGATGTACCAGATAATTTCTTACTAATTTACTGACTTGGTAGTTGCTTTATTCTTCAGATTTCTTGTTTATGTCTATAATTTCTTTCATAGATTTTATGTGCTAAGGTTTGCTCCCTTTCATTAGAGTCACTTAGGCTGCTAAAGGGACACAAATTAAAGTAAAAATGTGAAGCTGATGAATACGTGAATATTGTTGCTAGGCATTACCCTTAATATTACTGTATATGAAAGAGGGGAGATGAGGTGAATAGGATACAGAGGTACTTTTAACTCATTAAACTACTGTGCAAGACTTCAAGGGTCAAAGAGTTGTAGCTTGCAGCTGTTAATTTTTGTTCTTTGAGGGAAGCTTTATGCACAAGCACAAAGACACTGTGGTCTTGGAGTACTGTAATTGCAGATCTGTTGACAGTATTTTAAAACCTTGAAGGCTATTCATGCCGGCTTGCTCACCTGCAGTAAGTTCTAAAGTCCTAGAGCGAGTGGAGCTGAAGTAGTAATCAAAGCAGCGTTTTGTAGACATGAAGCATTTTAATTCTCTGGAACAGTTCATTCAATAAGCCTTTCCTACCAGAGAATTTATTTACCGTGTGACTGAGATCTGAGCACTGAGGATGGAAGAGAGGCTTTGTGAGCAATGTGATTTTCCTTTGGTCTACGGCTTTCCGCAGTGCTGGTGAGGGGTTGCAGTGATTCTGCAGTGTGAAAGTAGGAGCAAACTTAGCTTCGATAGCACACTGGTTTTTACACACATTTAAGGGCTTTTGTTAGTTCATCCGTTGTGTGTTTCACGGTGGTGTTGTCACCGTGTTCCTACACCATAATTTGCTTGAGCACTGCTACTTTATCATAGAAGAAACTGTAAGGTTCAGCGATCCACTGCACCACCACTTCCATTTCCTCATTACAAAAATTGACCTTCTTGCTGTTGTTTGAAAGGGCTCAGACCACTGTCATTCAGACTTCAAGACTGGTGAGCAGTAATAATAGTATAGGAAGTAGGAGCAATAGTTAAAGCAGCCTGGCATTGTGCTCCCTTCCTGGAATCCATTTTGAATTTCACAGTACAGGCAGCGGGTGTTCTTTGCTACCTCCAGCGTGCATTGTGTTTTGCTGTAATCCCCTACTTGTCATTAAATCATTTAAATGTATTAAGGCAACACACTGCAGGAACATTTTGCCATGTTTCTTTTCCTTTGTGGGTGATTTTCTTCAACCTGTTTCAACAACCCAGAAATAGCACAGCTCTATTAAAAAAAAAATTAAAAAAAAAAAAAAATCATCGATACTTGTTTAAAACAAACTGAGAAGATTGCAAACTGACCTGCAAAAAATCTATTCCTGCACATGTTATACACAAGGCTGCAAGATACAACACACTTGGCACCTGGGTGGCCAAGTCTGCAGCTGTTGGCGATGCGGATATGGACTCTGGTGCAAACTGCCCAGCACCTCGGGGAGCTCGGCCGCGGTTTTGGGTGAGTAGCTTTGCATTGCCCAGTCTGGAAATTCCAGCTTCTGCCTTTCGCAAATGTACTTGGCAGGGCTGGGATATGACTCCAGTGTTCTCAGTGCACACCTGGCACATGCACCTGACTGATACCGCTCCCTGATACTGCCCGTTTGGCGGTAAAGCACTTCTACTGGACCAAGGCAATGCGTACTCTGTCCACTGCAGGATAGCAACCTCAGGTATGGATCATACAGTATAGCAGGTGCAGGGACAGCCCCCATCTTGTGAAAGCAGGAGTTTTGCCAGAGTTTGGGGAACAAAACCCAAAGATTTTGCACAGAATAATGTTAAAAATATTTTTGAAACAAGTAGCCTCATTTTAATGGGAACGGCTGATCCATATGATTTGGTCAAATTGCCAAAGTGTGGGGATTGCTTTAGGACCCAGGGCCTTTTTTTCCCTTCTCTCTCTTTTTTTTTTTAACCCCTTTGACACCTCTACTCTTCTTCCACATGTGTCTCGGAAAGTAGTCACGTCCCAGGGAAATCTGGGATAGTCATAACCCCCATAGCTAGCAGAAATATAGCAGACCTTTTCAGACAAGCTAAATGTATGCCTGTTGGTAGACGAAAAATAGGAAAGCAAAAGAAGTTTGGATGTTGTCAGCTGTGTTAATCTATTGGGCTTTTTTAAAGCCTCATTTTTCTCACCTGAAAATTGCTTAACAGTGCACAGTCATTCATAATAAACCAGTTTAACCAACAGCATTTGCTTTGGCAAGCTTCTTACTGAAACCTCTGATTAAATACTGTAAAATATTGTACTGTAAATACCCCATAAATTGTTCAATAAATTCAAGAGCTATTACTTATTTATTTGTGTTATATTTGGATTTTGCTGGGTTTGATTATGACTGAGAGATCATATCCTCCAACGTGTTCCTCAAAATATTGTTTTGATAATCTAGATTCCTTCTGCACATTCTTAAAATCCTATAGGGATAAGCAACAAACTGATACAAATAAATTTGAAACAAGGCCCTGGCTCTAGCAACTTTAGGAGTTAGATTAGTTCAGGATCCAAATCTGGTTCAAATTTCAGTAAAAGGCTGCTGTCTTACAATAGGTTAAAACAAAAAAAACCCCAACATTCAAAGTATTCATTAACTTTGTGAGGGAAAGTCTCAGGCTCTGTCTGTAGTCTAGGGTTGAGCCGGGTCATCGAAGTATTAAGTCTTCATTTTTTCACCAGGATAGTAACACTGTTTGAACATAGGAAGTGTAAATTGGATTTGGGATAACGTGAGTTCTCAGAAAATCACTTATGTGAAGCAGATATTTACTAAGAGTTTTGGATTTGTGATGAAATAAAGCACGTGGTGGTGTGGTTTGCTGAATGTGCACCTTTGCTGCTGGGCAAATATGAATTCTTGAAATACTGGAGGCTTGTGTTCATTTCAATAAATGCCCAGATATTTTCTAAAGTAACCCTAAAGCTGTAACATGACACCTCCTAGCATACTAGAAAGGTGCTTTTATTCAGAAAACTTTGAGGAATGTGTATCACTTTTTACCTGTTTATTTGAACTCTCATATGGGTTGCAGTGTGACTATAATCTGGCAGTAGTTACTATACTTGCATGTTTTATCCCCTCTTTTCCCATCCCTTCCAAGTTCCAGGGACATTCCATCAGTCTTCCCTACCTCTTATCCTGTCTGTCCCTCTACCAAGATAGAAGCGATCTGACCATGAGCCTTCAGGCATGGGGATGAAAATTCAATCAATTTTGCTTCTCTGTTTTTGGTTTGGTTCTTTTTTTTTTTTTTTAGAAGCTTTGAGATAATTCTCCATAGAGCAGGCTTACGTATGATACAGAGCTACCTGGACTAGTCGGATGCCCTTAAGGCTGGTCTGGAATCCATTATTTTGATTACTCAGAATAAAAAAGGAAATGTATTTGCATTCCCTAGAATGAAGGTGGTAAATATATCATGTAAGTGATGCAAGAGGAAAACTGCTCAAAACCGTGGAATTATTTTAATGTAAATAATGTGGGTTTAGTATAATTTAAGATGAACTATCAAAATCATTGTGCTGTGTCTCTAAAAAAGTAAAATAGACAACATTTGCTATATGAAGCTGGCTGAGTAAGTAAAGGATATGATTTCCGAATCTGAAAATTAACTTGATGCCATAGTTCTCTTTATGTGCATTTTCTTGCCCTCTGGGATTATTCAAATAATCACCAGAATTTAGAGAAAATGCTGATGAACCCAGAAGATGTCATACACTTCAGGTTGATTAAGTATTCACCTGGAACCTGTACCAGACACTACTGGTTCTTGTTGTTGATTGCCAGCTTTAGGCACTCAAAATCCCAAGTGAATCATCCAAATCAATCATAAGTCAATCCTCCAAAATATTGATAAAGTTAAAAAATAAAGACTTGGGTACTTTGAACTTGCTTTCTGGTTTAGAAGCTCACAGTTTGTAGTCCGATAGTGTTTTCAAATTTTCTCCACAAATGCGAGAACTAAAAATTACTTTCTGAATCTGAAAGATAGCTTTCTTGAGAAGTTGTTTAAATTTGAGAGCTGAAGCTCAAAGAATTGCTAGAAAAATCCAAGAAAGAAATCTTTCTGGTGGAATTACTGTTATTCTCTTTAGAAACATTGTCATCCAGTTAAGGAGCAAACCTAATTCTTTGTGATTATTTCACTGAGTTGTCGTCTAAAACAGTCTGCAAGTGATGCGGTGGTTGAAAATGATTTGTGCAAATTACTTGAGAAATTCAGACTAATAAGAAACAGGTTTTTGCTAATGTGTCGCTCCATTGTTAGTGGGTATTTACAGGCTTCATAGATGACAGTTGCTTTTTCCATTGAAGGTTGCCCTGTTTAAAATACTCCTGAGAGGAGCAACACTGGCAGAGTTTACAATTTGTCAACTGACAAGTTTGTCAACATCAAGGGCCTTGTCTGTGGGACCTGACATGAATGTAAGGATATTATCCAGTGAGGACTGTGAACTCTTGAACTGATCTGTCTCCATTATCTCTTGCTGAATCCCAAACTCGGCATATCATCTACAGAGAAGGCAGATAGCTTTGCAGGTTGCTGAGTACATATAGTGTTTATCCAGATTTGTTGTCTTCGCTGTGGGCTGGAATACAAAAAAATGAATGAATAAGTTGTAACAAAAAATGGAAAGAAAAAAAGGTCACTCTGAATTAATCAATCATGCATTAACTTTGTATCCTTTACGCTTTTAATGCACCCACAGTCCTCTGCTATGGCTAATGCTTGGCTAGAACAGAGGTTGCACGTGTCTCGATATTTCATGTTCAGTTGAAAGCCTGTGGAAGTCATCAGGAAGTCACCCATGGGCTTTATTGGGAGGCATAGTTCCTCTTCTGTTACTTGGGAAGAAACCAGGAAGCACTGGTGCAAAATGAGGGGTTCACAAGCTACTCATAGCCAGGTGTAAATCTACATGAAGATGTATTTTTTTTCTCGGTATTAGTTCTCTCCCTATTGCTTTTCATCTTCTCCCCTGCAGGATAGCTACCAAATGGGCATGCTTTAAGTGAGACCCTCACCTTCTGATTTTACAAAGAAAAGGAATAACATTTTGAAACACCAGCATAATTCATACCTATGAGTAGGTCCAATTTCTGACCTGATGTTAGAGAACACCATTGTCCTGCAGTTAGCGATGCTGAATGTACGTCCTCTCAACCGGAATTTGGCTCATTTTGATATCGAGACATCTTTTCCTCTTTGAGAAATTCATAGTTTTTCCCACTTGTAAGAAGGTCCCCTTGTACAGTTGTTTACTTTGGAGAACTGGGAGAGTACACAGCAAATGCAGTTAGCAGCGAATGTGTTCACATTTCACTACAAAGAACATACAAACTCTCTGTACCTGACACTTTACACAATATGCTCTCTGGCTTTAAGAAAACATTATTTCATGTTCTTACTCTAATCAGCCTTGTCTGCCAGCTGAGAGAACAGAGAGGTTCATTGTTATATGCAGCTGTCATTTGTTCCATCTCCTTGCTCTTTCTGACTTCAATATCTTTGTGGTATTTAGTGAAAGTAATTTTCAGTTAGAAATCTTCTGCCCTTTCAGTAAGTGCAAGTATAGCACTTCATCAATGGCCAAAGAATTCCAAGCTATCTGGGATGTATCAGGACAGTTGATAAAACCTCACAGAGCAACCTATGATAGTACATCCCATCATAAATAAAAAAAAGCAGAAAGGGCCTTTGTCAGTGTTTATCTGTAGCGCTTTTATTCTTTGCCCTTGATTTCCTCTTCAGAAAATTGATGCACCCTTAAATTGAAGCAGGAGGCTTGACAGGTGATGGTTAGTGTGATAACTGCTCAGATTTCATCAGCCAGTGTTTTTCTGGTGGTGCAATTGTAGGAACTTTCAGCTAGATTACCTGTCATCCACTACATCAGATAAAAGAGGGAGAGTTGAAAGATGCAGTTTTGCCACTGCACCTTATAGGAAATGAAAAGTGTGGGTGAGGTAACAGTAGCTGAAAAGAAGTACAATTATTTTCTAATCAGGCTATTCCGTCAAGAATGTCACTGCTGAAATTGGCAATCATTGGGCAGAATCCATTGTTAAATTTGCATTGTTAAATTCATAGAAGGAAAAATCCTAAAAGAAATAGTCAGTCTCACTGTAGGTAGTAGCTCAAGCACTACTTTTGACTCTCCATTTAATTCTTCTGTATATTGAAAGCAAGGTACAATCTATAGTTAGACACGAAAAATGTTCCTATTTTGAGTATATTTCAATATTCTGATTTCATTCTACTTATTCTGATGTTAGTTTTTGTCTGAACTTCTGATAGCTCAATTACGTTGTAAAAAGTTTTACTTATTTTTTGTTCATCCAGAAAACTTTCTTTATTTAAAAACTAATGCATTCCACCAGTACCAAATATGAAATGTATATACTTTTGCCAACACTTCTTTACTGTGAACAAAATTAGACTGTTGTTTCAATGCATTAAATCGTTGTATGCACAAAGATGACCTGAGTTCAGTTTAACTTAATTACACTTTATAAATTTTATATTTTTAAGTTTCTGTACTGACCTCATTCTGTGCTTTAGCAATTACTTTCCAGCACTGAATTTCCTAAATATAGACCAACTTAAATATGTTTTGTGTTATCTATGTTTTGATTTATCTTGGTTATCCTCCCTAATCTCTTATTCTAGGTGGCTGAGATCTATTGTGAGTTTTCTTGAAAATGATGACATGAGCAAACTCTAAAGAAGAATAAAATAAAAACATAACCACCAGTTTGTTAAATAGCACTATTCCCAATACTGTAGTTGAAGGTCTGTCAATAATTCTATTATAAATGCTTATTTTTCTACGGCTTATGCAGTTTAGCTATGAAAATTCTCTCTGGGGTGAGACTTGGCAGCTGAAGGTTCAGCATGTGACTGCAGTTATTTGTTGCTATTGTTTTACCAAATATTCTCAAATCGTTAGAAGATTTGTTGTCAAAGATATAAGTAGAAACCAATTTTGGAATGCGCAGAAAATTAAATCTACAGTCTTATAATATTTTGTTTGTGTCCTTGTTAATAATAATTCCATGCCCTACAATGATTCTAAGAGAGATGTATTTTTATTTCTTCTCTGTAGATGGGTAACCGAGGATACTGAGAGATCAGATGGAACGGCAAAAGGCATCAGCGTAACGAAGTAGTGTTTTGCCTTTGTCAATATTTTAACCTCCAAATGGTTTCTGTAAAGGAATGTTGACCCAATGCAATGCTGTTCATGCTGGAAACCACTGAAAATGTTATTCATAAAAGAAAAGAAGGGTTTTTTTTTGCATATCCAGACATAAAACCTACACATCTTAGTTTTCAATGTAATGAATGATATTTTTATGTAATGTAATGATAAAGGAACTTTCTGAGAATTGTTGTCGTCTCTGGCTATTGCAGAAATCTTCTCATGCAATCCCTTTCCAAGCGTATCCAGTCATGTACAAAATGAGAACTCCTGAGCAGCAATGTCAGTAACCTGAGTCTCAGGTTAGACAGTCAGCTGAATGTAAGTTTGTACTGTAAAAGTATGATGATTAAAGTTAGGAGAGGACTCAGAGAACAGAGAAGAAACGTTTAAAATAAAGTCTGCTTGAAAGAGTCAAAGAAGAAGATTCATAGAGTCAAGTCTGTCTATTGAAGAAAAGGTTAAGATGTGACGTCCATAAGTTTCTATATGAAGACGAGAATAATGGGATGTTATAAACAACTTTATAACAACTTGTTATAAAGAGATTTCATGATGTCTGTCAATCAATTGTGGTGGCTGGCAGGCCACAGTCCTGCACTGCCTACCTTGCCCCTCGACCAAAAGGTGTCCATCCTGTAGCAGAAGCAAGAAAGCAGGGACCATACCTGCTCCTCACAGCCCGCAGTGCTATTGTAAACTGATAGCAGCACTTCACACCAATAAGCTCTGGATGGTGGTCTCTGGGGAGCAAACATGGTTTCTCTATCCACCTGTGCTCCCAAGGCGATGGCCCCTGGCAGAGCGGTGGGAGATCCAACCAGGAATGGTGACCTCCAGCAGCGGGGAGGGAGGGAGGAAGGGAGGGAATGCTGCAGGCACATACCTCTGGCACAAACGATGCTGCAGGTGGTAGGTAACCTGCTCAGCCACCGCATGATATCTGGAACAGGAACCATAAATGAAAGCCCAAATTTGGATTGCATGAAAGGTACGTGTTTTTAACAGAGGTAATTAGCTGGTCATTTTTTCCATCAGGCATTGTGCTGAGGTCTCCGATTCTGGAAGACCAAACCTGATCTTAAAAAAAAAAAGGCAAAAAAAAAAATCTGTAGCTAAAACTGGGACAGATGTAGGCTACAAATTTATTCAGTATGCAGAGTGCAGGAAATCATAGAAGATGTTCTCATTAATTTCTCCTGTTTTTTGCTCCATGAGACAACAGAGATGGCAGTTGGGTCTGTGTTATAGCCTTGCCTGTATATAAAGGAGGAGAGATCTTTCTTTTTCCACACACGTCCTCAATGTTTTTTACACCAGGTGTAGTCATGAGCAGGTATAACAGCTGTCAGACCAGACAATGAACCATGTTTTTCCTATACTTCTAAGGCTGAGAGTAATTTTGCATTCATTTAGAAAAATAATAAGATTTTGGTGGGTTTACTTGCTGGTCGCCTGTGTGTCAGGTTGGCATGTCCTGATGTTTGGCTCAGTAGGGAAATGGCATCAAAGTTAAGAATATTGCCTAATTGTCCATTTTGCTGAAATCTCTTTTCCACTCCCTGGAAACGTAAGGGGACAACAAAAAGTGGATGTAAATCATGTAGAGGGATAAAATACACATACATGAAATTGCATATATAGATATTTATAGTAATTACACTTGCAGGACTATGAAGTGATGGAGAAGCTGGGTGCATCAGGCTGTGGATGCTTGCTTTTCAACCAGCAAAATGAGGAAATGCCTCTAGCACCAACCAAGCAGCTTGATACTCTGCGATATGCACAGCTTTCCACAGGAGCTTAAATGCTAGAGCTGAGAGTACTGTCACCTAAGAGAGGGCTATTTAGCTGACACAAGAACTAGGCAGGCTTTGAAGAGGCTTGCAGTCTTTTTAAGCGAGGTAAAAAATCCAACAGAGGATAAGTCAAAAACACCCACCTAAGAAGACAGTAGTGATCCATGAGTTACTGCTCACTGCATCTGCTGTTAAATTGACCAAAGTATCCAAGCAGACTGCAGCTTCCAATTTTAGAGATCTGGACAACTAATTTTGCCTTTTCACACCTCTTCCCCCCCAAATTTAGACACTGGAAGGGACCGCTCATTTACTCCATGTCACGCTTTTTGTATATATATTTATTATTATTATTAATGAATTATTACTGTTAGAGAAGTACCACAAAGACACAGTACAGCCGTAGTAACACATCCCGGTTTTGGCAAGCTGCTTATTCAGATGCCTAAGTCTGAGTGCAGCGAAAGACCAAAAAGATAAATAGATGGCAGGGAGAAAAGGGCAGCCAGAGGTGAAGTTGTTTGTCTGAGTTCATGGAGCAGGACACTGACTGACCAAAGTGTTTGACACACAGACTATTACTCTGATCACACCCAGGCATTGTACCTTTCTGTTGATAAAGTCTGTGCTGATTAACAACGTATAACAAATAATTGGTTAAAATTACTTCATTCAGTCTTTTTTTCCTTGAGGAAATCACTGAGCCAGCTGTTTAATTGAGATATATGGTATAAAAAGAGAGATTTACTAATATTGGCAATAGGTCTTGCAAGGTAAAAAAACCCATGCATGAACAGAAGTAACTAGAAAAAAGACAAAACAATGGCAATCCGATGAGTAGCTTACAGGGATGCAGATAAAGCACTACTGTGCTGAATAGCAGCATAGCAGAGCTTTTGCTGAAAGAAGAACAGACTGGAGTGCCTCCTGTTTTGCATCGTTACAGTGCAGCAGTATGTACTTATACATGCCATTAATTTATACAAGCTTTTTGGCCCCCCAAAAGCCAAATGTTAGAATAAGCCATCTAGTCACCCTGTCCATAAATTGAGAAGTGGCTGAAATGATTACACTTGATCTGCAGCCATATTCCACTGGAAGGTCTATTGGCTTGCAAGGGCTCTCAGAGCACATTAACCACAGAGTTCTCTCCCAAGCCGGATATTCTTAGCTGCCATTTCTGTGCCTCATATTTTTACCAGTTTGGTCTTAAAATAAGGTGTCACTAGGCAGAGTTGCGTAGCTGTATATTTTGACCCTGGTACACAGAAAAAATATCAAGCAACTGCAAACTCACTATCCACTATATTGGGGTCAGCGCGCAGAGGGGGCAGAAATAGAACATCATTTGCACTTTTATTTGAAGCATTAGTATCTAAAGACATAAAGTCTATTAGTATGTTTTCTATTCTGAAAATATATATAACTAACGGTGTTAAAATTTTTTCTCAACTGGAATATTCACTGGACAATGTTTTTTCTATACTTGACTAAAGTGCAGGGTTTGCGTGCCCAGCAGAAAGAAAAACAAACACACTGTTTTTGAAGCAAGCATGTCACTTCAGGGGTTCAGTAAGTAACAAAGAAATTGTCAAAAGAAAATACAGGACACACCATTAAGTTTTGGGTTTAAACCTGATTGTTGGTTGTTAGATTCTCATCCACATCTGACTTGACCTTTTCATTCACTGGTAATACTAACATGATGTTGTCAGTCAAATACTCACTGCTCCCCTTTACATATTGTTGTGTATAAAAACTTACTCAGTTGTACCAAATTCTACATATAGCCTACAAGATCAGAGCTAAAGACTGAGACAACTGAAATGGACTTATAATCAGATATTTTCATTTGCTCAAATGCTGATGAATTTCAAGAACTTGACACCATTTATTTCCAGTGCAACAGACTGCATTCCCCAAACTGAATTCAAATCTCTTTGAAGATGTCAGGTTACAGTATAAGACAATTCAACAATTGTCAAAATTTCATTTTAAGCCACTTCTTAATTTAAGTCATCACAAAAAAGTTTTTGCTGAGGGCTAGAAATCTTTGACACTACTCTGTGGCTCACAAAACAAGGACTATTGTCTTATTTTTTATAGTCAAGTCTTTGTTAGTCATTTACAAATGATTATGTGCATGTATATTTTCTATCCAAAAAGCTATCATCTTTTGCATGTGGATGACTATTCAGCTTTATAGATAGGGCTTTTGGGACCTATATTTGTCGGCTGATAAGAATGTTGTGCCTGTAAAGCTGATGTCTAAGTTTGGAGACTTGTTTAAAAATACTGGAAACGGTGACCCTAAGCTGTCTCTATTGCTCTGTACATGAGGCTGACTCCTTTTGGAGAAGGAAGAACATCCCCTTGCACTTCAGTGTAAGAGAATCCCATCTTATATCTCCTATGCAGTTTGGACCCCCCCTTTAACTATTCATTTATTTATTATATGTATATTTACTAGCAATCCAGTCTATTAGCAGGAAGACACAGATACATTACTTCCTAAATTCTGTTCAGGGTTGTGCATCATTGGCTTGATAAAAGACAACAGGACAGTTGAGGGCTTGCTTGGTTAATTAAATTTTTGTTATTTCTAACAGCGCTTTGTTTGTTTTGAACAGTGAGAGATCTTTACTGGATAGTCCTGTTAACTCTTTTCTTGAGCTTTGGTATTTTATTAAGAAGGGTTTGGTATTTTATTGAGAAATCAGTAGTTTAGAGACCAAATGGTTTTGTTTTAGCATTCTGAATCTGCACAGATTCTATGAAGAAAGGGCAAAGTGTAAATCCCCTATAGGAGCTTATATTAACCATAAGCATGAATTTGTGTCCACAGTAATAATTTTAGCTAAAGAGCCTGTGCAGTTATTGCACAGGTTTTACGTATGATTTTGCACTCATGTGTGTCCATTGCCATACTAAACTCTCAGACATCCTTTGGAGAATACTTTTTATACAATTCCTAAAGTAGAGATTGACAAGATAGGTTGTAACTGGCTTCAGCATCTGGCAAAGCTGTATATAAAGAAAGTCCTTAAGCAGCACGTATCTTATGTGTCCCATTTATACAGGAAAATCAGAGAGGCTGGTCGTGGAAAAATTGCTGCTCTCTCCATACAGAAACACCAGTGCGGTGAGAAAAGCAGTACAGCACGTTAGTGTGGCCCTGCCATGCATTTCTGCTGAGAGGAGCAAACAGCTTTCCCTTTTCCATATCTCAGCTGGTTCCCAGGGAGTCCCTGTCCCCACATACTCCTCAGTGCTTCTGGTAGAGGGTGTGGGGCCAGCTTGGGCGTCTCTGTACCCGGGCAGTAGACACCCTAAATATAAGACGAGAAACAACAGATGGCTACAAACAGATGGGGGAACCTAAGTAACAATTAGATGCTATTGATCAGTATGACGACAGTTCTCACAACACGGTGACATTTTCTAGGGTTTTGTCCACTCTGCTTTAAGTGTGGTTCAAACTTTCACTGCTTCTTTTAGGCTGCTACTCTGAGGGTGTTTGCCGGGGTGAAGATGGAAGGAAGAGTTAGATGTATTTTGGCCTTATCCTGAGCATTGGAAAGAGTGCAGTGCGTATTTTTACATCATCAGATGGAACTCCACAGGGTACAAGGCCCCAGTCATGGCTCCCGGCAAAGTGGGCTGGCAAAAACCAGCAGCAAAATGGGCTGCTGCTCCAGGATGAATCAGATGTTACTGGCCACAAAATCATTATCTTCACCACTTCCAATCTTCCAAAAAGCCATGGGAGAAACAAGCCCAGTTCCTGGTTTTCTGGTGACAAGATCGAATTAGATTCAGGCTGCTGAGAAGGCTGGAAAGAGCTCTGGGATGGAACCACAGACACAAATATGTTGGTCTTCTTGCTATTCAGTGATTTTCTTTTCTCTGTCCCTCTCATTCATCATAGCTACACTCTTGATAGCACTGAGTTTATTTTTCTGTCTTTGGTGTTCATAAACCTCAGTTATTTGTAGACTTCTGTCTTGGTACCTTAGCCATCTCTTTGTGTATGCACACATATTTTTTCCTTGAAAACCAGTCTTCTCAGTGTTCAGATAATTTTGTTGCTCTTCTATAGTTCAGACCTCACTATCTCATGATCTTTTCTTCTGCTAACATAGTGCCCATAACAGTACAAGACCCTGGCTGGGTGTAGACCTCTAAATTCTTGTGTGTGTTTTTTTTTTTAAAAAGGTCCAAAAGCATCTAATGAATAAAAGGAAGACTAAAAGCCCCCTCCCCCGACCACCTGCAGTTAGAAAAGAGAATCCATTATGTTCATATTACCAGTGTGAAAAAGGCTAAGCATTTCTTGAAACGGATGTCACTGTTCCTGGTCAGGTGTAGGACGCTGCAATAGGTGGGTGGGAGGTCTGGGCCATCATGGCAATTCCTCTCTCGTGTTCGTCAGCGCTGTAGAAAAGGCTGACTCCCTGTTCTGTGAAGCTGATGCATGGACAGCACAGAATAAGCTTGGTTTTTCTTTTTTTCTTCTGCCATTTTGCATTGCCAATTAATGTCTGACTCTGTCATTGAATATTCATGCTTCGGATTGTTTTTCAACAAATGTGTTGGGAATTGTGTCTTTCCAGTCCAAACCTCATTTTGTTACAGTATTTTCGCCTATGCTTTTAATCTCTCAGGGTGCCTTTGTATTATTTGTCTTTGTTCTTACTGGTACTTTCAGCTCCTCCTAAATTACTATTGTTAGCTCATTATGATAGTGAATTCATTAAGATCATTACTTCTCTCAGATTATTACTGAAGATGTTAAGCAAGACAAAACTATTCTCTCTCCATGGATAAACCTCCTGGAACACCTCTCATCAACGCAACACATTGTTTTTTCCTTGTAGTCACTTTCCAGCCCACCAAATCCTCTTCTCCAAGAATATATGAATCCATTTTTAAACTTAAATATTGTGAGATGCAGCTTCAAGGCTCTAATGAGATCCACATACATTGGCTGCATCTTTTGTGCCCCGCTGCCAACAGCTCCATCCAACAAACATGTATGTGTTAGCTTGAAGTTGAAAGGATTCCTCAAGTGAAGAAAGTTAAACATGTACTTGCAGGATTAAAACCTTATTGGTCTTTTTAATTTCCATTTTTTTTAAAGGAGATCTAATCAGTCTGGGAAAAGATACTCTCAAGAAACCAAAGTCAAAGGTTTCACATCCTTTAGATAGCTAGTGATTTTATTAAAATTTCTCACTGTTGGTCATTATTTTATTTAGGTTAGGTTTTTATTGTTCAGGTCACTCTTCCTGTCTGCACTGTTTTTGTAATTTTGATTCCTTACCATCATTCATTTGGAATCATTAATTACCTATTCTTCCTATTTTCTGTCTCCATTGAATATCTGTGAAAGCTCTTAATATTGTGCTTGACTCTTTGGCCATTCCCTTTTCATCAAAAGTCCTGATCAAGCCAGTATTATGGCACAACTGCTACTTGCTGTTTTATTTAAAGTTGTTTTGTTTTGTACTCTTAGGTTTTTAGCAGCTTTCCTTATAAAATTCATCTTAGATTTTTCCCCCCCTTTTTTTTTCTGTCAGAGAACTTGATATTTGGCAAAATTCCTTACCCCAGTCTTTGATTTCCCAAAATACTGCCAGCTTACCCAGAGCAATGAAGACAAGAATGGCATCGTTCAAACTTAGGACTTAAGGATCCAGGAAAGGACGGTCCTTTGCCTCAGCCTTCTCTCGAAAGGACCAAACTCTCCCTGTTGTCTGTTGCTGACTTGTATTCTAACTCTCTCTATTCTGCATTATTTATTAAAGGGTAGACTGCAAACAAAGCACACGTTCATGAGGACGGCATTCAGACTTTGGCCCTTATGAGGTGTTAAATGAAAACAGCACTGGGTTTTACAGATATATGTCCACATGCATCTTTTCCAGGCTTGATAGCTTTAGTATCTTGTGACCTTCAAATCCAACCGACCTCACTAGGAACTGTGTCACTGCAGTGCTTAGATGCCTTTATCACAAGGACAACAGATTCTTTCCAGCTCTATACCCTGTCCCATACCATTAGATTTACAAGCTATGCAATCTTTGCTCCAACTTTTCTAGCAGTGTATAAAATGTTAGATCACTTGATCTTTCTCATGGTTAAAAAATTAACAAAAAGCTGCAAACTAGAGCATTAAAAAGAAATTGTTAGTCAGATGGTGACATTGTATCTTAATTCCAGACACAAAGTACAAGACTTAGCTTTCTGTAAATTGATGTAGATCCACCCATTTACCTCTGGATCTGGTCTATGAAATTCAGATGCAAGAATAAAAATCTCACATACTCTTTCCTTGGTCTCCTAAGTAATGGTCTATATGAATCTATATAACCTGTGGATACATTTAATCTGAATTTTCTATCAGGTAACTAATATTTTGTGAACAGAAGGGAGACTACATCATTTTATGTTTATAATCTTCTTGCAAATAAAATAAATTTCCACTGTAGATGGAAAAATAGATATTTCAGCTTTACTCCATAGTCAGAAGGCAGATCTGTATATTTTATTATTGATGTAACTTGAGAGATACATGTTAAACCTTTTGTTTAAAGTACATTTAGAATTAAACAGGCCATATTTAAGTAAATTATCTAAATAGATTTTGGAAAGAGAAAGGAGTCTGTTCATTTTAACATACCTTCAGAAATATTTTACTTCTTGATGATGACAGCAGCTCTTACTGACAACTATTAATACATTATAAACACCCCATCAGAGTTATATAAAAACATGTCAGTTTTAAAGAGAACATCTTTGACAGCAAATTTTCTGATTGTGAAACAGCTGTGCCTCCAGTACAATGCATTAAGTAGTTTATTCCTTTTAGATAGTTAAATTGTGCATGAAATGTTGCTGGCGCAAGGGCTCCAAATCTGGCCTGATTAGCGAACATCTGTTACATTGGAAAAATTCATGTCTACCCTAATTAGCTGTCAGGCTGATGTACATCAGCCCTGATGGTGAGGGATCCTGTGCTGTTTAAGTCAAACAGGTTTCTCTCCTATCCCATCACCTGCCCTTTCAAATCTCTTCCTCTGGTGTGTTGCTGTAATTAGAGATTGTTGGAAATACAATAGAGCAGGTTATGGTCAGTTATAGTCCCATCTGTGCAATTTTTTTTATTCCCACAAAACTTGCGAACTGACATAAAGCAGTCCTAGCAGTCAGGCAAAAAGGTCTACATCTTTTTCTAATCCTAATCCACTCACTAAGTCTGAAGACTTTTCATTCTCCTAAAGCCAACACTTTGTGGAGATTGAAAGAAAATTGATAATGGGCTGACCAATTTGTCTTTTTTTTTTTTTTTTTTTCTAAATAAGGGTATTTTGGGGTTGAATATGAAATATGGCAAGGAATTCAAGAAATAGCATGAAAACAATGTTCCTTGCTATTGACAACAGCCTTTTTACAGTCTAGGCAAACAGTTCAGGATCTGTTTACTGGAACAAGTAATACTGGATGCAATACACCTCATATAGTTATATATATGTATATGTGTATATATATATACATGTGTATATATATACACATTATAAATATATACCTGTGTATATATATGTATATGGGTGTATACACCCATATATTTATATATATGTCTATATATAAATTTCCATACTACACGGATATCCTTTAGCTTGGTGTTCCAACAATTTTGAATATGTTTGAAGGGTTTGTTCATTTGTTTTTAATTATATGTTGGTTTATTTTTTATAGTTAGAGAGATCTTATTACTATTAACAGTAGATATATTCTTCATTAAGGGTGTACTAAGTTTCTTTGTTTCATACTGCAGTCCTATAATAGAGGTATCAGCTAAATGCAGTCAATCAGTTCCTCAGGTGGAGTAAATTATTGTGACTCTGCTAAAAGGTACAGAGGCTTAACATTAACGAAGAGTCTAGTCCTGTTCAATGAGAATGAATCGGTGTTTTGATTTCTGGCTTTTCCCTGTCTCCCAATGGTAAGGAATAAAGCCAAACTGAGAAACTCATATTTGTTAAACTAATTTCTTTGGCTTCTTCAATTCATGCTTGGCAAAATATAGTTCAGTTCTCTGTCAAAGGTCATGGTTTCTTGATCCTAAAATGGTTTTAAGCATGTACAAGCAAAGCATTAAAATGTGTAATAGTCTAATTAGCAGAACAGTAATTCATCCTTATTCGTATAATTTCAGATTAGGTTCTAATCCTTTAATTTCAATTGTAAATTTGTGGACCGTTAGCTGAGTGACAACTGGTACCATGGGGATTCTTTTAAAATAAAAAGGAATTATTTTGCCGGTTAAGGCATCTTTTTTATTATGTAGCCCTATGCAGGGAGCTGAAAGGTGAAAATTTAGAGTTGCATAATTTCCAACCACCCATCCCTTATGGGACAGAATTGTGTCATCTCCTCTCCCTCCTGTATCTTCTGGAAAGAAAAGCAGAATCTCTGCTGGTTTCCAGCAAAAGAATCAGTGTGGAGGCTTCCAGTGTGATTCCCGAGTTTACTGGTAGTGCAGCCTCTGCTGAAGAGCTCCTGCAGTAGTTCTGCTTCTCTTTCCCTTCTTGGTTTGTTGGAGGGTTGGAAGGGAGACCGTGATGTGAGAGTAGCTTTCCCTCTTGACACCAGTTAACTCCATCTTATTCTGGTCTGTGACTACTGAGCATAAAGTTGGGGAGGAATCCTGGAGCATCTGTAAAATCAGAGATGCTCATTCTTTATGTCTCAGAATCGTCTTTGCCCACTTTCAGGCTTGCTGTTCCCAGCTCCCTTGTTCTTTGCTATTCTCAGTTTACACAAAAAGAAGACTGCATTTACACATCCTTTGAGAAAATAATTTCTCCTGGAAAGTAGTAGCCAGTCTGATTTTGAAAAACTGCTATGAGTAAATTGAAGGCATAAATTCTGTCATTTTTAATTCTTCATCCAGCTTGCAATAACTAGCAGGGTGACCAGTATGAACACTGTACTCACTCTTCAGCTTCTGTCAGTTTAAAATGAGTTCTAGGTATTTGTTTCATGTGTTGTTTCAAATATTGCTGCAGTGGCATCTCACTGAACTTTAAATTATTACTGAACATCGACCTTCACATTAAATGGTGTCTGTAACAACGATTATGACAGGAAGCTTCAAAGCATAACTGAGATGCGGTTAAAGTTGGTTCTAAGTGTTTCAAGTTTTGAATTTATAGCTATAGAAAGAGTACTTGTTTTGCAAAAGTTGTAGTGAGTATAGCATATAGTGAAAAATGCTTCTCCTTGCAGCCAGCTCTGGATGTTATATATATACGTTTGTGATGGTCGGTATTGCTGTTGCATTGAAGTATTTAGAACAGAACACACTGTGAGTAAAAAGGAACAATCCAACTGGTAAGTGTAATGTACATTATAAAGGCAGGCAAGTTAATGCAGTAATGTTTGTGTGGAGTGGTACCAACCAGCCAGGGATGCAGGTGGTGAAAGAGTAACCCAGGTGCAATTTATGTTCAGATATTAACCACAGTTAGGATTTCCCAGTAATGTTCCTTTAGCTGAAAGTGGCACTTTATTGTCCTTAATGTTACAGATTGGGCAATGAGGCATGTTGAAGGTTCACAAAGTTTTTGAAGTCAGGATGCTGAGGCACATGAAGGATGGGAAATAGTGAAAAAAAATGAAGTGCTGAGGTTGTCAAATGTCATGTTAGTGCCACACTGCATGGATGGGAGAAAGGCAGGAAAGGAGATTATTGCAAAAAGCAAACAAATAGGAAAGGAAAAGACTGGGAAAAAAATGACTAGAGAGGAGCCTTGTTTCAAAATAGAAGTAGACTGGAATTAAACTGCTTTGGAATTGCAATTGTGTAAGTAACCTCGGTGAGGGATGGGCACTGAGGGAAACCTGTAAAAGGAAAGTTCAGCTGAAAGGCTTTTGGAATAGCAGCAGAACCCTGTGAGTAATTTAAATATGTATTTGTTCTGTTTTCCTTATCTGTAACTTATTGTTTTATGGAAATCAGTGGAGTTGCATGCAATTTTAACTGCAATACTTAATTTGTTTTGTTTTCATCAAAATATTAGTTGAATTGTAGTCAAAATCTAGCAAATGTCTGGTAGGACATTTCAAACACATCAAAGGAAAAGGAGGTATCTCTAATGTTTGCACTTGCATCATATTTAACCAAGCAGCTGATGCCATTCAGAACTGCATATAGCAGTCATCTTCCTTTTGATAGAGACAACAAAAGATTGTTAAGCATTTTTCACTGGAGGTGTTATACCATTGAAGATTTGGTGAAATGTTTTCTTTCTTATCAATTCCCTAGTGCTGCCAATCCTTAACAACTGACTGATGCTGTTCAAGGCCAGCCATTTAAATGAATATAAGCTATGTAGTAGTTATGGATCTACTGCGGCTCAGTATGCAGCATGGTAATGGTCCTGTCAGCTGAATAGCAATGCCCAGAGTAGTTCACTGGATCAGCCATTTCTGACTGCATGCATGATGTAAAAAAGATGACTCCGGGAGCTAACAACACTTGCCTTCTAGAGACATCAGAGTACATTTATTGAGCTGTGAAAAAAACCCAACCCAATGGTAAAAGTGTTTTGATTCTCTGAATCTAGCTAATTTTCAGAATGACAAGGTCCTAGATGTCTGAACTTCCACTCACCTGAGCATATTTTGAATCAGACCATAAATGGTGACACTTTTGCTCTTAAAAAAGTTTTGGGATCAAACAACTGACAAAGGAGGTGTGTTATTTTCAGGATGTGATGTCAGAGAAAAAGTTGTTACTCTCCTGTGTGATGTCAGAGAAAGGCATTACTGCTTTATTTGGTGCTGCAGTTCACTAAAAAAGAATAAATCATTAAAAATACACCGTAAGTCAATTCTCCCTCACAATCTGACAAATTTATATCTGTCTTTAACGTGGGAGCCGCTACATGAGATATCAATTCCTTCAAAAGCCATCTTTCACATTTGCTGGGCTTACACGGATGGAGATGCGTAAAGGCGTGCTGCGTTCTGCACTAATACCCGAGGGAGTACTTACAGTTACCTTTTGAGGCCCCCTTCCCTAGACTGCAAACCAAGCCCTAGTCGCATGTGCATCATCATGCAACTAACACATTTTGATTTAAATCTTGGGTATAATTTGCATTAAAAAACTGATCAATATTTGAGTTTTATCAGTTTGGCTCCAATTCCCTGAAACGTAAAGTTTTTTAGAACATCAAAACAAGTAAAGAACATGCTCAAGTGCAAAACAGATTTGCTGGGAGAAGAGTTGAAAAAAATTAAATACAAGTTTTGGGTTGACATAATCCAGGTTAAATCTAAAAAAGAAAAATACTTACTTTTGTAAAATGAGAGGCTATTTTATCACTCAGAGAATGTCACATCAATTGTAAAGCCATCAGCCTCAAGGCTTGTTGGTGATTGCTTCATATTTACTGTTAGTCCAGCAATGGAGATGGTACTTTTACAGTCTTTGGACAGACTAGTGAGTGTGACATTTAAAGTGTTGATTTTTGCAGCACTTATGTTAATTGTTGTAATTTTCCTGATGAACCACCATTCTGGTTCCCTGATGCAGCCAAGATAGTTTTACATTTTCTATGCAGGCCTCTTTGCCATTTGGTCTGTGTAGTGTCAGCTTCGAGTGCTACTGAAAGCAGACAAAATTGCAAGCAAATTGCATCAGATTGCCAACATTGTGAAAAGGTAAATTGCTTGCAAATCTATTTAAACCACTGCCCTATTTTCATCAGCTTCAGTACTTGGTATTCATGATTGCTTAATTGGCGACCTTTCCTATTGTGTAGTGCTTTATGGTGTAATGGAAAGCGATCTTTACCAAACCAATTACCCTTTTTTTCTCAGCACTACATTATTGCTGTGATTGCAACTGCCAGTCCTTTGTAAATGAACTTTCTGATTTCAATGATGTTTTTAAAATGTAAGATAGAAAAAAGTGGCATTCATATTGTGTGATGTTCTATTTTGAAGCCTCTTTGTAGTCACCATTGTCTGGGAAAATGGACTGAAGGGTTACACAGTACCTACAAATATCCATGTAACTATTATTAATATTATCATAATGTCTCCCTTTGTACAGCAGCTCAATTAGGAAAGGATAGGAGAAATATTTTGTCACCCTGTCAAGTGCACAGGAAGTGCTTTTGATGCCTCTTTTTTGACACATACATTATCTTCACTAATAATGCGAGATTCCTTTTTAAGACATGGGAATAAATATACAAAATCTTAGTCACTATGATAATTCAAATCACTATACATTTTCAGAATGTATTTTTAGAGAGTCTTAGCTTTTCGGACATTTAGGCATAAAATATTTTGAAATACTGTGGGCAATATAAATAAAGGTAAATGTAAACATTTCCTTGCGCTAGAACAGGGATGCCAGCTATTTGTCTTGTAAATACAGACATAGTGAAAGAAAAATATAATTCTCAAGCTGCATATTAACTTGTTTGGTTTCAGCAATAATGGGATGCAAATGTGTGAACATGTTCCTGTACAGAAAATAAAATTGAATTCTATAAAAATGACCATTCTCATTTATTTTTATAATGTGGGATACAAAAAAACACAGGATTCCAAGAGTTTAGTTTGTGTATTTATTTATGTGATTTAGGAAATTATATCGTTCCTCATAAGTGGCGACACAGAAAGGGCTCTACAAGTAATTTAGTCATTCCCTAATATGGTACTGTAAGTGCAAATGGATGCATCATTCTACCCCCTACAGTTAAGAATTCTGTTGTAACGACAAAAAATTGAAAGGATTTATTTTACTCTTTGTCCTCTCTTTTCTTTTACCAATTAAAAAAAAAAGATCTTCTGACCAAGCTTTCTGATGATTTTAGTGCTTTCGATGCAATGTAATCATTTATTTACGGCTGTACTCAAGTACAGCAAAGTGCTTTTTTGTTTTGGTTTGTTTTTTTTTTTTTTATTTGTATAATACAAATACCACTGAAATCTACTGTATGGCAGTGTGATTCTGTTTCAAACCAGACAGAATTGAGGAAGAGAGATTTGGAATTTCTCCTCTTGTCGTATTTATGTTTGTAATACATATGCATTATCAAGTGTAGCCTGTTATCCCTCAACTTTTCGAGTGTCGTACAGGCATCCCTGGGTGCTGATGTGAAGAATGACGGCATCACCTCAGAATGGTGTTCCCTTCTACAGAAAGCAACAAGATAATGTGGCAGCAGTGAATAAGTGGGTGATCAAACCTGGTATGACTGATGCACAGAAGTGAATCACTAGCAGAAGAAAGCTGGCTTTGATGGAGCCAAAAGGTGAGGCGGGAGTTTTAACTTGGTGAGAACAGTGTAGCCACAAAGAGAGGCTGTGGGTCTGGGACGAGGCAATATCGGTCCAGTAAAGCATCAAAATAGTGGAAGTGGTGGCAAGATTTGGATAGGTTGATTCAGTGGATTAGGTTATCAGAGTGAGCTGAAGGGTTTTGAGAGTTACTATGTGTATATAGGGAATGAGAGAAAATTCAAGGAGTTTGCTACAGAAATTTTGCATTGATCGTCAAACAGTCTGTGGGGGTGAGGAAGTTTCATGGCACAAAATGGACTCTGTCTCCATATTGTAAAGTGGAAAATTCCTGATAGAGTAAGGTAGATGAACAGAAACAAGGAAGTACTGTGTAAGTCTTGTCCACAGTTCCCTGTTAGTAATTAGTTCTTTGTTGAATAACGTTCTTTAAGACTTTGTTGTTGCATTGATTTCAATGTTGACACTTTTGCCTTCAGTACTATAAATGGAATAACATTAGCATAGTCACTGCAAGTAAATATTGTGATCCATGACTATGCTGTTGTCCTGAACACACCTTTACATGAATACATTTATTGCTGAACTACCAGAGACTTCTGCCCCACTGCACTGATATGTTTGCACATGTTTATTAAAAATCCCATCAATAAATAATTCTAGTTACTTAGTCTCCTTTATTACACATAAAGATCATAAAATAATTTTAAAATTAGGGGACAGAATTTTACCATTTTTTTGAGAGCTACAAGGATCCATGAGGCTTGCAAAGTAAGAGCAAAAACATGCATTCAGAGAGGAATACATGCTACCACCTTCTTTGCCATTTTATGGTGGAATGTCATTAAGCATAGCTGAGTTTATAAATGAAGGCCTAATGAGATCCATCCATTTTTAAAGAACTTGTGTATGTGTGTGTATGTATAGAATATGTATGTTCTGGGTTTCAAGATGCCTGGCAATGAGTAGGATTTTGGCAGCACGACCTCTGGGATGAATGTTTCTGAGCTGAACTTAGCAGACACTGCCTTAGACTACCTGTCCTTGCTCGTTTACTTCCCAAAAAGGTAAGTGGGCACATCACTGAAGTTTGAAATGAATGTGGATGACAGGAATCAAACAACAACTTGCCTTGAGAATTTTTCTTGTGTCTAAATAATGTTATTGTATTCAGAGGAAGTATCCCCAGATTAATGCTACAGAGAGTATCTGTATGCTATTTTTATAAATTAATTCTATTTTTTATATAGATATACGTTTTTTACCAGTTATTTCATGCAAACAGAAGCTTCTTCAGAGCTTGGTTGATATGAAGTCTGGAGGGGCTTTATTTTCCTATGTAAAACTTAATGTTTAAAAAGACAACCACTCTGTAAGTATCTTCATGCCATCAGCAGCTGGGTAAAACTTTGGTTAATTAAAAAACTGGGGACTGTTGTGAAGGCTAATGAGAAGCATTGAGGCACTACTACGTACGTCTCTTTAAGTTTGTAAAGCTCTTTGGTATCCCTTGGAGTAAAAATGATAACTAGATATAAGATATCATTTGTAATAACTTACCATTCACATAGCAATATGTAATCTCTCATGAACTTTATCAGTATGACACGACAGCAAATTCTATCACAAAATTTCCACATGCTCCTCTAAATGAAAAGAGGGTGTTCCTCTGTGACAATATTTGGTTTTATTCCCTCACATTTATGCCCTAGACTAAATTATAGTATTTTGTTTGCAATTTTTTTGTCATATCATGTTAGCCTAATATACCACTAATACCATTTTAATACAGAAATGTTAGTACTTCTACTCATCGGATGATATAGTACCTTATCACATTAGCCTGCTATGACTTTTTCTTCTGGTATGAGTTACTACTCTATAATTACATTCCTACCTTATTTTCAGTCTGATAGGCACCACAATTGTCCACACTTCTGCATTTGAGACCCTACATAAACTCCACGTTACAAAGTTTTACAGCTGAAGAGGTAGCGTTGATTTAGTTAGCAAACTTTAGTAGCCTAGTTGCAGATAACTGTGAGTCCGGCCTGCTACAGTGCAATAACTATGCCCAAACAGCGAACTTTTTTTGTTTCTAACTTAGAAAAAGGAAGAAAGGAAAAAAGATGCTTAGCGTAAAACAAAAAACCAAAACAAAACTGTCCTCCCACCAGCAATACTGGCATAACTGGAGTTTCTGCAGTAAGTGAAAGAGGAAACCTCTCTCCAAAGCAACAGAAGAAACTCCTTTGTTTCCCTACTGTTCAATTTGTCCTGTCATGTTCTACTCCCCTATTGAAATAGATATATAAACCTATAAAAGGAAAAAATCCCTGTGGCTGTGTTGGCATCTCAGTGGTTGCAGCCTCCCTGCAAGATGCTCTCTGGTGACACTTCCTTCCATGGAAGGAAACGGGGAGACATTTGTTGTCCTAGACCAGCCAACTTCTCATGGTCATTTTGACCAAACATGAAAACATTTATTTCTCACTACTCCTTTTTTTTTTTTCTTTTTACCTTACCTACGACAAAATTTTATTCCTTGGCTTAACTAGAATGATAAGAAACTTGACGTAGCAAATTGATATAATGATGACCTGTATAGCTGCCCGGACCACTCATGTGCTCTGATTCTTAGAGCCACATTATTTTCCATCTCTGCATGCCCAGATTTGACTCAGGTCTGCAACAGTATCTTAGACTCACTCTTGGACCATCTAGGAATACTTGTTCAAATATTCTAGTTTTGCAGTTATAGCAGTAGAAATCAGGGAAACAAATGAAATACCTGAATATATTTTGTTTTGTTCAGAAGTAGAACCAGGTACATTTTAGTAAAGCTTTAAGAGTACAATGGTATCCTTACCAGGCCATCTTGAAGCTAATTCTTATTCAGCTAATTCTTATTCCAGTTAACCCGTTGGTATCATTGTCATTTCCTCATCCACTCATTTATGGAGCATTCTGAACGTGTGAGACACATGCTGGATAAAAGAACAGCATTAGAGAGGTGAAAGTGGGAATATGGTACAAGACACCCTGCACAGGGCAGTAGGAGCCCTTTGTACAGCGACTTTTGCAGGTGCCTTTGTGGGGTCTGGCTGCTTTAAGCAGTCAAGAGTCAGAGAGCTGATTCTACGAGGTTTCCATTTTGATGTGACTGCTGCTTGGAGGCCCCCCTTGCTTTCCATCTGGGACTCTCAGTTCCCGCTTGCCTTCCCTCTCACATTCACGTTCTTACCCAGACCTCACAGCTGTAATCCAAGGTAAAGGGCTGACTGATTTTTGCCTGCTTTAAGATTTTTAGGATTTGCGTACTTTTATGTGCGTTTTAGCCCAAGTTGGATGTTCAAACCAACTCATTTACAGTTATGCATTTCCCAAATATGGGCTTGGGTTTCTTCCCTTATAAGTTATATCTGGATGCCTTTGCACCTTTTCTCTAGCTGAGGAGAAAATGCTTATCTATAGTCAAAATAAAATTGCAATAGGTGTTCAGTTCAGCACAGTTAGGGACTGGAAGAAATTCTAACACCTGAGTAAGATCTGTATCATCCAGGATGTGCATTTTGGCCTTCGGTGACATTTTTTGAAAGGCACTTTCTATGCCTAAAATTCGGTATGACTGATGGTTCTTTAGGTTCTGTGCATAAATGGTGAACAGCATATGGTCGTTAGGCGAGCAGGTTTCAAAGTATTGGGAAACCGAGCAATTCTTTTTTGATTCTCTGCCTTTGTACTCATTGGCAAAGTACCTTCCCCTTTTCTGCAGTGTGGGTCTACAGTAACAAAAGTAGAAATTTCTATTTGATTATGCAAACTACTGCAGTTACTCCATCAGTGTGTCCAGTCGCAAGAATATCTGTTCTTTTGAGTGATATTCTGCAATGTCACATATATTTTTGCAGTAAAAATCTTCTGGCCTCATAGTGCTTTTTGGGGAGTCATCACAAGTTCTGTCAACACCCATATTCATCCTTTTAAAGAGAAAATATCATATGAGCTGGATCACCCATGCTGGATAAAGGTTTCTCAGCCCTTTCAGTGCATAAATTAGACATAGTGCTGAAGAAATATGTCTCCTGTTGCATGAAAGCTCTCTGTTTTAAAATCAATGTTCTGTGATTGACCTTCTATCCACTGATTCCTGAAATTCCTGGAAGTTTGCTATTATTTTTTTTATAATTCAGTTTTAGTAGCACTAAAGTCGTCACCCCAATTCAGGTTGTATTTTGCCCAGATATAAAAACTAAATATTCAGCCTGATATATAGTTTGTTTGCAGCCTGTAAAAGATGACTGGGCAACTTTGTGGTTGCTCATGATTTCAGAGGAGCAGGTCTACCCCAGAAAAGATCAGTCTGACAGGACACATTCCCCTCCAAAATTCATCAGGGATTCAGCCTATTCCTACCATTAACAGGTACTGATATTGATATTTATAAGTGTTTATCCATAATGATTTTACTTTCCTAACCCACTTGCAGTATCCCTCTTTGTAAAGGAAAGCTAGGGGCTTGTGGGATATTCGATGTCTTTTCAGAGAGCTCTCTAATTACTGGTGGATCCAGTAATACACTTTTTAATTTCTTTGTGTAGCTGTGGTTTTATAGATTGATTGTAGCTTTGCCTACATGTGCCCTTAGGCTCTCAGAAAATGAGATTCATCATTTCAATGAATTTACACTAAATATAGCTTGATCAATTATACTGCACTTCAGCAAAGAGATTATAGGAGGTCAACAGACTAAAGTATAAAGCCATTTTTTAAACACAGTGTAATTTCCTTTGGATAATTGTCCTGCCTTTAGAATAGTTAAGGGAGTGTACATGTGCCTTTACTCCTGATAAAACCCACTGGTTAAGCAACAAGAATTCCTAGAATTTAATGGGAATTCTGGTGCAAATCCATGGGATAGAACTAGTAAGTAATCTTAGCAGCACTGGTGATTAGCATCCTGGACGGGATTCGAGTCGTCTTCTCCCATGTTGAGTAGCTGCTGTAGGGCACGGTGTGCATCTGCCCAGGTCTTCTCTTTCCACTCTTTCAATATGCAGATTTCTGGACACTCAAAAAGTTCTCTGTGGGATTAGAAACAAAGTCCCATGAGCTGCCTAACACCCTACATGTGTAGAAATGAAGAACATCTCCCTTTTTTCGCCTTCCAGTAGTTTCCACTGCTTTCCAGAAAAATGTCTTTACATTTAACATGCTTATAACAGTAGAACTTCAGTTGAAAACCTCTATTTTATAGAGATTTGGAAACTCAAAGTTCTTTGTGACTGGGGAGAGGAGGGAAGCTGTCACAAAATGCACTTGCTAACTTTGCTGTAATTTGCGGGGGTAGGGTATTGTGTGGCTGATTATTTTGCATCTTGCAGACAAAGGTAATTTAAATAGTCTTTACTTGTGTGGGCTCCAAAGGTATTGCTCCATCATGTTTCTCATGAGTAGAGACAGCGGACACTGTTCCACGCAGTGGAGCTGAATGCATACAGCAATGACTTAAATGCAATTCGGGGAGCTACGACCTGTCTTGACAGCGCAGCAGTCTTCAGGGCAATACACTCCAGTGCCCCTGTCTCTGGCCTTGTGCCTGTGGGATGATGAGATTTCTCCAGGATGGGCAAGGACAGGGATACCTTTCAGAGCTGTCCATATTTTTTCTCTGGTTGATGTGGTGTATCTTGTACAGTCTGCCCTACAGTTAGTTCAGGCATATGAAGATGCTGAAGGAAATATGATGTGTGTGATGCTGCATGTATTGCAACTCAGCCAGAAATATTCATTTTATGCAGGTGGCAGGTGAAATTCATGGGGGTATTAAAGAAAAGTTTTGATGAGTAGTTGCACATTCTCCCTGCCCAAGGTCCATTGTAGCATTTGAACTGTAAACTGAAATGACAGTCGCTTGCATGGCAGAACGCCCAAGAGAGCATGCCAACAGCAATGCCACCTGTTATTCCTTGCATGAGTGGTGAAAAGACACAGGGTCCTACCTGTGTATGAGGAGATATACTCTACTTCTTTCACTGGTGCAAGAGATTCCGGCACAGATATTATGTGTACATTGAAAGGTAAATATTTCCACTGTGTGTTTTACATGCTTTAGCAGTAGCTATTATTTCCGTCAGGATCTTATCATATTTAGCAGTAAGTACTTTTCAATGAAATATTTAAACCAATACATATAATTTAATTACACCTTTGTTATTCCTTAGGCACCCTCAGTTTAAAAAAAGTGAGATATATTATTGACTAAGAAGTTTTAGAAGGTTCATAGAATCATATTTTTTTCTTGAACAAGTAGCATACCGTATACGATGCTTTTCCATTAACACGTTTCTTTACACGTGAAAACAGAAAGCTTTTTACTTGAGAAAATCATATCAACTTGAAAAATATTTTTTAAAAAATCAAGGCAAATAGGATCAAGTATGAAATATATCTCTAAAGGGAGAAGAATACGGTAAGTATTCTGGTTTACTAGTGAGCATAGCTTAAAATGTTCATGAAGAATGTTGTCTGCTACTTGGGAGACTGTAAATACAGCAAAATACAAATGCAAATTATTATAAATTTTATAATTAGCAGTGAAAATGAACCTGTCTTTTCCAGAAGTTTTCATGGTTTCTTTTGCTGACGCAAATAGTGCCTATAAATCTCAGATATGCAGATTTAGATGATCCAGCGAGGCTGGAACCCAGTGAATACATTTCCCTCACCTGACTCGTGCTGCGGGAACACTGCATCACCGGAGACAGACCTCCTGTCCCTCCCGTTGCACAGGCTGCAAACTGAGCAACCTTGCCTGGCTTCAGGAAGGGATGAATTGGTCTAGGAGCCTAAAATAAGGCTTGGATGAATTGCCTTTCAGGGGTCAGTGTTTCTCTCAGCAGATTGCTGAGGGAGGTTAGACAGCCTGATGAGGCAGATAAACTTTAGAATTCAGCAGTCAAGCATTGAATTGTCTGTTGTCACACTAACAAGACTGCAAAAGAGCCAGGGCAAGAACCAAGCCCTGAGACTCAGCGAGAGACTGGTGCTCTGGATAATTTACAGTATCTTTAAACAGTCCACATCTTATATGTGTAAGTACTCAACATATAGTCTGAAATAAGGTTCCCTGAAGAGACTTCAGATTAGTCTGGAAGAAGCAGACACATCTTAGATTACTAGTTGTGTTTGAAATGCTTAACCTAAAATAGGACTTTGTTGGCAGAGTTATTCAGTAGTTATTTTCTATATTAAAAACTAGGCCTTGGCTATAGTCAGAGCTTAGTCTCTTGGAAGACCAAGCCATTCAGTGTCCTTTTGTATAAGGTAATCTGCTGATCATGGTGAATGTCCATGTTAATGTCTTCAAAAGAAAAAGTGAGATAAAATTGATTGAATTTAGAACTTGTCCCTATCCTCATTTCAGGATCATACTGAATTCTTCTCAGGCTTATGCTGAGACTGGCCAGGTGCTCAGATAGCATGAGACTATCCTGTAAGAGAGGAGAACCAGGGGGCTAAAAAAGGCAGAGACAGTATCAGGGGGAAAAGACACCTGCAGGGAAAATAAGTGCAATATCCCTCACGGAAGATGATATCTTTCTAATTTCTTGAGGGTTGGTCCCACTGTGTCAGACAATCACAAATGAAGGGAAAGAAGAAAAAGTAAAATAAATCAGTGCTCGTCATACTGTTTTTTGAAACCATAGTAATTTACTGTCATAGTACTTGAGGGCAAATCATACTGAGGTGTCATAAATAAACCATGTTCCATTTGTTTTTCTGCATGTTTTTGTATTTCTCTGTTTCAGAGTTTGGATTGCAATTCAGCTATCGTTTTATCTTTCTGCTCATTTGGTATCAGTTTTGTTTCTTCATCCATGATTCAGGATGAGTCCCAAAATTGCATGGTTTTACTTCCACTAGCATAAAGAATTAAGATATGGGCAAACAGCAGAATCCTCTGCTACGATGTGTATTTGCAAACCTTTGGCAACAGCTTCTGTTCTGCTGGCACAAATAAGAAGAGTTTATATTTTTCCTTATTAGTTTTCAACCCAGTGAAATGTGTACAGGACCCTTAATGAACTAGGAATGTAATAAGAGCAGTTAAAAGTCTTGAAAATGTTGACTGTGGCTTCATGGATGTCATAGGGATAGGTTCAACGATATTCATTTTAACTTACTTAAATACTTTTTTTTTTTTTGTTTTCACAGACCTAAAAAGGTCCCACATGAGATATCCAGTGTAAATTAAACCCCATCCAAGTAAGAAAGCAATATGCTGGGTTTTGGGACATCCCTTAATCCATTTTAGCTCTCAGTCCCCCAATGCTTCTTTTAGGTGCTGAAGTGACCAACAAAGCAGTGCCTGAAGGCTAGAGTTTAGGAAAACCTGCTGATCCTCAATCCTTCTCAGATATGTGCTAGTTCTTTCTCAACTCAGGTCTTGATTTTTTCCTTCAAACGAGATGCAGCAAATATTTTCTAAAACAGGTCTCTCCTTTGAGCCCACAAGGGACTAGAGGATCTTGAGGTCTGTAGTGCAGAAGAGACCTATCTTCCCTCTTTAGTATAAAAAGTCAGTTGGGAAGCAATCACCAGGTAGAAACTAAATAGCAGTGTGGAAGCAAGTTAGCTTAGCCAACAACTGCCTAAGCATCACAGCTCGTGTCTTTTCTGTAATTATTGCATTTAATACAGCTAGTTACTTGCACAAAAGAGCTTCCGGATACAGCAATTTCCACAGAAGGCTGTTTGGGAATGTAGAGGCCCATCATTTAGCTCTGATATTGTTGGGTTGTCAGAATTGATCATAGCTCTTGACGGAACACCTCTAGCTTTTTTTATGGAGTGCATCAGAGTGACATTTCACATTGTTTAAGTAGGAGTGATCTGTTAGTTTATATTTTATCTAAAACTGCAGAGCAGATGACCTCCCTCAGGGTCTAAATACATGAATCCTATGTGCATGTTATAATTAATAGTAGAGCTGGGAGAGAAATTCATAACAAGGGGCCGAAGAGCTGGGCAGAGCAACTTGTCAAAAAGAAGGAAATTCCACTACAGATTAGCTTATTTTTAAGCATGTCAAGCTCTACATACAAACATGATATATTGCTTCCTTGTAATGTCTGTTTAGGCCCAGATGCTCGAGGCACTGTCAGGGAGTGCTGTAAATTTTGTCTGAGTCAGGGCAATTCTGATTGATCTCTGAGTGTAAAATCGATAAGAAGACACTGTCATTTTCTTAAAGGATGAGCTAGAAAAGGAAAATAAATTAAGACTCCACTGAATGTCTATCTCCAGTGCTCATTAATTCAGTGTGGTCTGTACTTTGTTAATGTTATGTCCACAGCTTTAATCTTCCAGGTGCTCTTCCTGCAGATAGTCGACAGCAGCCCTTTATTATGTTATGTATATTTCATCCACACGTGGTGGAAATAAAATGTCTGCCCTCTTCTTTCCCTTAGCTCCTGATTAATCCATTTTATTATTTTTCAGAAATACATCACTTGGGTACTGATTAACTTAAAAATGGAAAGCCATTGTCTTTCTTGCATGTCCTTCATCAGAACTAACACACCGGCTGCTCATTTGTCTTGAGTTGTTACAGCAAATAATGACTACCAAGCATTTCCCCTTATGTAATATACTTCAGGAAGATTAATTTACTTCTGCTCTTTTTCTCCATTGCTTTTTTGTCTACTAAGAGTTTTTTGACATGTTTTTAACTCCCTCCTCGCTCCCACGCTCCTGCTTCCTCTTAAATATTTTTACAGCGTGCACTGGAGCTGTGGCGCTAAAACTGGCCATTATAATCTTCAAAGTCACTCGGGGCTGCTGCAGATATAAGTCCATTCTGGGCTGACTTTCCTCTGTCTGCACGTGTGAGTATGAGTGCAGGAGCATGAGGTGGCTGTCCCTTAAAAACAGCAATAGGTTGTCACTTGAGTCCAACAACCTTCTCATGCACAAGTAGTTGCATTGAAGTAAATAGGCCTCCTAAGGTGAATATAGGCTACTCACAGGAGTAAATATTACAGGATCAGATGCTGTTACACTGAAATACAAGATTATTTTTATTGCTAAGCAGTCATTTTCCTTTCTATGTGTGCATTCTCATATAGAAATAACTTCTAAACAGAAGTAAAAGTTTATTTTGTGCTTTAGTTTCTGCTTCACGATGTTACCATCAGGACCCAAATGACCTTACTATCTCTGCACATTCAAATGCAGTGGCTATTAATGATGAAGTATAACATGTAAATACTTTTTGGCAAGAAAAAGAAATATCTTCTATCTTTTTTCTTTTTTCACGCAACCATTCCTAATAACTAAAAATGCTATTTACTTACAACTTCGTTATGTACCTCTAGGGTGCCTTGATTGGGAAAACAGACAGAGGTAGTTAAAGAAGAAGACCTCTTGGCTTCAACAAGCATTTAATTCATATTCATGAAGTACCTTATTCCCGTTCCTTAACAAAGCACAAGACATGCCAATTAATTAATTTTCATGCAGAGGTCATTGGTGAGACTAGATCTCGGCCCGTCTGTTTCCTATCTGAGCAGGCTTTACCTAAGCTAAAAAAGTGGATTTGATAATCTCATCAAGCAGTCTGTAACATTTGATTTGGAAATTATCCATCAGAACTTTTTCATGTATTCACTGAATCTTGAATTTTTAGAGAAGCTCATAAAATCTTTTAAAAGTTGCTGTAAATATATCTAGAACTGAGTATGTTCAGCTAAACTCTGAAATGTATGTGCTTCATCTATGTTTACCTTTGCAAGGGGCCCTAAGTCAACCAATAGGGTTTTTTTTCTGGTTGCATGTCAAAAATTTATACTCAGAGCATAGCTTGCTACAGATGGTAGCACTCCAGAAGAACATTTTGATCCAAATCCACCATTCCTAACGCAAGGCTACCTTCCAGTAACATCTAAAGTATGAAAATTCCTTCCCTGGCATCCACTGTCAAAACATTTTTACAATATTTAGGTTAAACTGTGGATTGTATCATCCTTGTGTATAAGGAGGTGGGAACCAACTGCCTGATTTGCACCTGACTTGCATGGCCAGATCCCCACGTTCCTGGAAAGTCCTGACTCCATGAGGTTAGCAGCGACACTGGCAATGATATCCCTGTAAGAAGCAGGCAAAGGTGAGGTCATGGCCAAAAAGCCTTCAGGGCAGAGACAGAATATATGGTCTTCTGTAGCATCATCCAAGCCACCCATCAAGATAATCTGGGTTTTTAAACAGAAAAAGCCGTAAACTTCCTTCAGACAATAACGTTCCACATTAGGAGGAAAATTATGACAAACTAAATGCAGAGGGTAGACCCAGATACAGCATCGCCTCTGGGTTAGATAAACACTGATCTGATTGTTGTCTGAATTACAAATCTCTAAACCCCTCTGACAGCCAGCTATTTGCAAAGGCAATAAGCATTTGTGGTAGGAAAGGATTTCATAGTGGTTATGCTGCCTAGCCACATACCTAGATCAGCTGAATTTGGGAGTCAAGTCAGAAAATCTCCATCAAAATAGAATTGCTCCAACTGAGCGTTATTGAACAAGTGTATTTTTCAAACACATTTTGAATGTGACTGAAATACAGCAATAAGTTTATAAACTGTATCACAGTAGACATTTTTATACTGTCCTTGAAAAATGCACCTATAGTTGAGTGGATGGAATGGATTTAATAGTAATATATAATAGAAATACACACAGTAAATATATAAAGCTATGTATATAATGCACATACCAAATGACAGTACTCGTATCCCAAATGCATTATATTTATACCAGGCCCTCTGCCTGCTCTCCAGACCTTCTGCTATGTGCGTTCTTTAAGCAGTCTGACACTCGAACCTGTGCGAGTTCATTTACCCTCAGCCGATTCAGAGGGCAACATTTGGCATCCCTTGTGAGTGGCAAAGTTTTTAAAATTGTGCCTGTATGTAATTGAAGGATTGAGCATGCATTTTTGTGAGCTTGTTTTAGTAGAGAAGAGTGGTTCTGACTTTAGATCGGTATCTTTAGTGCATATGCAGAAGAAACATCTGTGGATTTTTAAGCAGAAAAAAATAATACAAATAACCACACTTTTATTACAAGAAGAAACAAAATTCACCTTATTTAAATCAAACTAGTGCTAAAGTGATAGTTCTGCTGCCTTTATTATTCATGTTAGTATTCCCACGGATTTAAGTGACTGTACTTAATATTTCCCGTCCTGTTCTTCCATCATGTGATTAAGCTAAATAAGCAGTAACTGATCCAAAAACTGATACTGAAATTCTTTGTGTAGCAAGCACAGTAATAGCAATGTAGGACTGGGCCAAGAGACAACCAACAGTCTATATTTCTTCTGGGAGTAGTAAGGGGTTTACTAAAAAATACCAAAAGCGATGGCTAGCTGCTTTTCAACCACAATTCTTGACAGGGTTAACTACTTCCTTAAATACAGAAGAGATGCTTTTACAGCTATACCAAGGATTTGTTTATGAGTCCCTTAAAGTTTTGTTCAGTCACGCTTCCATGGACTCCATGGAAACAACAAAATCCGAATCAAGTTGAATCAAGCTAATTTATACACTACAAAAAGAGGTCAGTTACACAGAGCATATTGATGTGGATCTGTTAATAAAGGGATGATAACTGAAGAGACCTAATGTGCTCTAGTATCTACGGTTACTTAAAAGTTTGGGATTTTTATGAGTCCAACCATGTCCTGGTGTTCTAAGCAAAATTATTTAGATGGCAATTACTATTGATTTTGAAAACAGAAGGTTGCTGTACAACTTTACAATGAGGTGTTAGTTATAGGCAATGTATAAATAGTTGATAGAATGTTACACATTTCTTCATGAGATTTTGTTTAACCATGTTTAGGATTCTGTCAAATAGTTTTGGGATAGATAGCTGAAAAGGAAGATGGCATGCAAGTTGCTGAGGGGTGGGAGAACAGAGAGCCAAAGAAGAGCTACAAGAAGTGGATAGCCAAATGATTTTAAACCGGTGCATTGACCCCAGTGGCAAAAGCTAACTGTGAAATGGGAAAATTAAGAATTTACATAAAAATCATAAAATTAGTTTCAGAAAATTTGAACTTTGACATTGTTAATTCAGCTCAGTCTGTCATACTGATCTATGAGGTTTACCATTGCAATGAGAAATCTGCATAGGAAGGGTTTATGCAGCTTGTGACAGTATTCATTGCCTGTTTTGTTGCTGTCTTGGACAATCTAACATTTCTCTATTAACTTTGGTTATTAAATATCTGGGAATAAGTTTTTCAAAGCTGTGAAATTTATCCACAGCTTTTCTATGAACACTAGTGGAAATAGGAAGCTGGTATACCAAGCACAACATTTCATAACGCTCAGCACATAGCTGTAAGAACTCACTGCTTGTTCTGAGCAGTAATTCATTGCTTCTTACAATGAATTCATGCTTCTTGAATCTGACTGTCTGCAAATTTATAAAAGGCTGGGTGCTATTGAAACCAACAGGTTAGTTTCCTTTGACTTCAGTGGGGGGCAGGATTGATCTGAGAATGTAATCAGATTGATGTTCTTTATGATTGTGCATACTGAGAACTATTAATGAGAAGATGTTTTACAGTATGTGTACTGCATGTGCTTCCCATCCCAGAAACCTTGGAACCGCTGTAGAGTTACACAGCTATAGTAGGGCTGGAATCCGTATCCTCTTGGATATGAATAGCAGCAGTAAATCAGCATACAGCAATATACAGGTTTTTACTGTATCATGAATCTCCTTTTCTACTGGAATATTTGAAACAGCCGCAGATGATTTGATTTTCTGAATTCTAAAGCAATGCTTGTTACAAGGTAGGATGTCTTCCATAGTGACTGCTATTGTGAAGACCCTGGTTCAGTGGCTTTATGAAAACATCAAAGCACCCTTTCCCCCTTTGCGTTTTTTTTTCCTAAACAATCTGCCTTAGTTTTAGACACTTATTGGGGCTCAGTTGAGTTCCTGTGCTGAAGCAGATTTCACCTGCCATTTATCATTCAAATCAAGATATCAAAAGAGAAAAAAAACTTGTGTGTAAATCACCAGTATTAATAATCTTACGTATTTGAATCAACTGCCCCTTCATAAGGTACCCTTTTGAGATACTCTTTTGATATAGCAGAGTTGAAATGAATTGTAGCCATGCTTTATATTTATAATACAGGTGTTGAACATTCACCTCACATATGCTGAAATAGCAACCACAGGCATTTTTCTGTCTCTTCTGGGAATCACCAACATTTGAAAGCACAGCTGTTGCTTCAGGTGGTTTTGCTGTCAGTCCTTAGCAAAAAGGGAAAGCTGCTAAGTAAAAAGCAACAACTTGTGGGGTATATTATAATGTTATGGAGGAAAGGGACTTCGGAGATTATTTTTACTCATGCTTTTTCCTTGCTACCTGGCCCCTTCTCCATGAATTATCTGTTGCTCTCAGAATGCTTGACTGTAATGTGGTTTCCATGATTGGGAAGACAAGTGTCCGATTCTTCCTCATGACAAGGAGACAGCAGCTGCACTGCTCTGCTTCAATTGCATCTTCACAATCACTTTTTGCCAGCACTCATCTGCTCTCCTGTCTTCACTTAGGCACCCAGCATTACTTCCCCTAGAATTCATCAGGAGATACTCATTAGCCAAACCGAGCTCAGAGAGGGGACTCGATATAACTCAATAACTCAAATGATTGCAAGCACAAATTCTGATTTTGATGTATCAAAACAGGGATAAAAATGAATGTATTACCAAGACATTTTTCTTGCTCTGTCCTTATTCTGTTACCTCTGTAATTTCATCTTGATGTTGTTGTTGTCTTTACTCATTCTACTACCTATTTATGTTTTTGTACCCATTTTATCAATAAAAACCCATACATTTCCATTGTACGACCCTGTAAGAGTAATTAACAGCTTCTAAACCGTGTTGTTCACCTGTTTGGAGCATAGACTCAGTAGTTAACAAAATACATCTCCCTCCTAAGAGAGAGTTTAAAGTTAACTCTGCCTAGGTACTTTCTTTAAGGAAATGGAAGCAGGAGAATAAGACTTGGAGGAAGCATAGCAAGAGTTTTCCTTTCCCATCCAATGGGTTGTTCAGACTATTGGGATCAAGGCCCATTTTCAGAGAAGCTGAGTACTTCTGTCTAGGCTTCTGGTCTCCATGGACCAAAGGGAGTTCCTGCTCCCACATATCTCTGTCTGAGATATAGAGCATACTTGAAGGGTCAGTGCCCCTTCTCTTTCTGAAACTGATTTGTTGGAGTCCTGTGGGATTTGGCTAGAAAACTCAGGCAGGACAAAAACATAGCCAAGCCCTGCCTCTGTCTTGTGTGCTCCTTGCATTCTGCTCCTCCTTGCTGCCAGGACCTCTTGTTTTCTAAGACAGGCCACCTGCACTGGTGGCTGGAAATTGGCTCTTATCCTGCATTGCTGGCTGGAAATTGGCTCTTATCCTTCTTGCCACTCATGTTCAAATCCAGAATTCTCCACTTCTGTAAGGCAGGGCCATAATCCCAGGAACAATCCTACACGCCACCATCTTCCTCACTTTGACCTGTCTGTACAGGCACCATATAATGTGCAACACACAACAAGCCAGAGCCAGCGCTATGAATATCAGGTCTGGTTTCACTCCTACCATAGTGCTGATCCATTTGTACTCCAGAAACAGGATCTCTGTGGAACTAGGCCCATACCATTTCTCGTCTCACTGTCCAAGATGTCCTGCCTTCGCAGGTACAGGGAAAGATTTTAGGTAGCTAAATATCCTTCGGTATATGAAAAATCAAGAAAATCTGAAATAAATACTATTATATCGTAAGCTTAAACAAAGTATCTTTTGAAAAAGCATCTTCTGCACTGTAGTAATAAAAAATAAACATGGAAGAAGCAGCATACCTCAAACATGACCAGTGACCCTTACCTCCAGTGAGGTTTCCACTGCCTGTCCATCTCTCACTTCACAAAAGTGATGTTGGTACTCATCATCATCAGTGCTAAGTAGATTTCTCCTCCTCTGGCATTCTTTTCTTCACTAGGGAATGTATTGCTAATCCTTCCTCTGTCTACATCCAGTTTCTCTTTCTTCCACATTTTGCTTTTTGTTTTTATGACTAGAAAAATCTCTCCTCTACCTGGAATAAAAAATCCTGGAATAATTTGGATCTTGTTCTCCAGTGCCAAGAAACTTCCTTAATTTTGCCTTTAAAGAAATCTTTTGATTCTGTTTCCTGGCTTTGTCTTGACTTATTAAGACTGTATGTGACACGTCCTCAATGTTATCAAGGTGCTTAATTGCCTGTTGATTTCAAAGGAAATGTAGGGGTACAAATAAGTAAGTATTTGTGGGACAAGGAGAATGCCTTTGCTGCCTTCTAAAGCCTCTGCAGGTCCCGTCCACACTTTGGGGAAGTGAGGTCCTGGAATTTGTCTTCCGTTACAACTGAAGCACCAAAGTGACTTCACAGCAACTGCAATTTTATGCTGGTGCTCAGGATGTGAGCAAACAGAGTTCTGTGATTACTTAATTTGTCAACCTGGCTCCCACAGCCCTATTCCTAGATCTATGAGTATATCCTATGTCTGTGACACAAGCCTACCACAAGGTCACAGAGAGTGATATAAAACCTTGATCTATAGTACTTTTATGTGAACAGGCTCTTTTAATCAGGTCAAGATATGTTACACTTCTTGCATGTAGCTAAAGCATCCCCTCATCTTTGCCTTCTGTAGTGTTGGCTGAGGCATAACCGAGCTCTGTGAAGAAGTCTGATAATGGTGGCCAGTAAGTTCGGCCTACTTCTTTTGATTTAAGAAGCTTATTAATAGGAAAGGGAGGCCCAGAACCCACCTAATTTATACATTTTGTTGGATTTTATCATTAGGAAATAATGGGAGTCTAAGCAGAATAAAGCTTTTCTTTATCGTGCCACAGCCTTGTCCTGAGGCCCATTGACAGATTTTTGAACTGGTGTTCCAGGTTTGTATTTCTAGCTTTGAAAGATGCTTTTAACCTCCTGTTCAGTTCCATTCATAGCAAGAAAGGAAGCTATCCTTATCCCAAATGTGATCCCATTTAACTCTTGCATGAGATAATAATGAAATTTGCTGCCTTTACCATTAATTTAAAGTCTGTGTTATTCCCAGGGTATCTTCTCTGAAGTGCCTGCTTATTCGTACCATTCAGTGAAGCTGGTGCTTTCAGTAAATTTACCTCAGGACTAGCTGCTGGGCACCATTCCATTACCGTGATGACATCGGTGATTGTATTGCCTAAAAGTATGTCTATATGGAAACTTATTGGAGCAATGTATATAAAGGAAAAGCTTCATCCTCCTATGAGCTCTTCACCTGAAGGTGCCTGAATTTGGCTCATCAGTTGAAAACATCTCTAACAAATTCATAACTTTGCTTGTTAGATGATCCCATGTTTGTTAATTCGTTATTTTTTTTGGTAGCAGTAGACCTCTTGCTCCTGGGAAAAAGAAGCAGCCTGTGCCTCAAGCACTTAGAGCACATCCAGAAAAGGATCTTATAGTGGTAGTTCAAATGCAATGTAAGGACAATATAGGCATCTATATCCAAGTGACTTCCAGAAATCCTACTTGGACATTCCACAGAATTCAGCAGAAGCAGATCCACATACCCTTAATTACCTCGGTGCCTCTCTCTTCTCTAAGCCTGTTTGTAACCCAACTTTTGTGCTCCCTTTCCCAGCACAAGCAGGAGTCCCTGTTCCCTCTTTCTTTGCCCTTCCTGTTTCACTTTTTTCATCACTATTGACTTTTGCATCCTTAGCTCCACAAAGAGTATATACAGAAAGTAGTTTTGGCTATAAATCGGCTATTTGGGCAGTTTTGTTGCTGCAGGAAATGAATTAGAGCTGATTGGGATCTAGGGCTTCCTTTTTATGAGAGCGCTCTGCTAGAAAGCATTACCTTTGCCAACCAGGTCCTCTTTTCCCATAGAGATAACCTGGATGTCAAGAGAGCAGGAGACTTCTCAGACCCTTGCACCACCATGCAACATAGCTGCCCAGCACAGTGAGGTCTGGCCCCCAGATCTGTAGGAAAATTGGAATTTTTCATTAGTGACTTGAGCCTGTGGAGAGTTGTGGAAGTTACTTGGTGCCCAGCCTGAGAAATGGAGGCTCTGAGATTTGGCTTGTCTTTTCTGCTCCTGGCAAGGGGCAGAGGTTCTGAGGTGGAACATAGTCGAGAGTCACCACGTGCAAGCCCATATGTGAACCTGGCTCTAAGAACCGGACGAAAGGCATCCTTTATCTAACAGCTGAATGTTTCCTTTGCCATTTGAATGCAAGGAGTGTTAATAGCAATGCCACCCTTAACGAGGTTTGATATTTCCAAATGTCATCTCTTCTGGGTTCACGCGTGCTTGTTGATTGTTCTAACATCTTAATTAAAAGTGTAACTCTAATAATGAACTTATTTTTAGTCTGCTTCTCTGAGCGGTGCATTGTATCAAAGGACAGGCAATTCAGAAAGCAGTTAGCTGTGGATCAACAGTGACACAGAGCACTTGTGTAGTCGCTGGGGGTCAGTCAGTACATTTCTTTCACACTGGTACTAGTCAATCACTTTTGTTTTCCCGATTAATTATGTGGCCTTTCATTAAAAAACGAGGCATTCTGGTTTCTTGCCATTTCCATTTCACTTGTGGAAATAGACTTTGCCTGGGTGAATTTTGCATCAGTGCCTTGTATACGTTGGGGTTTTGTGGTTGTTTTTTTTTTTTTGTAAGGAATTGGGAAGAGCTGAAATAATCCAACAGCCTAAGATGGGGGGCTGGTCCATAATTTCTATATATCTGTAAAGAAAGTTGAATAATATAAACTCCTGTTGCAGAGGTGAATATTTCACATTAGGAGCCGCGCTAATGTCATTGTCTCCTTTCTCTTCATGTTCTATAGTTTTCTGTAAAAGCTGAAGCAGTGACTTTATTCAACACCTGCGTCTTTAACAGCCAGCGCAGTATAATTACCTTTCTTGAATATTCTATAGAATTGTCAAACAGCAATTTTCTTTTACAAGACAAGCTTTTGAATAATGCCGTTTACATACAGAGCTTAACATCTCTTATGTTGAAAATCTAATTATAAGTATCCAAAATTTACTGCATGTTTGCTGTTTTATAATTCAGTCTACATAAAATTGCTAAAACACAGCACCTTTAACACTTATTCTGGAGCTGAATTAGCACATTCTTTATTGGACACTATTTCAGTGTTAAATATAATTTATTCTGTAACAATATTTTTTTATTTTTCTTATTGTGTTTATCTTAAATTTCCAAACATATGTACAGAACAGTTGTAGTCCAAGAAGAAAGGCTATTGATAGAGGTGTCTAATGTTCTTTCATTGGTTTTGCATTCACTGAAAATTTATTTTGTGTTGGAAGAGGAATATATCAGCATTTCAGTGAGAGAATCTAGGAAAAACGCTCCGGCATACATTATTCTCTTTCGTGTATCATTCACTGGATATTTAATGCTGATGTTGATTGATTAGATCAGACTGCAGATAATTAGCCAGGAAATCTTGGAGCAAATCATGGCTTGAATTGTGTAATGTACCACCATCCTAGTCAGGCTACTTTTGCAATCTTTGCAGTACGGACAAGATAGACAACCGCCTCTACTGTCTCAAGCAGCACAACTTCAGTATTCTGTTAGGAAGGTGAGGTTAGAATAGAAAATTAACATAACATTGTATTATTTCCTACTGGTGCAAGCTATAAATTAATGTTATGAAATGTTATGAGCATATCTACAAAACTACCTCTTACAAAAATTAGAGAGTATCATTATAATCTTCCAATTGTCACTCTGGGAATTCCTGTGTTGCCACACATTATTTTCAGCGTATGGTAAGCTACATTTTCCTTCTCAGTTGCTCTTCAGGATTTCAGTTCTTGTTGCCAATTTCTGTCCAAGGTTTCTGTAAATCTTTTGTGTCCTTTTTCTAAACACATTCTATTCTTAAAAAAGAATCCCTCAGCTATTCACTCTGCAGCTTACAGTGAAACCCTCTTCAGCTTTTCCTTTCAAATACCATATTCTATGAATGCATATAATATGCAAACTGAAAAATATTTTTAAAGACTATTCCACATCTCTCTGATATCAATCACAATACGAGACAATTGTTCTGTTTATGATTCTCTTTCATTTTGTGCAGGTAAGTGTAAAAATAAGACTTTTATATTTTAGCCCTACTGCTAAGTTTGGTTCCTTTTTTTTTTTTGTTTGAAGATCTTAAATATGCCAACGTCATCACAAATTCTTAAGGCTTCTGAACACATCCCCTTCATGTTGCATTGTATCACGTCCGGTTTAACTCTTCACTGCCTCTTCCAGGGATGAAAAAATTCTCTGTAGAGGAGAACACAAATGTGTGCAAAATGCTGCGCTTCAGTTAAAATATTTATTTCGGGTTTACTACTGGGGATAAGTGGCATCATATAAATGTACTTCTTATGACAACTTTCTAAAAGGGTTTCTTTGAAGTGATACATTTTGAGTGAAACGTGAATATGTGCTGGCAGAAAAAAACCTACATGTTTGTGCGCTACTTCTTAAGAGAACGCTATATTTTAAAACAAATACAGAACAAAGAAGCAACACTGTTTTCCACAGCGACAGCTTTAATTTTTATGTGGTTTACCTCATAAGATCTTTCATGGATTAAAGAATAAGAACAAGTTTTCTCCATTACAGAATTCTCATTTAATCCTTATCCACACTTAGTTTATCAAATTAAATTGGACAAGATTGATGCAGGGGCTTTTTAAGCTGGACATCATGTGTAAAATCGCTAGACAACAGATTTTAAAGGGTGCCCACCATGACTTGTCACATCATCTTTCCTCAGCCTCAGCTGCCCTTGCATAGTCTTATGCAGGGTCAGGATTCTTCTTGGTGTTACACTATGGACCACTGCAGAGAAACAGAGCTGCGACACAGTCTCCAGCAGAGTTACTTATTACATCCTCAGCCCCCTTCACCTGCCCCAGCCATTCAAAATAACATCACACCATAAAATATTCATGAACAGCCCAGTGCTCCAGCGAGGGCCTCGCTTCTGCAGGTGGCTGTTACATCAGTAATTGCCCGATACTTCCCTCCACAGCGTAAAATTGTTTTCATTATGTGTCATGCACACAGAGCCAAGCAAATCCCTCTTGAGTGGTTTCCCAAGGGCTGGAGGGAGGTGGTACTTAACTTAAACAGGCGCTTTTGGCTTAGATTAAAAAAAAAAAAAAAAAACGAGAAAGAAAAAGCCAGTGAAAGCTCATCATTAACTCTACTCCTAACTGCAACAAAAAGCAGAAGCTCATGCAAAACTCTCATAAAGATTATCCTAAATGTCTCAGTTACTAGGAAGAGCTTTAGTGGCTTTAGCTGTTCTTACGATACTTAAAGCTGCTTCAGCCAGAGAAGGGAATAACTTTCCACCTGACTGAAGTTCCCATGGTTTGCAGTGCAAGGCGATAAGCAGGTTTCAGCAATAAACTCCTGCATTGTGAGACAATAATGCACAGTCAGGTCCCCCCATTTTGATTCAAGGGTGTCTTTTTCTTTCCCCCCTGTGGTGGACTAATCACAGCTCCACTTTGTTTAATTGCAGCAAAGAGAGAAATGTGTTTAAGAAGTCATTCTGGCCCTCTTTAAATGAATGCTCAAGTTCTTCAAAGACAACAAACAGGATGCATAATAAATAAGATTTAATTTTCAGATCAAAATAGGCAGAGTTAAAGATTTTATTGACTGATGTGGGAGAGAGAGATGCTTCTGAAAAGGGGGAGGAAAAAAAAGGAAGCAACAAGTGGGATTAAAGTCTTGGGTTTTATGCAGCACAAGCTGGTTTTGCATGGTGGGAGGATCAGTACAGGAATAAAATCTTTCCAGAATTAGTGGTTGGTAGCCTGCCGGGCACTTTGCTTCTGATAAAAATGCCTGTAAAACTATGTCAACCCCTTGATAATTGACACAGATGCACCCACTATAGTTTTCAAACTAAGACCTAGAAAACCTTGGGTGCGATGTATTGTAAATTATGGCTCGGGGTCATGAACTCCGGAGTGGTTGTGGGGGGGAGAGGGCTGGACAGAAAAGCGTTTATCAATCAAAAGTTTTCTTTCTGAGTTTGACATGACTAAGCTACAGCCCAAGTGATTGGGAGAGAAAACCTTTCAATTCATTATTTTTAAAGCTAAGTTGTTCTTTTTTTGTTGTTCTTCTTCCTCTTTAAGTTTGATATTATGATCACTCCTTAATGGCAGCCGTACCTATACCATCAGAAATTAAGTAAACTCATGACAGCTTTCTTCAGTTGTCTTCTTTTTGAAGAAAATATAAATAAATAAATAATACAATTTATTGAGTACGCTCTGTGCAACATACAATGAAGCCATTTTTAATTTGCTCCAGATTACTTACTACAGTCTCATGTAGGAAGGAGCACAGACTACATAATGTGATGTACTCCAGTTATAAGCTATATCATCTATACTCTACCTTTCCTGGTGTGAGTCTTCCAGGCTGATTTTGAATTCTGTCAGCAGAGAAATGGATCTGCTTTTCCTTAACATCTTATGGCTAAGCCGTTATCGACATGGTTTGGTGCCCTTTCATTGCTAATACTCACAATTGCTGGTGACTGTGAGCTGTGAGGTCTCATAATTTTGAGTAGGAACTCGGTGTGTGTAAAATGACCTTCAGCAGCATCTGCTGTGGGCTTTTTTTCCCCTGTGTTAAATCGGATATGTGAGGTTATCTGGGATAGTGAAAAGCTATACTCAGAAAGTATTTATTTTTTTTATAATGAGTGATGGAGTTCTTTTTGCTTCTGGCAACTATAGGCCTTTTCTGAATACAGCAAATGACTGTTTCAAAATGAAAACCACTATGTGTTTGAATGTAGTATTATGCCTAGTTGCTTTTTGAGTGAAAGGCGGCTTTAAAAAGTTAGGTATATCATTGCCAAAAAGGGCTAAATAGTATTGTCAGCATTTTGAGAAGGAATAGGTCCTTTTTTTCCTGAAACTCCATTCTGGACAGCTGTTAGTGACTTACCAAACTTTTCATATGGATATGTATGTTAATGACAGGCAATGAACTGGAGATGAAGAGACCCAAACACAGACCGATCTCTTCAGTGCACATCAAAAGCCTTTACAAAAGGAGCAGTAAAAGAGGCAGTGATGGTGGAGCCTTCACTTTTGTACACTGAATTAGTTCTGCAAGCAATGAAACTGATCTTTTCTCCTTGCCAGAAAAGTCTGGTGATTTTTGTGAGTGCTCATTAGCACAAGAGGCATTTGTGAAGATAATTGACTGACGCCGATACTGCTGGCTGTCACAACAGTGCCAGCAGTGTATGTGCGTTTTAATAGTTGTATTTTTCCCCCCTTTCTTACATATAATGCTTTCTGAAAGATACAGGCTCCCTAAAGATCTATGAGCCCATGTGAAGCAGGGAGTTTAAAGAATCCCTGTTCAGGGCATCTGTCCGTCTGCTCTGCTATCTCTCCGCTTGTGGGGTACGTGGGTGTGTGTTGGGCCCGGGGGCTGGGAGGTAAAGGGGCTACAGGAGGCAGAGATGCTGCAAATGTAGACAGATAAGAGCCCCCCAGCCTTGTGGCGGGTAAATGTTGGAGCTTCACCTTATAGGAAAGTGACACTGGCACAGAAGTGGCAGGAACATTAAACAACAAGCCCCCCACACACACGATCAGCAGGGAAACAACCCACGCGATGTTAGACTTTAACTAGACAAAGAGAGCAGTTGGGGAAAAGCAGGGTATTTGTTTGCGTGCATACTTAGCCGTATACAATACAGCTGTCATACAACGCATCCCAACCGTATGCATGAGCAGTGTGCTTAAAAATGCGTATCTTGTGTATCATCAGATGGGTTCCAGAAAATCTCCGGTTGCAGAATCGTTCAGAGCCTGAGATGCTCTTTTTAGCAGAGGAAGATCAGCAAGTGCATACGGTTGGGATCTGTTGTATGACTGCTAACATCTCGCAGCTTCACCGGTGCAGCTTCATGGTATTAAGACATTTTTCTCCAGTGTAAATGGAAACTGAATTTGGCCTGTAACCTCTTGTGTTTTAAGGAATTAATTATGATCAGCAGTGCAAGGCTATATTTTTATTTGGTGTTTCCCATGACAATAAAACCCGAGAAAAAAGTAAAGGACATTAATAATTTTCTGACCTGGTATTTTCAGTTACTGGAAAATTCTGAACTGGTGAAATTAACCCAGAGAAGTGTTGCTTTCAGTAAATCTCCAGACTCCAAAATATTTTGAGGGAAACACTTCCAAATTTGTCAAAACAGCCTTGTTAAGCATTTGAAAACTGTAAACTTCACGGGCTTTGGTTTGAAGTATTAGCTACTTTAACACTTTAAATCCCAACCTCCCCAAATGCAAAGATCAAAATCAGAGTAGAATGTTTTGGATTTCTCAACACAGAGCATTGTATCCCAATGCACTTTGTTTCTTTACAATATTTTTTGAATGTGTGAAAATTCTGGGCTTTTTAATATGCAGTTCACAATGGGGAACAAGTTTGAAATCTCAAATTCTCACAGGACAGAAAGTTGCTTTCTTGGCCACCATGAGAAATAGCTCCCAGGATTTTACTGATGTCAGGAGAAATTGAAACTAAAAAGATAGTAACTGGAAGTAGATTACTTTCAGCATATAGCTCTGTGTTAATGCTTAGCACAAACCAGTATGTCAAAGATCTAATTTCTCAGAAAATTAGATCTCTTGTTTGTCATCTTGAATTTCTATTTAATTTGCTTTTCTAAATGTAATTTCTTTTATTCTTTTACTGGAATACAAAATCTGGATATTTTGGAATATAGATGTCAAGAGGAAAGCAGTCAACCTAAAAGTTTTTAAAAAGGAATTTCAGCAGTGATTTCATGACCTGAAATAAATGTTGCATAATATTGTCACCATTTCAGCAAGTAAGATGTTGCTACAAAAGACTGTAATCTATATGTTCATTAAAGTCTATCAAGAACCTGATTCTGTGTGTGTGTGTGTGTCTATGTGTGTGTGGCTGGAGTACACACTGTGGTTTGTCATACGCTTTTGTTGACATATCAGGCAATGGTGTATTACTTATGAGTAGCAAAAACTAAGTAGTTCTTTCTTAGACAACAGCTAATGTGACTGTATCTCTTGATCTGTTGTGTGAAACAGATTTATTTATTTGATACTAGCACTGTGAAGGATATTTAAGGCATCCCTGAGGTCAGTTAGCTTCTAGTTACAATTGTGGCTCTAAGAAATTGTAACAAAGGAACTTAAAACTCATTTTAAGCCCCCCTGAGGGACCTGGACTACTTATTTCATAGTGAGTAACAGTAAAAACTGCAATTTTATCTCCAGACCTTCTACAAGTAGGAACTGCCAATTGCCTTGGGAGTTTTCTTATTCTGCTGTTTAAAAATATCTGACTCTAAACCTGTGTTAGTATAAACTACTGATTCAGTAATATCCAGGGCATTATTATTAGTCTCCTGAGGATGTCAGTTTGTGAAAAGAATTGCATGCATGGGTTTGAAAGATGAATCTCCAAAAGTGACAAATGGCAGAAGGTACGCGGAGATTTTAGGTAAGATTGTTAATGACCAACATGTCAGTGCAGCAGTTTGAAATCCGTAGTGAATTCAAATGATGTCTCTATAGATGGTATGTGGGTATTTCCATTTAATAAGAGATTTAAATATGATTGTGTGATTATATTTTAGAACCATTTTAAAAGAAGTAACTGTTGCACCAAGTTAGCACAGAGCATGTACTTTTGCCCACACGTGTACACTCTGAATTGATGGAATAGATAAGGGTTGATTTCCTGCTCATGAGATGAGGTTAATAATGTATGTCACAGCTAGAAATTGTATCTATGATTTTAGCCTAGTGTTTGGAAAATATTTATAGTACATTTCAATGTCATTTTATATCAGCAGGCAATACTCTGGGGGCAAAAGTTCCCAAAGCTGGACGCTGCTCAAAGGATACTTTACCATGAGCTGTGTCTTGCTAGAATCTTTTACTAAAACCACAGATACCAGGCCAGTAGTCCCTGAAAAACAGCATTCTGGTTTTGTACTTACTGTGTTTAAACATGCAAAAGGCAAATGAAATAACAGACTTGCTGACAGAAAGCAACATGGGGAGAATTTTGGTTTCAATGCAATTTTTTTAAACAGTCTCTGTATTTTCTTCAACATCAGGTGACATTTAATGTCATCTTTTTGTGCCTCATGGCTGAAAATCCATTAACATCCTCTGTTAAAAAGAAGGGAAAAAAGCACAGAAGCACCATTTCAGTTCTGATTACCCCTGAAAAGCAGAAAATTTGACATGTCAGCATTTCCTGAAACATTATTTTCTTAAATTGTTATATTTAAGAAAATACTACACTCCAAATAGCAGTCAGTAAGAGAAACAGAGCTGGGGAAGGGACAACAGTATGTGTGAGAAGCCAGTCAATCAGTTCAATAACTAGCTGAATACTCCTGTTCAAAAAGTAGCCAAGGCTTTAGTCATTTTCGTTTCTGACTAATCACAGTCAGGCAGTTTGTTAGCACTGTAATTACAACTTCCAGAAGTGACCAACCCTTCCACACCTCCTCCTAACAAGCGCATACTCCCACCTCAACAACCCAGCCAGAAGTTAGGCAGACTTTAGTTTTGATGACTCTTCCCTCACTTCTAGAATCCATATTGATCACCCTACGTTGTCATTGATCTGATGGCAGCATATACCACTGTCATTTTTATTCGCCTTTGCACAGATCATGAAAATCTGGTGCTTTCTTTAATACCTTAACTCTCAGTATCCATTGATGTTCTTAGTATAGCTTCTAAGGAGTGACCTCACCCGTTTCATAACCAAACTCTCCTACAGTACTGCAGCACACAGTTGGGAGAAAACCCATCACTGACCAACAGTTTATTCAAGGTACGGCAAGGCAATCTTTTTGCTTCCTGGCAGTGAGCTGGACAGTCACCTTCCTCCTCCCTCCCCACTCTTGTGGCAGAAGAGTGACAGTAACCTGTGCTGCAATCCAAATACTTTGCCAGCATGAAGTGAGATACCAGCGGGAAGGCAGCTGCAGGCGGGTCTCAGAAGGGTGAGGAGTTGGGTAGCAAAGAGCTGGGTGCCCACCTGCTGCACAATGACAACTTCAGGTACAAAGAGCTCAGTTTTGGAGTACAGGGAGAAATAAAACTCAAATTCTGAGCTGCAGAAGCATGCAGTCCTCTGGGTCTGGAATAATGTGGTTGGGGAAATTCATACCTCTGAGAGCTGGTGTTCCAAGTTCGTTGCAGACTAAGACATGATTTACACTCACACATTATCCTGACAAAGCAAGAACATGCGAAAAATAAGTCTGTTTCTGGCACAGTGCTTTTCCCTGAGTGTTGCCATATTTGGATTACAGAGTATATAATTTTCATGAAGTACATAGCATAAAATATTGGGCAAGCCATTTCAAAGGGATGTCTGTTTAGGTTATCAAAGCCATATTCTGTGCTATTCGTGGCAAGTGAAATGGAGATGAAGATAACATGTAGCACTATTAGGTAGTATCATTACCCTACTGGATGTTTCTAGAGTAGAGTTCCTCCCTTTCAGGGGTATGACATGTCGGCATTAAGGACCTGGAAGGTGGAGACTTGTTCTACAAGTGGAGCCTTCTGTGACACCTTCCCTGTGTGAAAAGCTACAGACACAGGTGGAACAAAAGGTCCATCACCATTTTTTGAAACTCTGACGAAATGAACTCCAGCTTCATAGATAGGAACTTACATTGGTGATAAAACGTCCATTATGAGGCTGAATAAACATGTTGTGCCTTTGCAAATACTGTGTGGCAGCTTTATTTCAGACGGCTGTTAATGGGTCAACTCCAGACAGTCTCTTGGCAGTCACTTTGAGCCACCAATACTAGAAAGTACAGTCTATGCTCTTCTTTCAAACGGGGTTATAGGACCTTCTGGTCTTTTATATTCTACACTGGGACTGCTCCGGCCCATCTGAAACATGATCTATATTACAAATTATATTTACCTTTAAAGACAAATCTCAGGGCATAACAAGGCAGACTAGTTAACAAAGGTGAGATACTTCAGACACATTAGATATTTAAAGTTGCTGGGCGAAGCTGATGCAGCACTGGCACAGAAGGTGCTGCAGCGTAGGCACATAGCTGGCATCTGACTGTGGCCTAGTCCATGGACTTAGTTTATTCTGAACAGCAGAAAAAAAATTCTCCTACGCCACACAAGCATCCCTTGAAGGTCTGTCATGTAAGCAGACACTGCCTCACTCAACTTAATATATGAATAAGATAAGAACAAAGTCTGAACGGGAATAGCCACAAATGGATGACTCCTCACGTGGTATCAATCTTTTGTTTACAATGGCATGACTTGATTAAAGTTGTGTCTGGGGTCCTGTAACTGCCACCAGATCCCCTTAATGTGCAATGTACTCTGCGTTTTGCTATTTCCAAATTTAGCCAAGAGGCCTGTGTTTGTTTCAATGAATGCCTTTCTTTGCATGAAATATTTCACAAATGCCATTTATTGCTATGTGCTTGATTCTTCGCAGGGTTTCAAGACTATGATTTAATATCTTAGATTGTCTAAACAAAGCCCTACTTAAAATTTGCTCAGGTTTGCTTAGAAACCCAGAAACCCTATAATTATAGGGAGAACCTAAAGGAGAAAGCAGTTTCATTAACACTGGAAACTACTGTTTATACCCATGAACTGTGTAAAACTGTAGTTTCAGAAATCCTGCTGAAATAATCCTCCAGTGCACTCAGTAAGCCAAAATTGTAAAGAAGTGGTACTTCCATGTGACCTCAAGGATTGGACCCGTTGTTTTCACATGTGATTCCTTCCAACCGCATGTTACTTGATTTATAATGTCTGAAGTAAAGCCGATGGAGCACACCCTGCTCATCGCTGGCATCCCTCTGAGCAAAGGAGGGGAGATGTCAGTGCGGAGGCAGAGCTCCTGCTGGTGTCCTGAGATGTCAGTGGGGGTTCAACCTGTAGACGCGGGGCTGTGCATGGCCTTAAGTTTGTATTTGGCTAACTGATGGTTTTCTTTTTATTAGGGATACAAACCTACCTATGTACCTACAAACCCACCCTCCTTGGCATGAGGCCTTTCACCTTCCCAAATACAGTAATTAGGGATACGCATTCTCTAGTATATTGTGTGGGTTTTTTATAGCACCTTTGAAGGATGCCAGACTGACAGTCAGGAGGCTTCAGGTCCTCTCTTTATCCACAGAGCCATTTCTGCCATTTGGGTTCTGAGCAAGCATTATTTGCACATATTTAACTTCAATGAGACCGGTACTCGCGCATGGCAGCTAATGTTGGGGAGAAACAATGAGCTGGATTCTGTACTGTTTGTTTGTTTGTGTTTGTGTTCATATTGAAGATGAGGAAACTGCAACTTCATTAAATTAAATTAAATTTTATAACAATCAAATGATTTAGGTAATAAAGGGGGGCAAAGAAAGAAAATGTTGAATTTTAATAGCTATAACCTGTAAGCAGTGCTTTATCTTGCCGCTGCTGTTGTGAGGACTAGTAATTGCAGCCGTCTAGACACAGGAACAGATGCAAAGTAGAGCTTTATTATATCAGACATTTGCCCTACTACGATACAGTCTAATTGCCCAGAAAATATATTTCTACTTGAATTATTTCTAATTTGATTTGAACTAGACCAACTGTTGTATTTTGCTGAACTTTATCAAGTGATAAAATGGAGCACTAAATTTCAAAACAGTGTCTTTATCAATCTTTTTAAAGCAAAGGATGAATTAATTGAAACTTAAAATGGCATGCAGTTTTCTAGAAAATAAAATAGTTTTCTTTCTTGCTAATTAGATTTTTGTTATGTCTTTCACCTGTGTGGCTTGAAAAGGAAAAGCAATGCTAACGCTAATTTGTGATTTACTATGTTATGTCTACTAGTGTTGCATGAAAATATTTTAAATTGCAAGTTTAAAATGCGATTAGAAATTATGCCGTTGTGAGAGATGTAAGGAGTTCAGTTTGGTTATCTGAAAATGTCGATTATTTAAATCAAATGGTTTATTTCCTCCCAACTGATTTTGTTTTCTTTCCAGAGTATTAGCACAGAAACCTGAATTTGTTAATGAAACCTGACAAACATTTTGTGTATTTCAAGAGAGTCTGAATCATCGGTCTACTGAAAATGGATAATCAATGTGAAACAAAGGTGACTCTTTGGATGCCCAGGCCCGTTGTTTTTAAAAGATGAGATTTTGTTGCGACGCGTTTCTGTTCAGTTCTCAGTTTGCATTTGTACATTTGCCCTCTTTCCGCATTTTAAGGGTTTAGGAAATGCAGGGGAATCTCTCAGTGGCTTTCACATAAAATGATAATAGTAACTCGCTTCCTCCTTCTTCCCATCCCCCCCAAAATAGAGCGTACTACTGAAATTATTTAAATTGACTGAGCCTTTTAAGCAAGTAAACACATTTTAACTAGTTTTTTTTCCCAATCCTTCCATTCATGCCCACTATAGAAATTAGCCTTCACTCTTCCTTCACTTACACATGGATACACACACTTGCATGGACACAAGAAAAATTTCTTTTCTCCTGTCAGCATTCCTACCCAACAATAGTTAGATTAGTGGAAATGAGGGCCTCCGCAGAGAAAGGACATTCAGCCACAGAAGGCTCCCTGCAGGAACAGCTGGTAGGGGTTAATGGCTGCTGAACCTCACAGCCAGGGCCTATTCTCTATTGTGTGTTCAACTCCTGGGAAGGAGGGAGACTTGTGACAGCTTCTGGGGTGCATGGGATCAGAGGTATAGCAGTTAGGTCAGAGAGGTAGTGTTCGGGGGGAAAAGGCTAGCCGGGAATTGCAATAAAAATGAACTCTGCGGCGGGGACGGCGGAGGCTTGAAATCTGCAAAAATTGGGCACAAATTGCCACGGGGAAACAGCAAAGGATTATTCAGTAACGTGGCTTCTAACCTTTTAACAACTGCGATATGAATTAAAAGAACAATTGGAGGGAGATGGGGGATGAATAATTCATATTGGAAAGTGGATAAAATCCAAGTCGGAGCTAAACATGCGCCACTAATGTATGTTATTTATGTTTGTACGCTAACCCCTTAGAGTTCAGCTCTCTGGATTATGGTGCGAGCGCCGTGGCCGCCCTACCAAACACGCCAGTCAGGAGGCACGAGTGATCGTTCAGCACGCACAGCGCGCTTAAGCTTAAATAGAGAATGATTAATAAGTATATGTTTCCCCTCAAAGTAGGTGTGTTCACCACACCATCATGATGTGCAGAAGGAGCCCTCTTTGGAGGACTGGCAGGTGATGTGCTGGCAGGGCAGGTCTCTTTGGGGACCGGGGGGGGCTCCCGGGGTGGGTCCTCTGCTGCCCGCTTGTGCCCGGCACACACCAGGAAAGGACCTCTCAACAAAGTCGGGAAGAAGCAACGATTTGATGGACTGAAAAGACCACCGCTGGGAAAACACCGGGATCTTCCTGCTCCCCTCCTCTCCTGCCCCTCCTCGTTTTGGGATAGTTTGGCAGGATGCTGTGGTTTTAAAGGGACCTTAGGGGGAGCTAGATTTCCCCTCTGACAGCTGGTTCCTCTCCATACAGTATCTGAAAACTTCCTAAATTAAAAGAAGGAACATAAAATAGCAAAAGAGTATTAGACCGACTGGTTCTGTGTGGAAACCTCCTCTCCCTGTACGTTCCACAGCAGTAACCTTTCTTTCTGTTTTTCTGCTCTTTCAGTATGGGAATGTCTGACATTCAGTAACATTAAACATTAAGAGGTTTGGGGCATTTTATATACTTCTAAGTTATAGTTTAAGCAAGAGAATAGGAAGTTTTCTGATAACGCAGCTCTTTTCCCCTAACCCCCCCGATTCCCTACCCATATTACACTTGCAGATAAGATATGTAGGTGTTGGGACACATTAGCACAAATTTCACCCAGTGCAGCTTGGGTGAAAAAGTTCAGCTGTAACTACCGTTTCTTGGTTTTGTTTGTTTAATCCCAGACTTTAAAGCCACTTAAATCATTTTGCCTTATGTTATTCTTCTCTGTGTGAGTTTGCTTAAAGAAAAAAAAGAGCGTGCGAGGGAAAAAAATGTTCCATTGAGATCCTCACCTGCAGCAGAAGCGTGAAAGATACTGTCAGTGAGCTCCCAGTGAGTCCTTTGGAAGCAATACAGATGCAATACACTCATTAGACTTCTTCTATTTGGATTGTAATGGCTCAATGAAAACATGTGAGCCAGTGCCTGAGGCCTTTTAAGAATATTTAAGATGCACTGAAGTGTGTCATGCCTTAGTACACCTTGACACAGTATTGCAGCCCCCAGAATGAGGATTGACAAGTACAGGTAAAAACAACAACAGAGACATAACAGAACAATAACAAAAATGCCTCCCTGAAGTACTGACACTGACAGCTTGATAGAATAAGCAAAAATATCACCAAAATGACTTGCAGGCAGGAATAAATGAGGCTTCCAAGCACTCGTGAGAGAGAGCTCGGAACATTTATCCTGCTTTACATTGTGGATACTGAAACACTGAGTACAAGTGACTTACCCCAGAGACATGCAGCGAGGTAGTAGCACCTGCCACCGCAACCCTTAGTCCTGCTTTCTGCCTGGCTCGGCAGCCACACCTTGGAAAAATTACCCTTTCTACCCATATTCTGATTCTGCTCTGTCCTCTGTCCAAATGAAGGCCCTGATTCTGCAAGCAGCTCTGCGCATGAGCAGATTTCAGCATGTACCTACGCGTGCTTTTGATCTGGACTCCCAAAGCTGTATTCAAATTTACAGAGCGTGCAGATCCTCAAACTAGAGGTTGATACTTGGACAGGGGGGAACATAGGTCTGCACTGAAATTTCCATACTTTGGATGCCTGAATTGTTTGAAAACAGTGAGGATGGACCATAAATCTGTGAAAAGAACGAGGCAAATCAGCGCACCTGGGCTAAGACTTTGGAATGCATGGTTTCAGTTCATAGAACACTTTTTCCCAGTTATTATAAATATCTGAAAACAAGGCTGGCTCAACTTAACTATAACTTAGAACAGCGGAGTTAGCAGGTGTGCTTGTAAAAAGATGTATTCAAATTCCCATTTCTTTTAATAAAAGAGAAAGTAAGAATAGGGGGGTTTGTTGACCTCTTTGCATTGCTATTCATATTGCCAGCGTAAAGACACAAAGGGGTATAAATTAAGAACTCAGAAGGGAATTATTCTGATGACAGACTCTCACACTGAGGGTTTGTTACATTTGGTAAACTCTTGATCTCCCCAAAGTGCAGCGATTGATTCCAATAATTTGTTGTCACATTTTTTTAAATATAGATAATTCAGCTTTATGAAACAAATTTAACAGAAGATGCTGTTTACAAAACCATAATGCTATTTTTAAAGCTGCTAGTTCAAATGTTATGTGTGATATTCTGTACAGGATGTGCTATTGAAAGGGTTAAGCTTTTCTGACTTTCAGATACAATGAAATTATGACAGGAAGAAAATTGTGCCATTTTAGCATGAAAATGCTTGTACAAATACTGTCGTTCCTTCCTTCTTACTTTCTTTATAATGCCTCAACGATAGCTAAGATGACAGACATTTGACAGGTATCTGTAAGCATACAACCCAGGCAGCTCATTAAAGTTTTTCTTTCTATGCATCAGCTTTCACAAAGGCAAAAACCCATTAGCATTGACTATTTTGCAGATTAGAAGAATTAAGGGCTTCAAACGTTGGCTTATACCAAGCAATGTCATTTGTGAAGTGATGTTTGCTTTATTATTTCCCTTTCTCTCCCTCTGAAACCAGACTGACATGACTTTAGCTCAACGTAGGGCGTAATGTGCAAACCAAAGGACTGGCTCACCGATGAAAAGAAACACATTCCCTTTTATACATGACTGGAATGGCAAAAAGGGGAGACTTTACATGTACTATTTAGGCTCATTAGAGTACTGATTATGATAGTTCTCCGGTGTAATCTTTAATCGACTTTGACACTAGATTTGCCCCGTTACAAATCCTGTCATGCAAATTAAGTCATTTGTGTTGTTTGATATGGAAAGATCTGCTATGAAATGAAAGATTAGTTCACAGATGAGGCACCAGAGACTGCTGCCCTTGTGCACCGTGCAACTGATTACAAGGATGAGAGCATCCATTTTTACACTGCTGTTAACATTTAGGAAAGAAGATTAAATTAACGTAGTTTATTTCCTTCTTCCTGCATGCACTTATTTTAAATAAGATTTCATAACCCTTATTTTTATGGTATGCAAGACTGGCAAAGATGGTTAAATGCAATACCACCATTTTAAGTAGGAAAACATATTTTTGGAGGCAATGTGGATGGTGAGATGAGTATTTTTTTGTATGCCCTCCACTGAGATCCAGGATTTTTTTTAATCAGTAATCAGATGACAGAGATTTTGCCATCATGTACAAAACAGCAGTGAAAAACTACTGCATATTTTCATGCACTAAAAACCTACTCTTTTGACTCAATGATGTGTAGGATGCCTTTTATTATTGTTGTTATCATTTCCTATTGAATATTTGTATCTTGGATTGGTTATACCGGCCTGATAGGAAACCTCTGTTTAAAGGGTGAGGGTTTTTTACTACTTAAAAACATAGCATGAGAAGCAAACATTGCACCTAGGCCCACTGAATATACATTTAAATAAAATTTATGTTGCTGATGAATAGGTCCAGGCCAACCAGAGCTGTTTTTTTAAAGTTTTTAGGACCTCTCGTGCCAAACTCGCAGCATTTGGTTGGCATGGTACAGTTCATATACCTGGCCTCAATTTAGGTAGGTGATCACTTCCTGCTGACAAAGAATATCAAAGTCTTTATAAGGAACATTTGTTCTGTACTCTTGGACCAAAAGTGTTTGATCTGCTTGAGGAATTTCAGATGCTTAGCCATTCTTAACACTTCCCTCTTGAAAAAGTAATCACATTTACACTTTAAGCAGATCACCTAATTTCTTTGAGAAATTTATGGGAACTGTGGGTATCTCCATAATTTCAGACTGATATAGCCAGAATCTAACCAAACCAAAATAAACGACAAAATATTCACCATTTTCTGTTTTCATTAAGCATTCTCAATGAAGAAGCAGCTGTGCGGTATTTTTGCATGCTGCTATAGCTGTATGGGACAGACATACAGAATGTACCTAACACCATGGCTGGGGATGGAACTCAAGAAATTAGTTAAGTACTACTGCTATGTATTTTTTAAGACAATGGATTATTAAGCACCTCTAGTTAAATGTGTTCTCATTTTGTCCTGAATATTCTCTCTACCTCTCATTTATAATCTATTTACTTTGTCCTTTTAAAAACTGTATGTTAAAAGAAAGCACCACTACATTTTGTCATTGTATTTTGACATAGCATGAGTATTTCGTATAGTCTGAGTGTTCTGTTGTTTGGATGAAGATGAATACTGCAGTTACTTAAGATTCCCTTAAATGGCCATGCCACAAGCTGGAATGATCCTTGGAAAGATTATCTCACTTTGGATAATTTAAGAGGAATTTTAGCCTTTAGGTTCAACACACCAACTTTTCGCTTGTTTGCTCCAAGATTTTGTGTGCTCATTTATTTAGAGATCAGTAGTGCTAGATATTTCTGAATTACTAAAAATCTTTAAGGATTAAGCAATTTTTCTTGGGAACCTTGGGGAAGAATCTTCATAACACATAGTTGCCCAAAGTTGGCAAGTGTTACAAATTTCAGACCACCAATGACTTGAATAAGCAATTGAATATTTTACTTCACCAGTAATTTAGGAATGAAATAGCAGAAATCAATCAAAGGTATATTTATTTTAAATTTAAATTTAAATTTAAAGTTGCAAGGCTGTCTTTGTCCCCTTAAGTGACAGGTGACAGTCTGGATGCCGTAAAAAATCCACCACAAGGATTCACCTAAAAATCAAAATTTTAGTATATTTTTTCCTCTTTATGTCAATGAAATAAAAAAATCCATAGTTTTCTAAAAAGTAAATTTTAAAATGTTTTCTCTTTAAAAAAAAATCTATACGTTTTAACACACAAACTGTGATGGTAGAGCTTAAAAGTAAGCGTTACCACGGATTATATAATTTAGTTAACATTTGAAAAGTGCAAACATTGGCTATGTGTGCTGTGTTATAACTGTACAATTATTGTATTAGCATAAGATAGGTTGGGACATGCTTTCCTGAAGATCCATAATACAAATGTACACACTTTCACAAAGCAACGTTTACAGTTTAGACCCTAGATTTCTATTAACATACTTAGGCACTGAGTCTCTTTCTTAGTCCTGTTTGAGAGCAATGTGTTGTCTTCTGCCAGCCAAAATGTCACAGAACTTATACAAAGGATGCAAATGTGTCATATTTTTCTCCCCAGGCTCATTTGCCCTCACTGCATGATGCTCCCTGCATTACAGTAATGGAGTCCATAAAATGTAATAAGAAAAAGGTGTACTTTAATTAGCCGAGTCATGGTATGAATAAACTCTGTTATAAATCACTTCTCTTTATTTGCATGTATGAGTTGTGTATATTAACAATTTACATTAGGTTTATCGAAATGTCTTACGGTGCTTTTTCAGTAAGCGTGATGCCAGGCCTGGTCAGAAGAAGCCCTGAGACATTAAAATATTCAACTACTGCACTGGCTGGCTGGATATAAAAATTAATGAGAAGACTGCTAGCGTGCAAGGATTTTTTTAAACCCCAAGATACAAATCAGAGTACATTAGTTAGACCTATTAAACTGCGTAGTAGTTCTCTCAGAAAAATGCTGGAAGCTCTATCACTTAAGTCTATTTAAAACCAGCTTGGTTTAAATGGATTTTCCTGGTAGTGGAGTAGGTTAGGTCATTTAGTATTTTTTTTTCCTTCCTTCCTTAGAAGCCTATTAATGGCATCCTAGGCATTACAGACCATTTTTTTTTTTCAAACGTATTCAGACCCTAAAGGACCCAGACATTTTCAAAAGCATCAAAACTGTTTAGATGCTTAATTCCCATTAATTTTGAGATGAACATATGTGGCCCTAAAGTGTTTTTTGCTTGCCCGTGTGCATTTGGGTGTGTGAGTATACATGTCCAGGACACCACTAACTGTTTACGTGGGCCAGTAAGCCAAACTCTGTATAACTCTCAAAAGACCTGTTGCTCTTTTGGTACGAGTAAAAGCTCTCATGCAAGTTCTTGGCTTGCTCCCTTCAGCAGAAGCTGCCCACGAGCTCGATAGGCCTGGCTGTCTGAGGAGTTCCTCAGCACAGTGGAGTCCCGGAGTAATGTAAAGGCTGGGTGGCACCTCCATCCACCCCATTCCTTTCCCTTTTTAATGCCTTCTGGAAGGCAGTCCCACTACCTAGCTTCTGTATACAAAGCTAAGAATCCATCTAACTTCTAGCCTGTATTTGTTCATGGCCTATTTATAGAAATTTGTTCCTGTGCCAGGTTTGTTATCTACGCTGAAGATTTATTCCTTATATTGTTGACCCAACACACTCCTTGATTGCAGCCATCTCTCTGCTCATCCTTCATTTCGCTTGAGTAAAAACTTCAAATTATTCTAATATTCTAATTTAGTGCTCGCCCTTTTTTGCTGTGTTGTCTCAATATCTTTTCTGTGTCTGTTTCAGTATGCACTCATTGCTCTTGAAAATGAATGTGCAAAACCATACACAATGCTCCAAATGAGATCTCAACTGTAGCTCATTTAATGGTATCAATATTTTTCTACTCTCACTGATGTATCTTGACTGATGCATCCTGTGATTGTATCTGCACTAGGCTTGGTGACTCTTGACCTTCCTGACAATGCCACCCATGTCCTCCTCTTGAACAGTCATTGCCACCTGTACAGCAACACCTCTCATTCATAGGCCACAAGGGGATGTCCTTGCACACTGCACCATTGAATTTGGCCCATTTGTTCAGTCCAGCTTTCTACACGGTTTCATTATCCACCTTTGTATGCTGATACGTGCCCTAACAAATTCCATCCGCACACTGTTTTGTGCCAGCATTTCAAAAGACAGCGTCAAAAAAAATCTGTCTCATGATCCTTGTCCTAAGGGTATGAACAGACCTGGAGGAACTCACTGTTAATATCCTCCCAACATGTACCTTCACTTTAGTGCTACTCCCTGCTGCCATCTTCCTTTTAACCAGATCCTTATGCATTTTACAGTCTTTCTGTGATGTTTTTTACATTTTCCATCATAGTAAGTCTGTTATATGACGCTTTATCAAAACTCAAGTAAAATGCATGTAGTGCATTCCCCTTTGCTAGAGAGATGCTAGCTTATAATGTAAAGTTGACAGGTCATTCTGGAACGATTTACATTTAATAAACCTGTGCTGCAATGTACCCAGTTTCCTTTCACCTTAACACTTTAATTAAAATTTCCCCAATATTTGCTCTCAAGCACCTTATACTTTTCACCTCAGAGTAAGGGGATCAGATCCCCATATTCTCTTGTTCTTCAAATAAAAGTATGATTGCTCTTGAAACTTGGTAGATTTCTTAAAATCCTTCATTTCTCAATTGATGCTCGATCGATGGGCAGTTCTGAGATGGAAGTTACTCTAATCCTATTCCATCTTTTCCCTTTATTTCTCATCTTCCCTAGCAACACAAACTGAAACACAGTATCTTCTGATACTTCTGTATACATATCCTGTGTTCCTACTACTTTCTATCCCCCAATCAAATCACAGACAAGCCTTTCAATAAATTGATCTGTTTTCTTTCCAACTTTCTTCCCGTAGATATTCTTTGATCCATTGCTGTATCATTAGTTACTTTTCTATATTAAAACCAAAAATAACCTGCCAGAGTAAATTACATCATCCAAACTGCTAAAATCACATAAGGAAATAGTAAGAAAGGCTGTTAAATGATGAAATAAGTTAGGATGTTTTAGAAAAGCTGCATCTTAGGTGAATACATCTATTTCATATGCCTATGAATTCAAGCATCTGCAAGCTATTGTCCTCTAATGAGGGCAAGCACAAATTAGTTAATATTTGAAACAATTGGCTGACTCAAAAGGAGTCTTAGATGAAAAAATCAATATGTTTAAAATGCCTTTTCCTATGGAAATGCTGCTCTGTCCAGCTAGAAAAAAACCACAACTTTTCTTTAGAAAACTGTGGACGTTGTAATTTCCAAGCTGATTTATTCTAGTTGTAGATTAAAAATAACATATCTTTTAAAATATAAACAGTCATAAAGCTCATGGGCAGTCCCCAATGGCTAGAGAAAGGCAAAGGTTATACCCATCTTTGAAAGAGGCCAAAAGGACAACCTGGGACACTACAGGAAGAACAGCCTCACTTCTGTCCCTGGAGAAATTACAGATTGAGTCCCCTTGGCGAGCATTTCTGGGCATATGAAAGGGAAGATGGTGACTGGGGAGCAGTCAGCATGAATTTACCAAGGATGGACCATACCTGACCAATCTGACTGCCTTCTGTGACAAAATGATTGGATTTGTGAATGGGAAGAGAGCAGTGGATGCCATTTACCTTAACTTTAGCAAGACTTTCAACACTGTCTCCCCCAATATTCTTGAATTCAAGTTGGGACGTTAGAATCTGGATAAGAGGGCAACTAGATGGATAAAAAAATGGTTGGCTCATTGGGCTCAGAAGGTATTGATTAGCAGGTTGTACTCCACCTGGAGGCTGCTTATAATTGCAATACCACAGGGACCTGTGCTAGAACCTGTAACATTTCATGTCTTTATCAATGACCTCAAGGAGGTGAAATTTGACAAGGACAAATGCAAAGCCCTGCGCCAGAAAGGAGGACCCTCTTGCAATGATATGGCTGGGGACTGCCTGGCTGGGGAAACAGCTCTCCTGAAAAGGCCCTGCAGGTATTGGTGGACAGGAAGCGGAACGTGAGCCAGGAATGTCTCCTGGCAGCAAAGATGACCAACAACATCCTGGGCTATAACAGGAGCAGAGACAGTAGATCGAGGTGAGTGACTATCCCCCTCTACTTGATATTAGAGTCCATCGAGACAGTGCATCCAGTTTTGCACCACCAGTACAAGAAAAACATTGATAACCTGGAGCAAGTTCAGCAGAGGGCCACTGAGATGAACAGGGCTAGAGCACTTGCGCAGTGAGGAGAGACTGAGGGAGCTGGGCTTGTTCAGTCTAGAGAAGATACAATTTCAGGGGCCCTAGAAGCAACCTGGCAGGGCCTGCAGGACAAGAAGAAAGAAATGGCTCCTCACAGTGATGCATAGTGGGAGGCAACAGACATAAATTTAAAAGAGAGATTACAGTTGGATAGAAGAAGACATTTACATAAGGAGACAGCTGAGCAGTGAAACCGTTGCCCAAAGTCTGTAATCTCCATTCATTCCTGGAGATTTTTCAAGACCAGTCTGTATAAAGCCTTTCAGCAGCCTTGTCTGATCTCATAGCTGACCCTGCTTTGAGCAGGGGTTTGCACTAGAGACCTCCCGAGTCCCTTCCAGGCTGAAATATCCTGTGATTTTGCAGTTCCGTAAATTCAGGATGGACACATGGCTGCCTGTGTTCAGTTGCATCTGCTAGGATGACATAGTTTGTACTAAGTTAGACTGTTTCACTATGACTCAGTGGACAAATGACTATAGTTTTGCATGAGCAGATCTAAAGAATTCCATTGGCCACTCCTTTCAGGGAAATGCCACTTCTCTTATGGGTCTGAAGCATTCACTCCATGTGGCAGTGATGCACAATTCACATGTTATTGATGTTATTTGACAGACACCAACTTTGTACTTGGTGATTTACCCACAAATAAAGAATATACATTTGGAATCAGATACAAATGATGCATGTTATAAACATGGAAAATTTTAGGTTGGAAAGGATCCCTGGAGATTACCTAGTCCAACCTCCTGCTTAAAGCAAGGCTAACTTAAAAGTTACATCAAGTTACTATGGGACTTTAACAGTTCAGTTTTGAACATCTCTAAGGATGAAGATTTCACAATCTGTATGTGCAACCTTGTCTATTGCTTATCTGCTCTCATGGCAAAAAAATGTTTTCCTTTTATCCAGCTGTCATTTTTGTTGCTGAAACCTGTGTCAGGTACCTTCCATCTTCCACTATGTATCTTTGAGGAGAGACCAGCTCAATCTTCTCTAACCTCCCTTTACGCAATGGAAGATATCAATTAGGTTTCCCCTTAGCTTCTCTGGAAGCACAACAAACCCATCCTCCTAGATGTTCAGTGGTCCCTTTCTAGACTCCAGTTTGTTCTGGGGAGGCCAAAACTTCACACAATACTCCAGACACAGCTTCACTGGTAACAAGTAGAAGGAAAAAAACCTACTTCCCTTGGCCTGCTGGCTAAGCTTTTCACCAGGTTCCTCAGATTCATTTCTGAAGAGCTGCTGCATAACTAGGCACTCCACAACCTGTAACAACAAAAGGGATTATTCTGCCCCAGATGCAGAAGTGTGCATTTGTCTTGAATTGCATAAGGTTCCTGTCGTTTTGCTCCTTCAGCTTGTCATGCTCCCTCTGTGTGGCGGCCCTGCCCACCAGTGTATCAACCCTTCACCCTCAGCTTGGTGTGAGCTGTGACATTGCTGAAGGGTGCATAGCATCCCATTGATCGTTTACTGACAAAGATATTAGATGGTGCTAACCTCACATTGACCTTTGAGAGGTGTCACCTACAACTGGGTACCAGTTAGATTTCTAACAGCCAACCCCAACACTTTGAACCTAACATCAAGCCATTTTTCACCCATATTTCACCTAGTCCAAATCCCAGTTTGGTTTCAGGGAAATTATGGAAAACGGCGTTGAAAGCCTTATTAAATTCAAGGTAAATTACATCCACTGCTCTCTTGTTAGCCACCAAGCCACTCATGTCATCACAGAAGGCAGTTAGGTCGGGTAAGATTTGCCAGTTATAAATCTTTGCTGGCTGTTCCTATTAATTTTCCTGTCCTTCAAGATCCCGTAAATGGCTTCCAGGAAGACCTTACTCTTAATTTTCTCATGAAATAAGTGAAGCTGACCAGGCTGGAGTTCCTTAGATTCTCCTCTTGCCTATTTTGAGGATGGGCATAAGGTTTACCTTTTCCTGGTCAGCATGGACTGCCACATCAAAGATGACAGCAAGTGGCCTTGCAATGACATTGCCCAGCTCAGATTCATCTCATTTGGTCCCATGGACTTGTATACTTCCAGGTTATTTAAGTAGTCCTAAACAGAATACTTATCTGCTGTGAGTACTACTGTTCTTCCCCAAAATGATACTCCTTGGCACAGGGATCTGGGACATCTGAAAGCAGATCTTTTCAGTAATCTGAAGCAAAGAAAGCTTTAAGTATCACTTTTCTGTGTCCTGTATTACAAGATCACCTGCCCTCTTCATCACCAGGCCCACGTGTTCCTTGGACTTCCCTTTGCTGTGAATGTGTGTGTTAAGCCTTAAAGTAGGTGTTACCAGCTGCTTTTACCAGGCAGTCTACAACAGACAACTACTAGGACATCCCACTTTGTTGGCTTCCCCTCTAATCTTAACCCATAAGCTTTCAACAGGTCTGTCACCAAATTCATAGCAGAATTCTGGGCATTCAAGGTGTGCTTTTGTGTAGACTGCAATTTCCCCACACTTGTTTTACCTGACAGTCATTCCTAAAGAGCCTTTATCCATCCACCCACCACAGCACCTGGGTTGTGCAAGTTAGTCTACCACATCGCTGTGAGACCAGTGATGTCCATGGACTGCATCCACGTATGGGTCTCCATTTCCTTCTGTTTGTTTTTCAAGAGGTATGTGTTTGTGTACAAGCACTTGCCATGTGCTTCTGGATGCCCTGCTTTCTCAGGGGAGGTGAGAGAGTATTCTCCATCACTCTGTCCTACACAGTCTTCCCCCACTTACCCAGCTGTTGTGTCAGCCTGAATTTGGGTGGGATAGGAGCATTAGAAGAAGTATTCCCTCTTTCAGCATAGAGACATTTCCCTGAATAACAATGAACCTAGTGAGTAGACTGTGAAGAGGGAAGACGGAACTAAAATTTAAGTTTTATATTTGATTGAGGTAGATGTAGCAGCTCATCAGCAGTCCTGATGCTTTGTATCTGTATTTTTCTCACAATGAGGAGACAAAAAGAAGAAGAGCCAGATTTCTTTCCTCTTATTCTTTATATTTGTCTTACATTAATGCTTAATGTTTGCAAGTGAGCTTCAGGTGGTGAGCACAATATGCAGCTAAGAGCTCTAAAGAGATATCTAACTTGTGCTTGTGCAGCCTGGGAAGTAGGGATGTAGCAGATAACCAGAATAAATAGTCATGAATGGCACACTTGTTCTGTGACTGGTCTCTAAATTGTAGGGGTTTTCTTAGTATGTTAAAAAAGAGAAATGTTAGTATGAGGAACAGAACAAGCTGAACACATCTTCCTTGTCTAGTTGCCTTCTAACTTTTTTGCCCTCTGTCCCTGTAATGCAATTAGGGATCTGTGCTTTAAGGTGCTGTGAGTATAACTGATAATCTACTCTTCATATTGAAAAAGGATTTTTATATTGTTGGAATTGACATTTTGTTTTGGCAGGAATATGTGACTTCTTTTCCTCACACAGCCTTATAAATATACCATAAGAGTATTTATTAAAGGTTCAGCAATTTAATACTCAGTAATTAATGGGAACGATTTATTTCTTGCAAATCTACCTATGGATAGGTAGAAAATAGATGAGCTCCCAGAAGAAAAGGAGACCTGTGATCTGCTTCTCAGCTGATATCAGGGGATAATGTAAGGACTTTGCAGCCTTAGATCTTGCCTTACCAGCCCCTCCACCCACTTCCCTTTCCCCTTTCTTCTCCAGATTCCCATAAACAGAGTTTTTCACATAAGCCATGTAACATTTGCACTGGGACCACTTGAAAAGTTGTTGGTATATTAACCAGTAGAATTACAACCCTCTCGCTCAAACCCAGAAACTGATACATCTAGATTATCCATAATAAGGAGTAGGATACTGACTCTATAAATATTGAAATTAGTAGGAATTTAAACACTGAAGTATAAGGTAGCAGAATTGTCCTTTCACTGACTCGTTCCAACCATAGAATAAATTAGTGCAATGGATGGGAAACACACAAAATTTTCTGTATCAGTCAGATCACGTTTCCTATAACTAAAGGTCTTCCATGCATTTATGATGTAAAGGATATACAGTACAAAAATTAAGAACTCTAGCTTTGTGTATGCAAATATGAATTATAGTCTACACAGTGTGCAAATTTTGATTTAAAGGTTCACAAAATTAAGTCCCACCCCAAAAAGGGTCCTTACAAGCAGCAGGTCTAAGCTTAAAACAAAATAGTGAATCATTAGATTGCCAAATATGAAGTATTTTAAAACATCTAATTTATTTTTGCTAAAGATTATTATAATTACAGTCTATCAAGGTGGAAGGGTGCCACTGAATCGAGAGTGAATACTTGAATGAGTAAAACACAAGAATGTATTTGGCTATTGAAATGTCTGTGTAACTCCCATTACCAGAGCTCCGCACACAAAGTACAGCAAAGTGGACTCCATTGTATTTACACGTGTATCTTAAAGAGCAGAAGTCGTGCAAAAATATACTAAAAAGAAAAAAATACTAAACCAGGGTGTGACAAAATGCCATGGAAAATTCTGGCCCATGAGAAATTCAGAAGCCGCAGGCATGCTGAACTTTCAGCGCCTCTCTGGCCAACATGAGACATTCTGCCTGCTGTGGCAGAAGGAGGCTGATTCCCAGCCTGAGCCGCCTTCCGCCATCTCTTCATACATACCGCTGCCCAGCTTCATGCCCCCATAGGCGTCATGCACTTCAAAAGACACTTATGTGGCTTCTACATAAGGCATTTCAAGAGGTGACTGCTCTGTGGGTTTCTGGAATCACTTGATTTAAGACAAGGATTTTAAACCCTCAGCTCCCTGGTACTGCTGTTTTGAAATTCTCTGATACATGTGTGCAGCAGTAAAAACTTAATGTGCATTGCGGAAGCAGAAGAGTTGGTAGAAACAACACGGTGGAAGATCTGTTCACTGTACACGGAAAACTGACCAAAGTGTAACGGATAATAAGTATAATAAGTATATAGGGCAAAGGCAAGATCTTCTTTTATTTAAAGCTAGTTTTATTTAAAGTTCACTTACATTTGTGCAAGTGAAAAAAAATGAAGCATAGAGGAAAGAGTTTCACCCCTGGAAAATCAACAAATAGAATCAGAATAGATAAGTATGGTAAAAAGTGAACCCACTATGGCACTATAGCAGTAACTTATATGTAAAAAGACACAGTAAGGGACTCGTTATTATTTATGGCCAATCCCTTCTGCACCACTGTTGAAATAAGAGGCCACTTCAGGAGAGAAATGAGGGTGTAGAAGTTGCTACTATGAATGTGATATTTGCTGTTGGTTCAACAGGCTAAGATTTCTCATAGGGTGAATACATACGCTCTCAGATAGTGTTAAAGGGCAAGCCTGAAATGATTCGTACACACAATAGATGTCAAATGCATCCCTGGACTATGATGTCCACAGCAGACCAAATTAAGGCTATTATGTTGTACACTGTTTAGTTGTCATACAACAAGGAGCTAAATTCCCACTAATAGCAAGTTCTGTTTTCTCCTTTCTAGGTCATTCATTGGATGATCTTGTCTTCTGGGTATGAAACATTTTCCTTGAGTATATTTTGACTTATAAATATGTAATTCGAGTTCTGAAATGTCAGAACTTTTGAATGATTAGAGGTGCACCCTTAGAACTTTAATCAGCACTCCATTTAATTAGATCATCTTCTAAAAAAATGCTTTTTGCCATCCTCAAAAATTCCTGGTGCTTAGCATATGACAGCTGAATTGTTTCAGTTGCAATATCAAGAAAGCAGTTTCTTACCAAGCTGGAATTCCTTGCTTGCATTTTACTTAAGTTGCTGAAGACACATTGTAATGATTAACTTTTCAGTTATAATTAGACAAAGTAATCGGAATATTTTTAGTATTGCACTGGTCTTTCCTTAACTCCGAATATGTTTACCTGCAGATAATATGTTATGCTTTTCTCATATATAATTATGAGATAGCTATAGGTAGTTATGCACATTGATACACCCAAACACTTTTTTACAAAGAATATAAACATTCTTTTTAGAAACTGAGGAATCACTTACAATGTGGCTTTCTATTATGCTGAAAGGAAGTAAAGGAGCTGTGAAATGGTGGTAGACGACAAAACCAGAACCCCTGGTGGTCGTTCTCCACCCCATGGAGCAGGAGACAGGGAGCGGCGTGTGAAGGCAGGACAGCATGTGCCCACTGACATACATGACAAAAACCTGTGTCCTGACTTACCAGCCTGCAGACAGCTCACCTTGTGGAGTGATGAGATGTAACTTTCTTCCTGTCAATTTGTGTTGCCTTTTTGTCATCTGTGCCCTCAAGGGAAAATTCAAGGTTTTATTTTCATGATGTTTCTTTAGGAGACGATAATGCTCTTTTCAACTGCAATGCATTTTTTAGAGCTCCTGAACTGATAGTTACTTTTCTCATTGTAGACAATTAAGGAAAATATGTATTTTTTAAAAAGTCATAAATAGTCTTTCATAGAATTATGATTTTTGCACATGAGAAACAATACAGAAAAAAGTCTTTGCAAGTTACACATTTACACTACATATTATGTATATACCATGACAGAGGACTTAGGAGGAGCATGTATTGAGATAAGCACCAAATACACACAGTTGATATGGGTGTATGTTACTAAGAGAGGAGATTAATTAAAGTTTGGACAGGGAATGTGCCTTTATAAGTCACTCTTTTCCTGCAAGTACAGTGTTTTGAGAACTGCTGCTAAGTCTCCAAGGAAACCACTGCTATTTGTGACTCTGTTTAGTGGTGGAAAACTAATTTTTACCTGCTTTTCTAAGACTGACAAGTCATGACAGCTCTTAGAAGTCTGCAAATCAATTATTAGTCAAGCCTTGCTATATTTTTAGTTACCTACTTTGTGTATTTAGACTGAATCACTGAACTACACTACAGATCAGAGGTGGAAAAAATGGTACAAATCCTAATTTTCACAACAAAGCTTGTAGCATAATGGTATTATACTGAAAAATTAAAGCTCTCGTTTAAGTCATTTATCAGTACCCCACACAAATATTAATTTGCTTATACAGATTTTCTCTCAAAGCTGCATATGTTGTTGTATAGAAATACACACCGTGAGGATGGACTGTGCACCTACAGTAGGTGTTCTGCTGTCATCCAGAATCTTACCCCAAGTGCCAATCTTGAGAAAACAAAAATCTTTCTTTATTCTTAAATACGATGCTGACAGTGAGAGCAAGAACATTAGAGGAGTATTGTATTTCTGCCTCATAGTGGACTGCTGTGTGTTCTTTCTTTTCCAGTGTTTCTCTGGCAGCCAAGGGAAGCCGTTGACATCCCTGAATTGTCAAAGGCAGAGAGTTTGTTGTTTTCACACATGACAGCAGAGGTGAGATCAGAGCACAAAATGGCTGTGCCAGTTTACACCAGAGAGATCCATCTAGCCTCACATCTTGTCTCCAACATCAGCTGAAGGATGTTGTCCATGGAGTCATGTAAGTACAAGGCAATCACACAGTGAGGCCTCCACAAAATATCCTCCCGGTCTCTGGTGGGAGGGACCAATAGAGTCCTTGTGTTTCATAGCCCAAAATGTTTTTTTCTCTGTTATTTTCTCTGGTCACTTTTTAAAAACATGAAAACCTTTAACACTTTCAAGGTGCCATTCAGAGGTTGAAAAGAGATCTTGCCATGCAGTTTGGGAGAAGCAGGGATGTGTGAGAGAAGCAAATTTGGAATTAACTGTGGGCTGCATAGGAAATGAGCATGAAGTGGTGAGAGGATGATAGTAGGGGTCCTGATTTGGTCATCTCTACACTCCTGTCAGACGGGAAAACACATCTTACTTCAATGCTTTTGTTGCCATGTTACATGCTACCTTTCAACTCCTCTGTAGGACTTGGAGTTGCCTGATAAGTGATCTTACTGCTCCATTCACAGAGCGTGGAGCTCTTTGAAACTGAAAACCAACTCTGATTAACGTTTCTTATAAATTTTTTTTTTTGGTGCAGTCTCAAAAGAAAGTTGTTTATTTCTTTTAGTATATTTTTTGTATTTCTTTTGTGAATGTATCAAATTTCCTGTTTTCCTGTGTCTGATTTTCCCCTTAGATAGTTCCTCTGCCTTTAAAAATACTGTGTCATAAACTGCACAAAAGCAAAAGACAGAGCGGGGGAAGAAGAAAGTGATAGAAGCAACAGGGCTGTTGAGGAGAGAGGCGACATTAATAGAGATGGAGATATGGAAGCTATTCAGGTACAGATGACTCTGGGGTAAACTCCCTCGTGCATAACCTGAGCATTCAAAAAATCCTTTTTTGGCAACCTGCAGATAATATACCTGAAACCATGGTAATTTAATCATTCTCAGTCCTGGCAAGTGTATAAAGTGTTGTTCTTTGTAAGTAGTTTTACATTTTTGTTATTTAAGTGGGAAATCTAAAGCATATTTTCAAGCTTGGTCCGATATACATAATTATAGCCCATTAAAAACTTTCAAATGAACAATTATTAAAGTTTCACTGTTATTTATCTAATTTTCTGTTTTTACCAATGACAATTACTTTGTGTTGTCAAATGTCCTTAAGTTGCACTCAAAAACTTTAAAATCCATATACATTTCAGTATACGTATGAGTTTCTAAGACTTGCCTTTATGTGGCATGTATGTATGTTAACAGTAGCTCAGTGAAGACAGTGGAGTTTTGGTGATTAAATACTGGAAAAAAATAGGATAAGGTCTACTACAATCTCCAGAGCATCAAAGAGGAATCAGAGAGCCTCTGTCCACCCAGGGTTTGGCTCATCCTCTCTCTCCCGGATTGCTCTCCCTCATTTTTCACACTACTCCCTCAGGCAACAAATGTGCACTTTTTTCACAGTTTTTTAATCAACAAGTCCAGAAGAGAAAAGTTGTTAATTGTTTTAAGGCTGATGATAGAACGTTGGTGGTAGCATGACCTTACTTGCTAGGTTTAGACATAGCCAAATGCTGAGTGAGTTTGAGAGTCAGATGTCGTGAAAGGGCCTGTGCTAGAGGCAAGTGACTCCACTAGTCTGTTTGAAGGTTCGGCTTCAGACCACAGGCATTGCAGTCCACTGAGAACAGACACTTTTTCTGCTGATGTATTCTTTGGCACCAAGTGACTCATCTGTTTGAGCTCTTCGGTGGGAACATGAGGATCTCCTCCTTTGGCTGAGCTTCGAGGGACTGCTGGGGCATCCTGTGTCTACCAAAAGTGTCACGTTCCTGGTGGGCTAGGATACTCTGGCCTTGCAGTATATGGGATACACAAGATGTTCCTCAAAGGCTATATCAAATAATATATATGGTGAATTTATATACACAGCTACTTAATCAGTTGGAAGCAATAACATCCAAAATCTCAATAAAAACAGTAGCAAATATTAGATTTTTCCATACACCGTACCTATATGTTTGGAAATCTAGGTCTTGACTCTGTGATGTTTACTCAATCAGATTAATTCCTGTTGATGCTGACTACCATGGAGTTACCTCACCCGTAAATTCAACCTGTTAACTTTAGTGTAAATGCTTTTGTTAATATGGCCAGTAGCACTAGATGTTAATAATGACACTACTATCCACAGAGATATTTCCACCACAAAAGATGTCAGAAAGCCTTAATAAGCCATCTAGTTCTGCCTCTTTATTTTTCCTCTCCATCTTAATATGTCCATTAATGCTGACGCAATGCAGTGTAGGCTGCGGTGTCAGAAGCAATGCAGCCATTCAAGTATTCTGTTCTTCTGTGGATGTTGATGAAAAATGAAAGCTGTTTGTGCCTTGATATTGTGACAATGAAGGAATCACAACGTAGCAGCTTTTCTGTCCTCATTTTTTCTTATTTATTTTTATTAAAAAAATATTTTTCTAGTGTTTGCTTAGACAAGTAAAAGATTCTGGTCACTTGAAAAAAAAAGTAGCAAGACACAGTATAAATAGGGAAGGTAGCCGTTTTAATCATTCTGGGAAGAGCAAAGCCTTGCTTCTTGCTAGCCATTACTGACCTTGAATCTGATGCAGCTTTCTCAGACTTATTAGTTGATGAAGACTCTTCCAGTTTACAAGTTACTGGAAGGCTCTTTCTGGGCTCTGAGGGCCTTAGCATGAACTACATCCTGATAGCACATGCTTGTGTTAACAGGCCAAAGAATGCACTGTCAAGAAGTTAAAAAATAAAATCTTGTTAATTTAATATCTCCACTCATTAAGGTATAAACACATCGCTTATTGTTAAAGTTTTGTTCCCTAAATTTTAAGCTCTGTATGAAAAAGAAACAAAGAAGGGTCTAGGTCTTTCTTGGTTTACATCTACTTCAAAGACCTTTCCAAAGTCATGTTTTTTTTAAAACCACATCACAAAGTAATTCCAAATTAATGTCCTGTATTCCTTTTCAAAATCATACTCCTTGTCTTTGTAACTCCCTTCTAATCCTAAGATTTCTCACCGTTCTGATTCACTCTGATCTGATCTGAACCATCGCATGGTTGTGTCTGCAAAGCTGTTTCAGAGCACAGAATTGCAGTCCTGCTATGTAACATTAAATGGATGTGTTTTTAATCATTGCTGTTTTGCAGATCAACAGCTATGGTTCCAGTGGGGTCAGGGAAGAATATTCTTTAGAAATATTGCATGTGCAGCCAAATAGATCTTTTCTGATCACGTGAATGCCTTGTTTTGGAAGCTGCCTTTGCTACCAGCTCCACTGCTTACCCACTTGTCATGCCCTTGTCCCCAGAGCTGCCTGGATCCCTTCTAGGGGACAGACATTTAACTGCTTTCACATTCTTCTCATTGTGATTCCCAGGCTTCCAGTGTATTGCTTGTAAAACATCCTTGTTTTCAGTTGTCTGACATCCCCTTAGGTACACTAATTCCCCTCCTTCACCCCACATCCCAACAATCATCAACTACAGAGGCACTCAGCATATCTTTTTGTGACTATTTTCTTCCTATGTTTCATTCAGATATAGCCAGAAAGACTACAAGCAGAAAGCTTGTAAAATGATTAAACTCATTTTCTTCATTTGCCGTGGCGCCAGCTTGCTAGGTTCTTTATAGAAACTAGCTCAGTCATGTGGCAGGTTGAGCTTGAGATTCCTGGTGCGGATCATTATGCTCCCATAAATTATCTCAGCTGTATCTCAGCCAGGGTTTGAACCAGACATTGACAGCAGAGGTATCTTCCTTTTGCTCTTTTCCTTTCTTTGTTATCCTGCACTGCTTTGCAGAATGGAGAACAACTTACTGTTTTCAATAGTTCACTGTGTTTAGTACCACTGTCTTTGAAAGGCACTCTCTACTTTTAAGACAAAACTATTTTAAATAAAATTCCTATGGTAGCCCAGTCTGGTGAAGAGTAGGAAAGAGATGTTTTCCATTTTTAGTTATTAATTCTATGACTCATGATCTATTTTAATAAAAAACATACATATTTACTTCTGATGAGCTTATGCATGGTGGGTGTACAATTTATTAGCAGCTCTCAATGGAACTGACCACTGAAATAGAAAAAAATCTTTGAATAAACTTTCTATTGATATATTTAGTACTTAAGTTTTAAACTGCACTTTTTTGATAAATTTGTCATGTTACCCAACTGCAATATTCACGAATTTTGTGTTATAAGAATTAATATAATTATAGTTATATAACCCAATGTGCTAAAAGATTACGCAGTAGTAGATATTCATTATGTCTGAATTAGCTTAAAAAAAACAGAAAACTTGAAGCTTTATTTTTTTCTGAAAGAAACAGACAAAAATGCTAAAGCTAAAATGCAATTTTTAACACTAATCTTTGAAAATTAGGCCAAGCATGTTCCTGTTTTCAATTTTCCAAAATCAAATTGCCCTGCTTTCAGGGAAAACAGGTGTTTCCCAGAAATCTTTGAGTTCAGTTCACAGTTTTGCTTCAACCAAACTTTTGGGCTATTTTGGTTTATATGTATTTGCAATCCATAGTTTTTCAAAGAACCTTGAAAAATATTTTCTACATAAATAAGACAAATGAAGCTAAGGAGAACAAAGTGGCTGTAGTAATTGTGCTGCTCTTGCAAGGCACCAGCATTATTATGAGCAGGCTCATCAGAGTCTGTACCATCCACGCATGAAAATCTGTTAATCAAGTAGTAACAAATTTGGATTTAAAAATAAACCATAGAGTGATGCAGATGAGTAAATACCTCCCTACCATCCATGGAGATATGGATACTAAAAATACAGCAGGGTTGGCTCAGCTTCCAGGGTAGGTTGAAGCAGATATGCCCTTACACCATCTACACAGAAATGGGATGTACTAGGCACCAGCTGGTAATGGTCCTTGAAGCACACCTACAGATATTTCAGACTCAAGCTGCTGAAGTGAAGGCAACTGGGCAAACTGGGTGATGCTTGTGAAGGTTGTGGTGTTACAGCAGCTATGCTCACCTCTGTACTGCTTTTCTGGTGCTTTCAGGTCAGAACGCGGAGTGCATTCATGAGGGAGCTCCCAATGCAAGGCGGAGAGTGAGGATTTTCTTCACTTCCACATGACCTGAGCTCTAGCAAAATAAGGAGACAAATCAGTTCCCACACATACACATTTCAGCAGACTTGGGAAAATTTTCGTCTCGGACATTTCAGAGGAATTCATTTTTGTTGTGGAGGACTTTGCTCAGCCTTACGTTTCCTTATAGTAGGAATTTGTGTGTTTTCTTAGAGAATATACAAAATATTATTCTGAATGTGAAGATTTAATTTAATTAAAATACAGTCTCTGAATTTGTGCTAAGCCATCTCTACCCATTTTCTTTTTAATTTTTGTTTTTCTTTAAAAACAGATACAAATTTACTCAAATGGCAGAAAAAAATAAGGGTAAAAAAATGCCTTATGGAGAGGTAAGAAGAAATCTAACAAATTAATGGTCTTATTCTATATTCAGAAAGCAACAGAAAAAAAAAAAAGAATTCTGGCATGAGGAAGGGCAGTATATCTGATGTGAGAAAACTGATTTGAACCTAGACTGAATCTGGGGTCCATTTGTAAAAACAAGAAATTGAGCTCAATAGTTTCATAAACCGCAAGTGCAGTAGCATGACAGCAGAGGGTTGATGCCTATAATGCTTTGTCAGAAGCTTTTCCTCTCAGAATTGTTAGAGTTGTTGCCCGTAGAGAAATAAGTGCCCTTTAGGACATGGTTCAAGTATAGGAGTAGTTTAGTCTGTCTCGTGTCTGAGAGGACAGAGGAATTTATCAAGAAGACCATATAGGTTTTTACAGTTGACTGAAATTCAAATCCAGGAATTGAAGGTGGAAAGTTGATGTTTTGACTCAGGCAAACCAGAAGGGAGAAGTTTGTGCTGCATTTTAGAGGGGCGAGGTGAGTTTCCTTTCATATAAACCAACATTAGTCATGTATTTCTGAGAATAACATGCCTCGCTGTCATTTCAGCCGGGGATTATCCACGTGTCCTGGCGACAGGCAGACACCTGGGAGACAATTTCAGTGAGCAGAACATTCTGTAGTTGCAGGAAGTGTTTATTACGCTAAATCATTGTTTCTCACTTCATTTCACATAATCATAACTTCTGTGGCATTTCCTTCTTTGACCTTCAGTATAGATCAGAGGACACAGCTGAAATCAAACACACTGTTTATGTGGGCTTGGCCCCTTCCAATTAAAGGATTTTTTTTCCTTGCAGTTTTCCCCATCCTTTTTTCCTTCAGTATTTTGGTATTATTGTCTCTTAAGTTTCAGCGGCCCAAGTTAGCACTCTCAGTTTTCCTGGGTAGAATGAATTCCTCTTTCACAGATGTTAGGAAAACCTCTACCAGTCATTATGTATGGAAAACACTGTGGTAACATGCTCTCTTTTGCACAGGTGCCTGGCAGATACTTTATTTCCTTTAGGCAGGAAATAAAAAAGCAGCCAAGTATTGCAATGCTCATTTTTTAAAAAAAATAACAGCCTAGAAAAATTGGTCAAAATTGACTGCATCAGACTCTTAAAACACACACACACACACACATTTGGTCTCTACAGAAACAATAGTTGAGCAGTATATTTCATTGAGTTACTTTGTTTTCTCTGTCATTCACTCTTCTCATATCACTTTTTGCCACTGTCTCTTACAATCATTGTTATTCTTATTATTCTGATATGGCTTCCACATCCCAAACAGTCAGGTCTGACTGCAAATAGTTGATTTGCCTGTTTTTACATATTCTAGGTAAAGGCTTGCATGTTTTGTCTGGATGCATAAAGGAAAAGACACTTGCAATATTTGATGGCTTGTACAGGACTCAGTAATTAAAGTCAATCTTTGGGCTAAGACCACAGCACGTATGCTCTGGACAGATGTTATACCTCCTTTGCACTCTCGAGTAAAATTAAGCTGGATCTTGACCTTGAGCCTGTGGTTTGTAGAGAGGTTTACATGCTGGGCTTGCGCACGTTTAACCCCACTGTAACAGTTGTAGGGTCATAGGGAGGTGACAGATGCTATCACAGACGTCCTACTGTAGAGGATTAATTACGAAGAGAGGTCTTTGCATAGACTAGACCTGAAAATTTCAGCTGATTTTCTCAGCAAGGTTCTTGGCAGACCTACAGGAGCATCTTTGTTGATTCAAGCCAGCTACTGTCTGTTGTGTTTATCACAGGTTTCCTTACACAACATAACCACCCAGGCTGATAAAAGCAATGAAATTTCAGCACAACACGGTGCTGGAAATTTGGATCTCAAATAAACAAATATTGCCATCAATATTCCCAGCATTAAAGAGCTTCTATTAACATCAGGCTTACGTACTGTAATTTTATTTCTTAAACTACAGAGATGGTGCTTAGATGTATGGATTTATTATCACATTTGGCATATATTATTTATAGCATAAAAAAGGTGAAACATCTTGCAGCATGCGTGTAAAGATTAGGATTTATTGTCCAGGAATCCTTGAACAATTTTATCAAAAGCCCATTTCTAGGTGGTGTTTTTCTGCAATAAATCATACAACAGAAATCTATCAGTGGACACCAGTAGGAGATAAATGAGAGCAGAGGAAAGAGGGTCATCACAGATTTTTTTTTCTGTATCATGACCTGTCATTGGCAGAAATCCATTTATTATCGTACACGAATGATTTTTTTCCCTTACTCACTGGGTTTGCCATTCTGGGGACTGCTATCTAAAATAAAATGAAAACTTCACAAAATGTAAGCTTTCAGGAACCATGAAAACAGAGATAACTTAAAGACCACAGGTGCAAAGTCTAACACTACTTCTACTTCTCTTTCTCTCTCTCCCCCCCACTCCCCCTTCTTGCTTTTCTCTTTCCTCCATCCTCTCTATAACAACAAATTGTTCTGAAGTTTTCATTATGGAAATGGTGGGGGGGAGGAGGGACAGGATCATAAACCCAGTGCCGTGGTGGTATATAAAAGAATTACCAAACTGAGCTATTTGGTATACGCAAGGAGGCAAACCCAATTAGAAGTGGATGAGCTCTTGTTGAGCTGCATTTCCCCCAAATCTTCAAGAACCTTTCTACCATTTTTAATGAAATAAAGTTATGTTTGTCTTTAAGTAATGGGCAGGGGTGAGGAATAAGGCTGAAGTGTAGCATTTTTGGTTAGATTGAGAGTAATCAAGATGGGAAGGAGCAACGTAACATCATATATCTCAATGAATATCATCACCCAAATTGCTACAGATTCCTCAAGAATGATCCATGCATGTTCCAGGCAGCTGGTGTGGGATTTGGTTAGGTAATGGGGGCCCCACCCAGGCCAGAATGATGCTCATAGCAGTCAGGCTTTTGGGAATCGAGAGGAGAGGCAAGAGAAGCAGGTTTTCTAGGGAGCATGGGTGAAATTTTTGTACTACAACAGCAAAAGTTTTAATGCCAATCAATGTCAGAAGGCATTTGTTCAAGTAATGCAGCACTGGGGCACACACTAATCAAGATACTCCTTCTGGAAAGCCTTGGTTATTTCTGCTTTATTAATTTAGGATTTTATCACAGTGCAGAAGAACTCTCTGATCTATTTACCTTTCGGACACGTGCCACGAGCGTTTTTCTTTCCCTGAGCTAGATAAAGACATACAAATGCAGGTAGGGTCTACATTATCCTTTGAAAATAGATGAAATAGTGAAGTAATGGCCATTCATTTGCACAAGCTAATGGTTCAGCTGCTTCTCATCAACAGAGACAAAGATGGGACTGGGTAAGCCTGATCGGACCAGCTATGCACATTTATGTCACTGTTGGGAAGATCTAGCTGCACGTGAACCACCAAAATAGGATTTTTCTTTCCCAGTGCTAGACTGTCAACTCTACACTACAGCAAATGAGATGATAACAGGTTTTGTGGAGGACAGGTTTCATTGCCAGATACATCCATATGCTGCCACAAAGCAAGGCTCTTTCTATTACTGGAGATTATTCCAGATTTTAATTATTTTTTTCTTTCTTATGACTAAGGTTTGAGTTACTGAAGCAATTTGCCAAATGGCTATTAACTATCACAATTATTCTTCAATAATCCTATCACGAGAAAATACAAGATGTTGTTGTAAAGTATACTTTACTAGGTTAATACTGTGTATTCACTTAATTTACAGGGTAGGGGAAGAGAAAAGCTTGAAAGTGAGAAATTCAGATTGATGACAGAAACAAAAATTTAAAAGCCAGTCAGGAGAAATCTTTCTTTCTGTTGTAGCTAGTGGAAATTTATTGTTGACTTCATTTGAACTGGAATTTAATCCCACATTTCTATTTGAAAAGTTTTTGATTCTTCCTGCAACAGTAGAAAAAGGTTACTAGTACAGACAGACCCCACAGTTCAAATAACCTTTAGCTGTAAATATATTTTATGTTGAACAGATGTAAAACTTGCGTGCATGAAAACTACACTTTCTTGATTGCTTTGTGTGATCAGTTACAATCCCACATGCAGGTTTGATTGTAATGGGTTCCAACACATGTGCAGATTTTAATCTTTCTGGATTAAACTTTAATAATCTTTTAATCTTTCAAACTCTTCTTGAAATATTGTAGTTTTAGATCATTTTCCTTGTTGCTTATATAAATCTTCTACAACAAAGAAATTCATTCATTCAAAGTAGGAATAATGTGATACAGTAAAAGAAGGAAAAGTTGCCTAGAGTATTAAGATACTAGAATAATCTTTTTTTTTGTTTCATCTTGACTTCACTGTTTGCCTCCAACATGCAAACTATTCAGAGTTATGTTACAAAATGAACTGCACTTCAGAAAACTTTAAGAAACCCTATTTTTTCAGATCTAAAATCATTACTACTCTCTTTATTTGGCTGACTTAATTTTCAACTAACTGAAAGATTTTATTCCTTGGAATCGTAACAGCTACAGACATGAAAAATAAGTTATGGTTACCACATCAAATGAATGGCTCAAAATATTAACTCACACTTCAACTTTATGGTAAACTCAACTAAACAGCTTAACCTGTGTGCAAATGGGACTCTTCTAAACATCTAGGACTGTTCTTTGAATAATAAAACAGTATTATCACACATATCGAATTAGAATATAATCTTATGCCTGTAAACCCAGAAAAAAAAAAGATAGGGACAAATTACAAATTTTTAAGTTAATATTTAAGATTTGATCTTATATCTATGTATTTCTTCTTCACTACCAAATGAAAATAATCAGTAAAATAAGCAGTAGTTTACATTGCTGTAGTCTAGCTTCTTTTGGGGATAGACAGTTTGTATCTTTCTTTTTAGTATTTTGGTTGAAACCTTTAATTATAACCAATTGAATCTCCTTAAAGATTAGGGGGTCCACATAGACAGGTTGTGCATACCCAGTTATTAGCTAGAGCTCAACCAGATTAATGTGGGTGAATTTTCTATGATATCATGCACTTTTACCTATTAAGAAAATATAAGATATATGCCACCTAACCTTTCATTTTAATATTCATGCTGGTTTTCAGTATCTTTTTTCTTATAAATGATACAATCAAATCCTTCCTTGAGGCAAATCCTCTTCCACTGGTTGCAAGTTGGATGCAGCAACATTGGGGTTATTACGAATGGGGACAAGGTGTCTGCAAGGCGATTATGGGACTTTGAGAGTTACAGGAATTATGGGAATTGCAAAGCAATAGCGAGAACCCAATTTAGCAGGGCTTTGCAGAAAACCCAGTGCAGGTGGCACTGAGGATGGGGCAGGGATAATCTGGATGGGTAAAGGTCTCACATGTATCCATGGAAATGTGGAGCACACCTTGACATCAAACTGAATACTGCCCTAGGTTTTGCCCAGAAATGACCCTTTTGCCTCTTCTGTGTTGGACATGGCCAGGCAGCAGACAGGGTGGAAAGGGACAGAGAAGGTAAATAAGAGGCAGCAGGTCCTTACACTGGCACAGCAAGTGGCCTCAGCTGCCTCACCATTGTCTGTCTGGAGCTCACGCAGGGGGTGAAGGGGTGAAAAGACACTTCGCAGAGGGCAAATACTTCATGCTCTTGCTGGGTGGGACAGGGATGGGAGGCTGGAGGGCTTCCCTCTTCCTTCCATCTCCGTAGGCAGCCACCAGCATAATGTCAGCTTCCTGGCATTAGTCTGGGGTAACACTTTCGGCTTCCCTTTCCATGTTAACCCCTTAAGGCTATGTGCACTCAGTTTGTAAATAATTTTGGCAGACAGGAAGGCGCAGAAATAAGACACAGATATACTTATTCGAGTATATTCAAGTTCAAGGCAAAGGTCCCTTATGTATCTTCCCAGTGAGACCATGCTGTGTCTGCTTTGCTCAGCCTGCTTCACAGGAGAACGGTTTTGTGGTCCACATCCCCCTTATGATGTTAGTGTTCACAACATCTCTGAGATTTCCACATGTAAAGCAAGGTATGAACGTAGCCCAGGATTCAGGTGAGGGATTAAAAAATTAGTTGGTAACTAGAAAACTGTTTGTGCTTCAGGTATCTGGCACTTTTATATGAATCCTCTGCAGTGAAAGACCTCATCGTACATGGGAACTGGAATGCTGAGTAGGAAGTGCAAGTAAGTCTGTGGGGTTCCAGCCACTTTATGCATCCATAGGATCCCACATTAGAGAAAGAATTTGTCTTTGGCCAGTCACAAGCACCAAATTCTCCTGGGAAATTGTAGCCCCCAACAGTTAAAATATTTTTGTCCTGTCAGTGTCTCTTCCTGAGACACCATGAGCAAGTTGGAAAGGATGCAGGATACCCAGTTCACTTTATTTTCAAAGACGCTTACAAAAGTGTTTAGATCAGTGCATTTTGAAAGACAAGACAAAGTTGGAAATGTGAGTTTTAGCAACGGAAATGTGAGGAACCTAAACTGTTTTCCACTTTAAATTTCTTTTTTCCTTAAAAATGGAGGGAAAAGTTGCTGTTTGGAACAGACAAAATGCTACAATTCTTCAAGGCAAATTCCTCAAAATATTCAGCCATGTTCTCCATTACGTATGTTTTACTGGGAAGGCTTCCCCAGTTCTCATGGCACTTTGGAAAATGCACTTCAACAATAAGTTGTTTAAACAAATGTTGTTTGATGTTTAAACATTCCTCCCTTGAAATAGCCGCAAGGCCTGTAGGTGGGATTTGTATGGTGACGGGTAAAACAGATCCATTTGCTAAAAATGTGATGGGGAATCTTCAGGAAAAATGCTGATAGGATTGTAATTTTAACCCACGATCTTTTGAAAGATAAAATGATAACTCTGCTAATGATGTAGGTCTATACAGGGGGATACTAAACTCAGTCTCCTCCAACCCATGCTAGAAGCACTAATGCGGGATCGTCACCATGATTTATAACATTAAAAAAATAGTTTTCTCAAGGCTTTCACTGTTACTTTGCAAGAGATCAGAATGAATATTCACAGTTAATCTATTTTTCAAAACTTCCTACCTCTTGGTCCCAGAGAGATGTAACGGCTGTGTATCATGTTTCCAGCACTTCAGGATCTAATTGGGATATTGTTCTGTACACGCTGTTAGACACTGTAGTGACAAGACGAGCCTAAGCCAACACTGGCGGGCAGCCAACACATACCTTCCGCGAACAAAGTGCAGGGCAATTAAAGCGTAAGCGCCGAAGGAGCACTGCCGAGAGACAGCACAGAAATAGCCATCAAGTAAAGCACTTGGAAAATATATTTCTTTGGCATATTGGAGGATTATTGTTCCATCCATTAATTTCTTTCCCTTGATGTCTTCCCCTGAAGGGGATCTTTTTTTTAACCTCTTCAGTATTTTTATGTTTTAGAGAAGTTTGGGGATTCCTTGGTGAGGCGGGGATTTTTTTTCAGAGGGGCAGGGAAGAATGATTTTTCTATTATGAGAATCGAGGCAAGAGGACATTAAAGAGAAAGAGCTTTGGGAAGTGTGTTATGAAGTGGGTCTTTTTATAAAATACATGGATTTGGTGTGCTATATACATACCATGTGCTGCAGAATGTTATACAGAGCAATCATTTTGCACACACCTACGTATAAATACTGAAATAAGATCTGTAATTCTACTCATCAAAATTAAAGCCCTTAAGACATCAGATGTCCTACTCTGTCCTCCAAACAGGTCTGCATTACTAAACTGAATTCACAATCACCTTATCAGTAATTCGGGCAACCTGTGTGGAATATCTAATATCCTAAAAGCTTCGCAAATAATCTCGACGCTGCATTTTGTGATGGTCAGTAACAAAACGTAACAGAGATGAAACATTTATTACTTTGAAGTCTGCTTGTTAATAAATGAGTGAAAGACTGCTGGAGAGGGAAGGGGAGAGCGAGCTGGGGAATTAGCTACTGGAGTTAAAGGATACACAAATGTGCAAACATCATTTTCATTCTCATTCCCAATCCAAGCAGCTAATCACAACGTGCATTTTCCTTTCATGCAGATCTGCTCAAATGTTCTCTCGTAGCAGGTGTATGTGTTTGCAAAGATCAAAACAATGGCTGTTACTGACTATCTACCCTGGATGGTCTTGTTTGTGGGTTTTTTTCCCCTTTAGAATATATTTCTCTAATGAAGATTTGGTCAGCTATTTTATGTCTGCAAGGTATTTTTTTCCCATGTAGTTATACAGGGAATGTTTTTTTTAATCATTTTATTGTTTGTGGGTAGAGTTACATATCATCTCTCTAACAGCAGCAGCAAGAGTTACAGAAATAAGCTCCTAGGCATATGGATAACTATGGATGTGTTTATTAACCTGAACCTTCCTAAAGGTAACGTCCAAATTCTTTCCTAAAATGTCTTTCTTTACATCATGTCTATGTCAGGTCAGCAGCAGCAGATGCAGCTTTTTTTTTCTTACATTTGTTTTGAAAAAACTATTATTTATTCTGCAGGAAGAAAAGGTTATATTGCAGAGGTCAGACTTTTATCATTTTCTTTTTATGGAGCAAGCCATTGGGATATTATAATGGTATGTCAGCTAAGCACCTACATGGCTCTACAAGGTCAAACAGAGAGTTACAACAGGCATATTTTATGTATGTATCTTGTGAGTGTTGTCCCAGTACTCTCTGACCCCCCCAATAAACCATTTTACTGCTGTACAATAACACAGCTTTGTGTTTCATAGGATTTTTTTTCCCCCTTTGAATGAATGCTAAATTCATACGAATGTCAATAATAAAAATTTACCAAGTTCTTCCTGGGGTCACTTAATGACATTGTTAGGATTCTTAATGTAGCTACTAGGTGAAAGAGCTGCCAGTACCACATAAAGAATGAGTTGTTCTCCTCCTGCCACAGCCCCAGCTGATTTACAACCACTTTGTGTTTGATGTTGGACAGGATAATTTCATCAGTCTCCAGCCCTTGTGATCATGTCCCAAAATGACTAGTCAGGTGAAGCCCTAGCCGAAGATTGCTTGTCACCTGTAGGAAGTAGCTGTCTGCTATGAGTAGTCTTTACTCATAAATGTAATCATCTGTTAGTTATTCATTGAGCTATACTTCATGGTCTAGATATAGTAGTGAGGATAATATACAAACACCTCACAGGGAAAATGCTTTGAAACAACAGATGTGTCCATTAAAAACCTTGTTTTTTACAATGGGACAGCATCTTAAACGGAAGTAACTGGCTTCCAAGTTCATCTCTGAAGGTTACTTCAGAAAACCTGTCAAAACCTTTCCCCCTCCGCGAGTGATTCACTGCAGCAAATGGCCTGTAGTTAAAAACAATGATTTCTTAAAAGTCCAACACCAGCATTGTTGTAGTGATTTAAGGCAGTCAGAGCAAGACAGGTATAAACCTTTGCCGTGCTATTGTTTTGAAAGAATGCAGGATGTTGTGATAGAGCTATCTGAGAGAATAGTGTGATAATTCAGCCACGTCTCTGGGGCGCAAATTCTTATTTATTTTGGTTAAATTCCTTGAAATCATGGAGGATGTGGCTATTTCTAATACCAGCAATGCATTTTCATCACATCTAGACATATAATTTGGAATGAAATAACTAATGCTCTTCCACTTGTCATATTCAGCTGGGCTTAACCTGACATTTGTTCGCTTATTTTATAATAAATAAAAATCTTGTTTCAGAAGAAGAGTAGCTGGTAAGAATTCTGTAAAAGCATTATAAAATTGCCAAAAAGAAAAGCGGTACTGTTATTAGGCCAATACTGCTGTAAATGATAAATTAAAAAGGCAATAGGAAGAGGCTGAAAAGTAGTGACAGCTACAATGAGTACATTTTCTCCTTTCTCAGTGTGAGATCACAGTGCAGGAGTATATGAACTTCAAATCCCTTTGTGAAATTTGTGATCATTTTAGCTGTCACTGCTGCAGGTGATGAGCACTCACAACCTGTTGTTTCTGCTTTGTGCCTATAAAAATGCAAGGGATAAGTTCTAGTAACAAAGGAGTAAATATTCTGATAAATATAATCACATAGCTAATGTGGCATTCTGGAGAGAATTCACAATGTATTTTGGAATTTATCCAAGGCTTGTGATATAAAAGACAGACAGATATTTAATTTCTTAAATTGTAGTTGGAAAAACAAGTGTGCCATCTTATATGTTTCACTTACATTTATTTTGTCAGGATGCTTCCAAGGTTGGAATACACACTAATTTTCCTCCTCAGGCTTATTTCTCAAGGTCTACTTTCACTATTCCTTTCACTAAAATTTTATAGATCTAGCTCCTGAAAAAAAAAAAAGTCCATTTAAACTACAGTTTCAAACAACTCAAAATGCAGAAGACAATGGATTGAGACTTCTGGTTTGTTTTACCACAGAGAAAGAGGTCATTTGTAAATCTTGAATCTACAATATATGAGAAACTTTGAATTTTAAAATCAGAGGATGTGCAGACTTGACATCTGGTCTGAGATCAGGTTCTGATTTACCTCTTTTTTTGTTTGAATAAGAAAAGATAGAACACAATAGACTCATAAAAGAATGACCCAGATTTTCTTCCACAGAACAAAGTTTCAAACCATATTCTGTTAGTACAGCTATTTATGTTAATAATTTAAAAATCTCTTTAAAAAGACCTATATTTTAGAAATATATATAGGGAGAGCTTACCTGTTTTGTTTCTAAAACTCTCTGTTTATCTGATCCCTTGAGCTCTTAATTTTGCTTCCCTGGCTTGACATTTCCATCTTTTCTCTTTATGCCTGGAAGTTCTTGTGACTTGTACCAGCTTTTAACATGATATAGAACTTCTTAGAGAAAAGATCTGTCCTACTGTGGCTGCCTTTTAGTGCCCATCCATGCTGCTGAGCACAAAACAGAGCGTAACAGTGCAGGAATAAACATATTTTTTCTCATTCTTTTGACTTAAAAATGAAAATAAGATGATACATATGTTTTAGTTACTAATGGAATAGTTCCTGCCTGGTGGTTTTGTATTGCCTCGGTCAGCACAGGGACGTTTTTATTATCCAAAGGGGCAAATCCTTCTCAGAAAGGTAGCTCACAGGAGACACCCGATAACTGACTCCTCCCTGACTGCTGTAGCATTAGCAGGCACCACAGTAATAAAGGTATTACATTTAATAAAGCTTCTCCATGTATAACGAATGAAGAAAGAGCCTTTGGGAACTGAAGCAGCTCTTCCTAGCACCCAATGTCATTTGTCTCCTATAACTGTGTGTGTAAACTGACCTGCATGATGAATATTCCCCATTTGCCCTTGCAAAGCATTGCTTGACACAAACCATACCTTGGAGTTCATTCAACAGTATCCCATGAGCAGTGCTGTTCTGCTGTAAACCTACCAAGGATGGTAAAATTTTAATACTCATTCCATTATCTTATTGCACGCTTGCTGCCAGAGAAGGCCTTGGGAGACTTTCAAGTGGACTTGGTGTAAAATTACTGCTTATACTATGGTATTGCCTGGTGTCTTCTTCACAGGGGATAGTGTTGTTCCTCAAAAGCCCCCTTCCCCTCCTACTTATAGATTAATTTGCATTTCCGTTTAAAGTAGTGTACAGTTACACCTGTCTTTTTCTAATCAGGTTTCCTTTTCTGTAAAGAGTGGGGTTTTTTTTTCTGTGGTTTTCCATTCGAAGACATACTTGTTTTTAACTCCATCTGTACTTCTTTTCTCCTTTTTTTATTCTCTTCTCCACTGCCACTGAAAAGATGTGACTGCACAGGCAGCAGTGTCCGTTTTTCCAGGCTAATTTCATGTGTGATACCAACTGTTTCAGATGTTTTATCTTAGATTATCAGCACCAGTGTAAGACGAAGAGCTAAATCTACCCTAGATCTGGAACCGGCAATTTGGCAATACTGATTTGCTGGATCTTGTGATTTTGTTCTGGATCCAGGAGATTATAGTTTTTTCTAAATATTGATTTAGATAATCTCAGGTGAAAGACTAACCTGCTGTAAAGAATAATGGTTATTGCTTTGACTATTCCCAATATCAGGCACAAAAATCATCAGAAAGTTACAAAACATAAAGGCAGTGAGATAAGTGACCACCATAAAGACATTAAAAGAACTAAGTTAAAACACTATTTGCATGTATCATTGATAAGTACTGTATACATTATTTTGTGAAATTCATGCTAAAGTAAAGGTCACACTATACATGCAGTACCCAGGATACTATATTTTATTACTGAAACCTTTCGAAGGAAAATCTTGCCTTTCCCTGCTTTTGAATCACAGTGTGGTTGCCTCTGCAGAAAAACTCCGAGGAGGAGAATTAGTTTCCACTTCTAAACCTTGCAGCAGCAGTAAAACAACAGGCTTAGGAGAGTCCTTATTTTGGAAGATATTTTCTTACCTGATTTTTAAACATTGAAAAGATAGATGTTATTAGTCTAAGTTAGTCATCCTGGCCTCAGTTTGTAGGAATCTATGAAGAGGCACTACGTATCAATACACGGTGATTCACCACATCCTAAGATAGGCCAAATGAATCATCTTTTGGAGGTGTGAATTGCTCTTGACAACTATAGAAGTATTTTATCATAGTTAGCTCAGCCACTGGCACCTGGTCAGGTCAGGGTGACTGAATTCCACCCTTTTGTGCCTGCTATCTCCGTCTCTTCCACATTTGCTGAGTGGAAACAGAGGCCAGTGGAAATGCATACCATGCAGCTGCACACCAGCGATCTCCCTTTTCCTGGGTTGTAAGCTACTCACTGGGTGCTGGTGAGGGTTTGCCACAGAGCTGAGCTCTCCTACTTCGGCCGACGTGCCGTTGTCTGCAAGTCCCAGAATCTGCTTTAATGCTTCAAGCAGAGGGTTGGAAGGCAATGTCTTGCCTTAGTGAAAAAAAAGGGGGATGTGCTCTGTTGTTATCCAGGATATACAGTTCATAACTTCTCATTCAGCCAGTTTGTGGGTTTAAAAACGCATTTTACCAGTAAGATTTAGAGATGGCTCGAGTTATTTCAGCTGCTGTTAGTATGCAAAGAAATCAGCTTGTTTTGAATGTTTGCTGTGATGTTTAAACTGAAAAAAAATGACTGAAATGAAAAATTAGTCCCTTAATTTCTATGATGATATGTAGCTGATGAAGACATACTGAAAAAGGCTGAAACAATAACGGCAATAGTTTCTGCAATGTGAATGTGTCTTTTTGGCAGTAACGACTGCTTAAGGATTTTTACTATTTCTTACAAAGATTTAATAAGAAAGGTTTTCAAATGAGTTTGCTATATATTTGCCTGGGCCTGTTCAGTGGCAACGTAATCAAATAATTCTGGTGCTCTGCATAACAATACCTGTTTTTTAATTCTTGTGCTACACGCAATGCCTAACTTTTCCGATTTCTTTTGAGCAAGACACAGCGTTCTATATAACAAAAAGTTAAGAATGCAAAAAAGAAGTTTTAAAACTAACAAATATTCAACTGATGATGTAAACCCATATTTTTATCCATGATGGAAAGTTCATCTTTTTGCCTCAGTAGGACCACATTTTGCTTCCTCGTGACTCCATTAGGATGTTATCACTTCAACACTCACTAACGTGTTCTGATTTGAACCTGTGCAAATGTCAGCCTTGAATGTCAGCTCATATTGCTGAGATTGTTATTAAGATTTTTTCCAGTGCTGTGAAGGAGGTAAAAATGCTGGACATAATGTGCTTTCTTGTCCAGGGGAGGCAAAACCAGTTACTTGAGAAAAGGTGAGGAGTCAGTCAGTTGCAGTAGAGAAGTGTTGCGTGCATTAAGCAGAGAATATTACAACTACACAGCTTTTAAGACTAGATTTTATATTGGCATATGAATGGATTTTGCAGAAAAGTTGTCTCTGAGGATGAGGAGTAAATGAATCATTTTTCTCAGGAAGCAAAACACTGTTGTTATTGTTGATACTGCTTTCCAGCTCTCATCATATTGTGGTTACAACAATTTTCATAGTTATTATACTTCTATTGCATTTGGGGGTGGAAAGACAGTCATGCTTAGGTACGGTCTCTGTGGCAACGTTATTACCCTGTCCCTGTCTTGATTCTACTTTGCCCCCTCTTTCTCCTCAGATTCCCATCACATCAGTGTGGATAGCCCTTGCTATCCGCTGTTTCACACTTAGAGGAGAAGCAAGCAAGGTCAGTTGCAGGTTTGTCTGTGGACACCTTCCACTCAAGCAGGGCAGAGCAGCACCGGTTGTGATGTTTGGTGCCTCCATGGGAAGCAGGCAAGGACAGCGAAACAGCAGCCAGCAGGTATCTCTACTTCCTTCAGAAAAACACTTAAGGAGCCCTAGGTGGTGACTTCAAAGACCTTTTATTCACTGCCCAGAGGAATGGATATTTTGTAATACAAAATGAATCAAATTTCAAAGCCTGTAAAGGTCAAAAGCAGCCTCTGGCCAAACAAGAGGAAGGAGCCGGTAGGAATTACACCTCTCCACGAGAGGCCACTTTAACACAAACAGCCCTTGTGAATTCGCACCTGCAAAGAGTTAACCACAAACCTCCACAGGGTCTGATGGATGAGAAGTGATCACTCACCCCTTGGACAGGCAGGGACCAGAAAGGCTGGGCTGATGCAGTTCCACTTTACCTGCTTTTATTCTTTAAGCTTTTAGTTAATGCTACTTTAGGCTGCTTTGGTACTAACCTCTCTTGAGATAGGATTGTGAGCAGCCATCTTCACCGCTGCTTAGGCCAGGTTGGATACGCCAGGTATAAAAAGTCCCGTGTAGTGACAGTACTCTCCTTAAAGAAGTGCAGGAGATGGAAAGACTGGGGGAACTAACATAAGAACTTGTCACAGTTCAGCAGCCTCCTCCCCTCCACCAAATTAATCCTCTTTGAATTATAGCTAATATTATTTCTGTGTTCTGCATGGAACTGTACAGACCTATGTGATTTTCCAAAGGAATTGATTAAAAAGTACCCTGCTGTCACTGGTTTAAGCTCTTGCCACCCTGGGTGGAATACAATGGGTAAGAATAAGCACAATCATGCAAATATTTGGAATAAAGGGTTAAAGCAAGACTTTGGGTTGGCTGCCTTACTTAAGACCAATACGGCACTAATGTCTATCCTATTGAACTCCTTACCTTATCATCAAATATTTTAGCCATTTCACACACTTCAGGGGAAAAATATTCTTTGTTAAGCTTTTCTTTTTCTGTTTTTTTTTTTTTTTTAGTATCTTGCTATCAGAAAGAAAAATAAGGCATCCAGAATGAGTACAGGCTTAAGAAGAGAGAGAAAAATGACCCATAAAAATTTTCTTAAGTAGCTTGTCCAGAATGAAAAGTGTGATTTTAAAGTCTGTTAACTTGCAGTCTAACTGATATTTGTTGCCTTTTGATTACTTTGGCCCCTTGACTCTAAAAGCAGGCTGCCTAGTTGTGGTAAGGAGAACTATCAGATCCAGAGGCTACGGGCTTATTGGAGATCAGGAAGGACGAATTGGTGTTCCTGCATTCCTGAGCGCTGCAGTTGTCTAGCTGTAGGCCACAGAAGGGCCCATCTCTTTCTCTAGGTTACTGCTTGTCTGTGGCAGATGCTGGGGGCTTTGCAGCGTGCCTGCAAAAAATGGAACAGGAACCTCATGAAATTCAACGAGGGCAAATGCCAAGTCCTGCACCTGAAGCAGGCTAACCCCTTGCTCCGATCCAGACTGGGATGTGCCTCGTTGGGGAGCAGCTCTGCTGGAAAGGCATGGGGAGATGTTGGTCGACAGTGGACTGAACATGAGCCAGGAGTGTCCTCTGGCAGCAAGGAAGGTCCACAGCATCCTGGGCTGTATTAACAGGAGGAAAGTCAGTAGACTCTTATCCCTCTTTACTTTGCATTATGTTTGACCACATATACAATACTGCATTCAGTTTTGGGCCCCCACTTACAATTAAAACATTGATAACCTGCAGCAAGTTTAGTGGAGGGCCACCAAGATAATCGGGGCTGGAGCACTTGCCTAATGAGAAGAGGCTGAGGGAGCTGGGCTTGTTCAGCGCAGAGAACTGATGGCTTCAGGGGGCCTGACAGCAGACTACCAAGGTCTATGGGGAGGTTACTGAAAAGACAGGGTCATGCTCCTCACAGTCATGTATACTGAGAGGATGAGAGACAATAAGTTGAAAAAAGAGACACTCAGACTTCTTGTAAAGAACATATTCACCATGAGGACACTCCAGCAGTGGAAGAAGAGGGGGTTTGCAGTCTTCATCTTTGGAGATTTTTAAGACCAAACTGGATAAAGCCCCGGAGCAACATGATCTGACATTCAAGCTGGCTCTGCTTTGAGCAGGAGGTTGAACAAGAGACCTCCTGCAGTTCCTTCCAGTCTCAATTATTCTGTGAGCATGTGATTATTACCCAGCAGTAGAGCTGCTCGATGCTGGAGTCATTTCAGTGGTCAGTAAAAGTTGCATACTCACTTCCTGGCTAAAACAGCACCTGAAAACTCCTGCATCCAAAAAACTTATATCTAAATGGAATCTTAAAATAATAAAAATGCAAAAACCAAGGGGAAAACTCTAACTTAATCAGTATGTAGCTTGAAATTAGTTTGTTGAAGACAGCACCCACCTTCACTTGAGAATAACGGGCAAAAGAGAGCACAACTGTCATCTGGATCAGGTTATACAGATGCAGCACTTTTGTTGCCCTGTCCTGTGTCATGGCCTCCCATGTGAACAACATCAGCACCGCCACGTTTCAGCTGCCACTGCAGGGTGCCTGCGAAGAGAAGAGAGAGGAGCAGTGTTTTGTAGCTACCACCTGCAAATCTCTCATTATTGGCAGGTACTTTGCAATGGAGTACTAGAACAGGATAATTGCTGGAGATAGAATTGGCAAGAGCAGTATATGGGAGACACATTCAATTGCACATGAGTATCGTAGGTGAACTATAAAAAAAGCAACCCTGCCATTATATGTTGAACAGCCGGCAACTCTGGATCTTCCATTTTGTTTACGGCAGAATGGACAAAAGGCTTGTAGTGTCGGCAGTAAATAGCTTGGGGACTGTATGCCTTGTAAAGGTATTCTGGATGCCTTTATGAGCCATAGCTCAAACTTTTGTGACAACAGTGAGGCATTACAAGTTTATTTGCAAGATTAAGTCTAAATGTCATCCCCAGAGTGCAGTATAAAATCTAATTAATTTTTTTATTCTTTATCGTTGAGACCAACATTCTCCATAGGAATTTGCATTTCTATATGACCCTTGTGTAAGCCAGCTTGCATGGGAGGGGGACCAATTTTGGTTTTGAGATTCATCAGTAGTGTTGTCCATCCTACTCAGATATTCCATTTATACCAAATATTCCACTAGCAACTATAATTCTGCAGCCAGCCTTAGAAGGAAAACAGGTCCTTCTACGAGAAACACAATTACTACTTTTCATTACAAAACCATTTGCCATGAATTTCTGTGTTACAGCTGCTCTGCCATATGGGTTACTCAATATTTAGTTTGAGGAGTGAGTTTACACTTCAGTCTTCCTCTTATTGAGAGCACTGGCTGGACTGTTCAACCAGATATTTTAACAAACCATGGCTTCAAGTCATTGGCGGCTTTATATCTTAGCTCTTCTTTGGGTTGCAAGGGGTCTGTTCATTAATTTGAACACTTAAAAATTGTTATTTAGGATTGTTATTAGGTGAGCAGAGATGCAAACACCTACAGAGCGAGGACATAAGCCACCAGGACAGGAAAGTAAGAAACAGGTTGAAAAAGTAGTTTAAATGATGAAAAATATTTTATTGTGACATCAAATCTGAGACTCAGAGACTTCTGAGTTTTTGCCAGACATTCAAGATTCAAACCTCACTCTTACACCTTCTCCCTGCTATTGTCTTACTCATGAGAAATATTCTTTATAGAAGGATGCTAAATAGGAAGGTTGCTAACCTCTGGCTTTCTTTCTCACATGAGGAATGTCTGCTATGGAGCTGGGAGAAGACAGGCCACACACACACCAAAGAGGGGAGCATGTCAGATCCATGCCAGGTACAGAAGGAGCTGGGAGAGGAGGCACACTGCAGCTGTGGGACCTGAACACCAGGCTGCAGTCATGCAGAAATATTTTGTTCATTCTAGACTCATTCAGCATTTGTTTCTAGAAAATTCGGCCCTATGTAAAAAGTCCACTTTTAATATTGTTAATCGTCCTGTCATATAAGCACTGTTTCTTCAGCCACTCTTTCTATATCCTTATCCTTTTTAAAGACATAAGAGGACTTGGCAAAAGTGGCAATCATTTGCCACCATGGTAGAAAACTTTCCACACGATGTGCACGTGCTGTATGGGACCACCTGCCCTGTTTTTTTTGTTTTTATCTAGAATGAAAGTCATTCGGTCAGATGACTGATAGAAAGGTCAAACTTTTCAGTATGTGTAGAGAGAGCTCAGACAGCTGATATCCACTTACAGTGTTCCAGGGCTTCGTCTCCTGTGTTTCTGCTGGGCTAAAATACTCTACCTTTATATTAAATCTATGGATTTGGGTCACTCTTGGCCGAGGAGGTCCAATTACCTACCAAATCAGCAAGTCTCTACTGTGCTACTGGGAAGAGCAAACTTTTTTTCATCCCTTCAACACAGCACATCGAGGGAAAACATTTTTTAAATTGCAGGTAAGGTCTCATTCTCACCAAATTTGCAGGTGCTACACAAAGATATGCACAGAGCCAGCACTCCCAACCTACTGCTTTTTGACTACGGAGTCCTTAAAGGTTTTGGCAGAGGAAAATTTGTGGGCATTTTATATCTACTACATATTTTCTGGCTTGAATTTGCTTTGGATACAGAGATCCTCATTTTAGAGGAAGCCAATGATGGCTGCAGGTCTTCCATCAGTTTCTGTGTAAAAACTCAGAGAAAAGTCAGCCTAAACAGAGCTTTCAAAGCTAACAGCTTTCCTGATTAACTCATCTTATTATCCAACACGCTGCATTTTCTAGGGAAGAGAAAAAACAAACCTCAAAGATGGGAGAGAGTAAAACTGAAACAAACAAAAAAAATCACACTTTGAAATCCATCCCTTTGGCAGCTGTCCCTTTTTCATTTTGGCAGACGGAGGATTGCTGGCAGGACTAGTGAGGTAAGGGTAAAAGACAAATGGTTCATCATGAATCCTTTAACTAAGCTGATATTTCAACACAGCTCGTGCCAGCATTTTTCTTTGGCATACGCTTTATAGAATGTACATGACAACCACATCAGCATTGTTAATATATTGGCATTACCTGGCTTATTATTCATCTCCCTCTGAATCAGACCCCAGACTTTCAGGAAAATATCACACCACAGAAGTCCAATATTTTCCTAGCATTTATTTCCCTGGGTATAAAAATGAAACTAAACCTATGCTACCGTGACTTAAAAAAAACGAAAATATTAGCCTTTTAAAATTAGCTTATTATTTATGGGGATGCTATCTTTTGGAATACTGATAATGTAACTACCAATTTTCAAGAATAAGATGTATCACCAGCTCCACTGTTGGGGTGAATCAGTTCATGTAAAATAAAAGTAAATAAGATAACTCAATTTAAGAAACTAAAACAAAAACACGTTTTTAAGGTAATTATTGGGTTTTACTATGCTTTTTGTCCTGAAAAACAGCCTTCAGGTTTCAGGAGCAAAAGTGGGTAGATCAAAATGTACTGATGAAAACAAAATATCTCAAATTCTATAAGACAAAAAACAACCTGCAAGCTGCATTTAGTTTTCATTACAGTTAATGGCAAAATTTGTATTGATTTGAATGGTTCCAGCACAACACACTACACACATGGTAATTCAGTCAAACCAGTAAATTTGAATTTAAAAAAACAGGTACTCTTACGTACTGAAGAAGAGGTTAGGTTAATTCGTTTGTTTATTCATTCATTTCTTCTTTCTTTTTTTCCTTTCATATTCTTTCTTTCTTACTAGCTACCTAACTAACTATCTCTTAACCAATGTCATTTTGTGTTCCTAAAGGTCCCATAGGTGGCATTCCACCACATGCACCTCTTTTGCAGAAGAGATTCCAGTTTCAGGGAGTCAGCCCATGAGGACGTATCAATCACTCAATACTATGTCTTCACCTGAAATGATGAACATATCACCACAGCTGATGGTCAAGAAAACCTCATCCAACATTTGAAAATTAAATTTGCTAATGTTTAACCATAGAAATTCCTTATAAATACGTCTTGCTCCAATACAGCAAGGCACTGGGAAAATCACTGGAGAGAGCAACTGAAAGAAATACAATAAGATACGTGCAATACAGCGTACTGTATTCTGGCCAGAGAGCTTAATTAGTTCACCTCTTTTCAAACAGCATACCTTCATTTCTCACCCTTGCTAATAGAAGACTAAAAATGTGAAAGCAAAATTACAAACTTTACCTTCTGAAGTACTGATTATGACTTTCAGCTTTATTGCAGGAAAATTTGTTTGTTTGCAGGAAGAGGCAAAAAAATGATAGGTTTGGATTTTTTTTTTCCTATTTGAATTGATTCTAATGTTAAGATTTATTAATAGAAGGAGGCTGAAATGTGAGAACCTAAAAAGGCAATATGGAAGAGCTCAACAAGCTATAGAAAGGATGAATAACAAACCATATATTTTTCCTGCCGTGACAGGGCACTGCATAAAAACACCAGGGGATGGATGCAAACAATGTGCTGGTGAGAGTGACAATAAAACAGGGATGACAGCATAAAAAGAGAATGATGAATGTATTAATGCAGGTAAAAGAGTTAGATAAAAGAAAACAGGGAACAGTAGAAAATTCACTCCAAGCAGATCTTGAATAGTCTAACAGGAAACAGTACTATTGTTAGGTGTGGATTTGATATGGAGTGTGGTGACAACAGAGAGTGAGAGAAGCTTTGAGTTTATATGGAGAGATTTATATTTATGCCTCTGGATATACATTTATAGATATTTATACTAAATATATATTTTGATAGCCCTGTAATAAATTTCTATAAGCATATGATAAACTGTATTTACTGTAGTTAACACCCTTTGCCTGCCTTACCTGCGCTACGGTCTCTTTTTCTTTTTAGCTGGTGATTTCTCTAAGCAGCTCAGAACTGCTGTCAGAATTGTTGAAACCTGCCAGAATTCTTTTTTTCCTTTCTTCCCAAACACCTCCAGAATTTTTCTTCCTTTCTTCCCAAACACCTCCAGAGAATTCCAGGGGAATTCTCCTCCTCTGCTGCATTCTGCTTTGAAGCACCTGTGTTGAATTACCCCATTTTGGATCAGTTTAGGTTCAAAGGTCCAATTTCTCTTATCTCTCAAGGATATGAGAGGAATAGGAGAACTGAGGTTCTTATTATAAGAAAAAAACCCAGTATTAATATAACAGGCTGATTTGATAAAAATGGTGTTCCTAAAAAGTTGAAAGAAAGTTGTTGGTCTACCAAAGAAAGTTACACAAATAACTTTTTTTTTTTTTTTAGATCTTGGTTTTCATTTAAAAAGATTTGTAACAATAAATCTATTGAAGTTATATATTTTTGACTAATGGCCGCTTCCCCGAGATTAGTCTCTAAGACTGTTGTTTTTCAACAGTTGAACCAGCCAAGAAGATGAAAAACCAATTGACTTTAGTAGGCTTTATATTCAGCCCTTAGATGCAAATAGTTCAACATAATTTTATTTTATTGCTTGTTAGCACTCACATGTTTCACCTCTTATGGTCGCCCGATGAGTGGCTCTTTTTAAAACCTTTCTCTTTATGTCATTATTTTCCATAGAGTAATATTAGAGATGTAGAGATCCCTGATTGCTTTTTTCAAAATGCATGTCATGTATTTGGGGCATTTGTTTGATGTTGAATGGAACACAGCAGCACTACCTAGAAATGTAGAAGAACTGAAGAACGCCAATTTCTTCTGATACTATAAGTAGCTTTTAGAGAGGTTACTGAAAAAGGAAAAAAAAAAGATTACCAAACTGAACCCCATTGCACATATCAATGCACAAATTAGGCAGAATTTGCTGTGAGAGTTTCAGGATTGCCGAACATTTTTCAGGGCTGCAGACTTCTGTTTTATATTTTCCCTCACAAGCAGCATTTTCAATATTATAGGTAAAAATTTCACCGTTCAGTGACATTCATTTGTTAGCAGTGATTCAGTAGACAAATCCTGCTTGATGAGTTGTCAGTGAGGGATATCGTATTTACACAAAATTACTTGGCTGAAATGATCAGTCTGAGACAGATTAAAACTAAGCATTATTCACCTGTAAGTCTAAGCATGAGAAAAGGGAGCCTGAAAAACACCAGAATTTGTGTGTTACAGTATGAATGGAAGTTTCAGAAGACTACTTAGAAAGGATTACTCTCCAAAGGAAAATGTTTGTCTTGGAGACTTTTTTATTGACCTCTGATATGCTTCTGGTTTGAAAGACAAGTTAAACAAAGAGAGCTAGAGTCTTTCAAAACTCTCACAGCTCTATAAATAACTCCACATAACATGTACAGTATGTATAAACAGCACGACAAAGATTTTCTGAAAGGATTTTCTCTGCAGTAAAAGTAAAGTCAAAACATCCCATTGATGGCAGCAGTTTTGAAGAATTCCTGAGAATACAAGTGCTTACGAGCTGGCAAACTCTCCGTGAGTGAGAGCAAGTATAAACAATGAACTTTTATGAGGTTGTAGCCATCCCAGCAAGACCCAAATGCAGCCTGAATGGACCTTAGCCAAGAAGTGACTGCTCAGCATTTAGTAAAGCTTCAGCTAAGGGAACCGCATTAAAAAACAAACTGTTCCAGCAGCAAAAGTATCTGCCAGCAACATTTTTGTGAGTTCACCATCTGGGTCCTGCAGCCATCAATCAGACTCAATGTGTCACTCCAGCTGTTCTTCAAGGCTCCTCGTGGTCAAGGTAGAGCGGTTGTGAGTAAATAAAAGAGAAAAATTGAGCAAGCACCAACCGCTGTTGAAAGCTCAAGTTAAGTCAGCAGGCAAATAACTCCCAGGTATTCAATGACACACAGTTGCTTCACTACTATGCAGAATTCAGATTGTCCACTTGCACATCTGAAAATACCAGTTTTCCATACTACATATTGGTATTTTATTTGACTATTCTGTTTGAGTCGATTTGGGGTTGTTTCATAAATGCATGCTTAAGTCCCTTTAACTTCTGTGGGAAATTAATCCACAAAAAACAGGTATATAAGCTTATTTTCTATAGTGTAATGTGTATTGGCTCCAGTCGTTGGCTCTTACTGTGACAAATACTTGTTAAAACTTAGTCACCAGTAGTGGAGATTTCGACTCGAGCTGAACTCTGAAAAAGTCTGCCTTTGTGAATCTCCAACCTGACTGAAAATTAGAGCCACTGGAATATGTGCGCGTGGTTGGAAATAGTCCTGTGGAAATGGAAATAGTCTAAGTAGTAGCTTGAAAAGGAACAGAGGCAGGAAAGTAGAGATGTGTGGTAGGAATTTCAGAAGAAACATTAGAAGAGATAGGAATAGTTATTAAATTAGCAATTCAATATTGATGAGCAACACAAAGTGGAGGCAAGGCAGAACTAGGGAAAGGAGAAACTGATGGTTGAAGTAGCAACTCTGACATCCTAAACGGATTCATGTGTAGACAGTCAGAGCCATAAGTAGGGTCATGAAAATTTAGGGGGGAATAAAAGTGGCTTGGTTTAGCAAACTTGAGAAACCAGAGAAAAGTTTCAGAGACTTAAGTAGAAAGTTGAACAAGCAAGGAAATGAATGGATTTCTGATGCATTTTAAAAATGGAATTATAGGGGAACAAACTGGGTTTTCTGTCCAAATATGGGTGATTTATTTCTCTGTCTATGTTTTATTGCAAAATACCTCCAATATTTCTTTCACATTTTTAGGAGGTTTCAAATGTCTGTGTAGTGAAGACACCTTTTTTTTTTTTTTAATAGCTGACCTTGCTTTATCAATAAGTTTAATAAAAAAGGCATACTGGCATCCAAGGTTTGTTCTACTATACAATTTAGATGTAATTATTTCCATATGATGGCTCTACTTAATGTCCAAATATAAATACCCTGGTCGTGGAGCAGGAAAAGAGTATTCTGTAGAAATAAAAATATACTTATGATTACTATTTTTTTAAAGATATTAACATAATAAGGCCTTTTGTTTATTTTCCTCTTTAGCATTTAGAGAGATTTATTGTATTATAATTATTCAGTACTCATTTTCTAGAAAGCTGAGTTGCAGGTGGTAGAGACTGTGTAATAGCTCAACATATTTTATTTTAAACAAATGTTTTGTTTCAGGATTTTTCAGTAAGAGAATGGTAATCACACAGTCACAGAATCATTTGGGTTGGAAAGGACCTCTTGATATAATCTAGTCTGACTCTAGTACACAGGACTGTACCATTTTTGTGCCATTGTTTCACATATTGCAAAACAAACTCGGGGCTTTAAGGTGAGGACAGAATGACAGAATGAGAATGACACAAATTTTGGGGGGTCATTATAAATTTAGTAATTATCTACTAAAGATTTGATTTGATTTTCAGAAGCAGGAGTTAATCTAAGACTTATAAAAGTCTCTAGCTGCATTTCTCTCGAAGCCTTAAAGTGCCATATAATAGTGTGCATTTTTAAGAAGGCTCATAAATGTTTCAGTAACTATCACATGGAACAAAAATTCTGAAACCTGGGACATTCAAAGTACTGAAACATGGGGTGGGTAATTTGAAGCAAAATGCAGGCAATGAAATTATGATCAATGACCTCAGTGAGGCCAAAATTTGAACCCAAACTGCCTCAGGATCTTCGCTGGGGGAAAAAAAAAAAAA